>OX940865.1:39729009-40273085 GCA_954871525.1 Parietaria judaica
ACTGAAATAGGCCATTGTTCCATATTGTCACTTTCTTCAAGTACTGCACTTTGCGCCATTGATGGAGTGAATAATGACAGCTCGCACAAATCATTAATTCTTATATTATCATCCTCCATTTTGTTCCCAAGCTTTGAGGTTGTAAAATTGCCCTGCAAAGATGACAATAGAGTTAGAATACTATATATATAGTAATTATGTATCACACACACATATATATTTCTTTGTTTTGTTATGAACGTCCATTCTAGGGCATATATATGAACGGATAGACGTAAGAAATTAGTTTACTTCAAAGTAAGGCCAACCCTGAGTTTGTCGTATTAAATGGGGCCTAAGGCTAATTTTTTCATATTTAATTAGATAAAATAATATAAAAAAATTAGGGTTCTTTGATTTCGAGGCCTGAGGGACCGGCCTTGCTCACCTATAGCTAAGGCCAAGCCTGCTTAAAATAATGGCACTTTTCCATCAATAAAGTGCCGGAAGGTATCAAACATCGCAACATTGGATCAAATCGAATCTATTATAATACAATTTTCTCTCGAACAGATTAAGATATGATACCCTAATTATAAGTATATATACTAAATTCAGTTTTTGCTGTAACTACGAATTAGATAGAAGATACTTTCATGCATATATATGATTGATCATAGACTAGAAAATTTAAGTACCTGATCATGATCAAGAGCCTTGTTCTTGCTGCAAACTTCTTCCATCTGCTGAGCTAGTCCATTATTTCTGAATTTAGAAGAGACTTCGATACTGAAATCATTAGTGCAGTCATGTTCTAAACCATTTCCCAATTTAGTCCTGGACCTGTATAATCATAGTTTGTGCAACATATTCAGTACAATGACTTATTTCTAAAAAAAAAAAAAACAATTCAGTACAAACTACTTGAGATAAATCTGCATGTATATAGTGTAGGCAACAATAGACAATAGGAATATGTAGTTTGCATGTTATCATAAAAGCTTACGTAAAAAGATATATATGCAAACTCGTGCAAAATAAAAGGCATGATTAGAAACTTCATATACATGATTAAATTAGGACAATGTCATGAGTTAGGACAAAGTAAAGAATAAAAAATAAAAAACTCTTTAGTCACGGATTGCACAAAACTATACCATATATATTGTGCAGTCTTATTATCGTTGGAATATGTATGGTAAAATATAATAATTTGTATGGTGATTTTCACCCAAGTTTTGATAATATGAAGGTTTCAAGGGTAGACTTAATTAAGAGGAAAATCTTCAATGATCGATTACCTAGATGCCCGCGTCTTACTTGATATGATATTGTCTGTTTTAGGTCTACCCGGACTACCCCGCACAACTTTATCTCTTTAATATACTCCTAAAATTAATGAATCAATATATGATTAAATTAAGAAAATTGCATCAATCTTTGAATCAAAATATGTCTTACCCTCGTGGCTCAAGAAGATTTAGAATCGTCAGAATTCGTCATGAACTTAAAGGTCATGTTTCTCTGAGAATGATATTACACACACACACACACACATATATATATATATATATATATATATATATATAAACAAGGTGGTGAGAGAAATATAAAGGCAAACCTGGATGACGTTGTATGGTACTTGACGTGCATTTCTTGAAAGTGATTCTTCGATAAGTTCCCCGTCCGTACAAATACACTGTTCTGATCATGTCCTCTTACGCTTCTATACATCTGATGCATAATAATTCACAACAAATCCAAACATTATTTTTACTTCAAAAGATATTTCAGCACAATGATGACATCTTTAAAATAAAATATAATTTTAATTACTCTATAACCATGATCAGTTTGGTACGTATTAATACAGCTTTATTACTTATCGAGGGACAGTTTGTGATAGATTAAATTAAGTTTGGACAAAACAAAACGTTCTTTGTATGTATATATATAAATATATTATATAATGCATGTTTTCTAAAGAGAAGAATATTTCTAAACCTAACCCTAACAACCTACATATCCACTGTTGGCTAGGAATAGACTTACATACACTCCATTAGGAAATTAAATTCATAAATCGAAAGCCTAAAATTAGGGACTAAAACTAACTTTCGCCTTTCTGCCTAAATTAATGGAATTGAACGTATAAATAAACAAATACGAGCTAAAAAGGGAAGAACATTACATATATTACAAATATATAACTATGCCTTTACAGGCTTACAGCCATGGCGGCTAATATTCCATATTGTTTTCTAAAGTACTATATATATATTATACACACACACACGTGATCTTATCTACTTAGTAGAGTTATCTTTTTGTCACATTTCAATTCTAGCAAAGGAAGTCCTTGTTTTCTTTCTTTAATGCGATTTGAATTCAGAAGAATGGTTGTGTCAAATCACTTCAATTTAATTCTTATTTTAAGTATATATATGACTATTAAAAAGAGGGTCTAGGGTTTGAAACATTATTCATGTTTATATATATATATATATATATATATATATATATATATATATATATATATATATATATATATATATATAGTGAAAAACAGATTACTCACCAAGCATGTATATGTAGTAATTAAAGGGTGATTAATTTCTATATATATAAGTATTATATATCTCATGTCAGATCCTTGGAAAATATAATTCATATTGAAGAAAAAACAAATTGAAGTTTGTTCTCAATTTAAAAAATGAATGATCAATATTCCTTTTTCTTTGTCCTCTTTGTCTATAGATTTATTTATATATGTATAGCTCTATGTCGTACTCTAGAATTTAATAAGCTTTTGGACGGAACTGTGTCTGTTTATTACGACCCAAAACACAATAATTGAATAATATATTCACCATATTAATGAAAAATATTTCGAGATCTGTACCTGAAGATGACTCTTAACGTGAGAGATCTTAAGGCCCTTCACACTCATTGTCTGCAAAATGCGTTTAGGAGTTGCCTCTACACACAAAAATAAAATAAATAAAAAAATTAAAAACACACACATATATATACTATAGTAATTAAATACATACGCATATGATCATAATCATATAATAATTTTTCTTTAATTTATTCATGATTTTTTTTTAAGGAAATGAAAAGAGTTTCTGACAATCATCTTGTTCTTGAAGATTTATAAGTTATTAGGGATTTCCCTTTGGAGAACATCAAGAAGATATAATTTTAAATAAAATTCATTTTAGGGTTTCTGAAAATCCACTTGTTCAGTTGTTCTTGAAGATTTATAAGTAAGTAGAGTTCCATAATGTTAGAGCTTTGAAGACTGAAAAGAATTTTATGATGTTATTGTTGCTCACTCTCTTTTCCTCCGAGGCTTCGCACAGCAGCGACGAAGAGCTCGTGGAGATCCGGCGACCACCGCAGCCGCGGGAATTCGGATTTGTTGTACTTCCTCACTGCAGACCTCTGATGAGCACTTTCCATGATATACTCTTTCTCTCTCTCTCTTTGAAGATGATAGGGTCAAGCCAAATATATAGTGAATTGTAAATATGAAATTTATATATAAGAGTTTAATATATATTATGGTCCTCATCAGTATGAATGCAAATATCCATACGGAGCCACATAATTATTTATAGTCTAGGACCATAGAATTCTTTGAAGTGTTTGCTTAGGTTAAAACATGTTGAAATGTCTCGTTATAATAATATATATTATAACACTTTTAATTATTGTTTGGTCAGGTTGGACTTACTGTATGTCGTAACTTAATTAGCATATATATTAGTGCAATAACAAGGCTTTTTAAGGATTATTTTTTTGAAGGATTCTTTGGTTCTTATAATTATGTCGGCCTATGAGTACTTGCAATATTTTATAGTTAATAAATATATTTAAGATCAAGATGATCACGGCTAAGTGAATTAATGTCAAATATGTTAATTGAAAATTGTGTGTCATATAGTTAATACATCGATTTATCGAAACTATACATATATATATAACATGTGAGAAGTATTTTCTAAGAATATAACATGTGAGAAGTATTTTCTTGATTATTTTAATTATTTATCATAAATAGGAGGCAAAAACAAAATGAGATTTAGTCTTTTCCATGATTGGAGACAAGTTTACATTCATAAAATTCCTACCTATTCAGCCGCAATTTTTAAACCAACTCCAATTATTAATTGGTCTTTGTTTAAAAAGGAATCTTGTCCTACACATAATAAACATATTGGTTCAATTAGAATTTTGCATTTCATTCGAGAAAAAATCATCCCAATTCCAAATATCTTTCTTTCTCTAATATAGCTTTGACTTTTCGTTCAAGCTTATATAAAATTAGGTAAAATGATCATTCATTCATCTTAGCGATTGAAGAATTCTTATATGTCTTTTATATGGAGGCATATATATAATATAGTGTCCTTAAGAATTGCGTGAAGAAACCATTAAACTATATATATAGTAAATAAATAAATAAAAATAAGTATCTCAACACCTAAATAATTTATAGGAGTTGATTGACTCGTCTATTTCAACTACATTAACACAATATAATATAAAAATTTGAGTAGTTTCTCATGTCAACTTATTGATTATAATAATATATACATTTCAAGGAATTCTCGGTACTTTCTTTATCATGATCCTTGGAATGTCTTTAATAATATTTTTAATTTCTTATATATATTATAGGGATTTGAACAATTCTTTGGGACTATGAGTGACGAACTATATAGAGAATTGATGAGGACAAATAGAATTCCATCTCTTAACATATAAAGTCATGATTATGATTATTTTAAGGAAAGTAAAAAAAGTCGTGATTGTAAAAAGGACAAGCTCAAAAAGTCGATAATATGATGCAATTATGCAAGAATATACGTCGCTTTATAACTATATGTTGAATTTTTCAAAAATTATTTGCTAATAACCATTTTGAATTTGGTAAGCTCTATATATACACTGAAAAAAATCTGAAAAAAATGTGTTGTACGTCATCTATTTGAAATTACATATTTCTCCTTCATTGTATGGCTAATATTAATTAATTAACTAGGTTCAATTCAAATCGGGAATAAACTTTGTTCCATTTCATTTATTTTTCTCATCAATTAATACATTTCATTAATTTACAAGAGCTTGTAAATAAAGGACAAATGATGTTATTATTATTATTGTTCCGTATATACCATGGTCATTGGTCAACAACTATGTAGCTGTCATTAGAAATTGTAGCACATGTGATTCACGCACATGCATATACATATATATGACATGTGCTGATATATATATATATATATATATATATATATATTATGGGTTATGTATCTATACGCACCCTGAAGCAATGAGCTTTGTTTGCGGCTAAGGAGTAGAGAGTTCCGAGACGATGAGCCACAAAATTGGCAGCAAGCCAAAATGATCAGCCAAATAAGTCAAGCTATGGATTTAGTATAACCTAAATACGTCTCTTTCTTCACCAATCAATGTCGTGTCAAAAAAAGACGGTGCCTACTCTCTCTCACACACACACACTGGACCTTAATCTCCAAACAAAAATTGCATATAGTAAAAGGATATAGTGGTTCGTTCCAGTATATAAGGTACATCGATTTGCCGCCTCCAATCTCGATCCGTTGTAATCTCAATAAAAAAAATTCGAACATTGCACCCTCCTGCTCGCTATCTCTTTTTTTGCGCTACATATTGCACTAATGAGGACTCAAAGCTATGTAAGAAAAAATACTTAAAGCAACCGTAAGTCGTGTTAAAAGTCTAAAATATACTTGTTACATAATTTAATTAGCTTAGGAGGCTTCGACCCTCAAAGGGGGTTTACCATCCTCATATACTCCTTGTAGTCGTCGATATGTGCTCAGGTCGATCAACTTTGACAACTCTGCATCGGATACGAAATCGTAAGATTTTCGAGTAAATTAAGTTTCAAAATCAACATCTCTCTATTCTCTTTCTCCAATATTATTTTTCGTACCTTCCGTGATCGACACTACACTTGATGATTTCCCACCATAAAAAATTCATTGTTGAAGAAGAAAATAAAAAGATAATCGAATAAACCCTAGTTAGCCCCACAAGACTTTGGAATTTCTAGGGAACTTGGTAGAATAAGGTTAAGGAAAAGGGGAAGATATATAATAAAAGCATTATGCAGTGCAACCACGTGCATGGTAAATTACTAAATTATGTGTTCAAGTTCAACTATTTTGACCACTCACGGGCCCACTGATAGCGATATTTTTTTACTACTCGATGATCTTATCATATACGTTTGTATATACATCTATGCTATACATCAAATGTAACTTTAATCCATTTTTAATCCAAGCTCATTTATGGAATTCAGTACCAAGGGCAGAAAACTGTCTACACGGTTTCTGATTTCGTCCCGGTTTCGATTCCAGTTCTGGATCGTTTTTAATTTTAAAAAAAAAACGAGAACAAAGATGTCTTGATTCCATGTTTGGGAACCAAGAACCATGATTGGAAAAACTCCTTAAAATCCTGGATTTTTGTTTCGGTCTGGATTTTTTTTCTCAAATTTTATGATGCTTGGATTTCAAAGCCAATTTTCGGTTCGAAAAAAAAAAAGGACGTTTTCAAACCGGATTTCTCTCTATATATGGTTTATAGACCAGAGAAAGAGAGAGCTCTCTTACTTCATTTTTCTTTTGTGATTGTGAACGTCAATTTTATCAAAATATTGTTTTGTCTTCTTGTAATTTTTTCATGATTGCGTGGTGCTAGTAAATGTGAAGAGTGGGTTATCCATGCATGCATGCAGGTCCAATCAGCGACAAAATACAAAGTCGGTTTCCATTCGATGTGATTTCGATTTCTCCGTATTGCATGTATTGCCCATCTAAATTAAATTATATTCCAATAGCTTATCATTTTCGGGTGATACTAATATACTAGAAGCAAAAGAAAGAATGATCTTCAGAAATTCAAAGTCAATTCATTTAATATTAAGAGCTGGAAAACATATATTATGAATATTATATAATTTATATATATATATATATATATATATATATATTATAGAGGCCGCTAAAGTACTGGGACCGTGAACTAGCTTGAAGCTCCGGTTCTTTTTGGGCCTCCAAAAACCGAATTCTGTTTTTACTATGACATGATATGCAAACTCCAAATATATAAGGGTAAACTGCGGTTAAAATAGCGAAAGTTTATTCCATTAATGTCAAACGTACCCACCGTTAAATCTCCGTTATTTCACCCGCGGCTAAAATACCAAATGTTTCATTTTTTTTAATTATGTACCCAAAGTTTTTTTTTGTGGCTATAATACCCAAAGTTTATTCTGTTAACGCCAAACGTACCCACCGTTAAATTTTCATTATTTCGCCCGCGTGGCATTTTTTTTAATAGGGTTTAGGGTATAATAGACAATTTATAATACCATTTATAAATATTTATAAAAATAATATTTATATACACATTTTATAGATTGTGTAATTTATAAATGTAATATATAATATATCTAGCATGATGTTATTTTATAATTTTATTTCAATCTATTAATTATGAATATTTACATGTAATGTTATTTTATTATATTTTTTACATGTTTTATTATATAGTTGTAATTGAATTTTACATGTTACATTTTATAAATTATATAATTCATAAATGTTACATATAAATTATCTACTTATTATATTATTTAAAAATATAATATTACTTCATTCACTTTAGTATGGAATTTATATTTAATTAAATTTCATGACACTTTATCATGTCAAAATTTTAAGTCTAACTATATGTTAAATGTAACATTTTTGCATGTTACAATATATGTATTGTTTTATAAAAAAAAATTGAATGTCGATGAGATGAAGGTGGACGGGTGGCTTAGTGTGTTTGCGGGTTCAAAGGTAGCACAATTTGCGGGTGAAATAACGGAAATTCAACGGTGGGTACATTTGGCGTTAACGGAATAAACTTTGGGTATTATAGCCACACAAAAAAATCTTTGGGTACATAATTAGAAAAAATGAAACATTAGGTATTTTAACCGCATTTTACCCTTATAATATATGCCACGCGGGCGAAATAACGGAGATTTAACGGTGTGTACGTTTGGCGTAACGGAATAAACTTTGGGTATAATAGCCACCAAAATAAAATTTTGAGTATATAATTAAAAAAATGAAACATTAGGTGTATAATACACATAAATATCACCAATCGACAACCAAACTTCTATAAGACCCCGGCCGTTAAGTTTTGATTTTCCGTTTCAGAAGGAAAAAAAAAACTCGATAGACTAAATGATTCCGGTATGGAAACGACAAAAATATTCCTGAACCCCATTTCTTTTCTTCTTTATTTTTCTTTTTTGTATTAATTTGTTTAAAGTCGATATTCATGATAGAGATTCCACTGCTATATATATATATATATATATATATATATATATATATTATTGTTACACGACTACATAATATTTATTTACCACATATAGAAAGTTAATGCGCAGTTATATATTTTAGTCAAAATGTAATATTTCTAGAAGCTAGCTATATGATTATATCAAGTTCAGACTTATATAATGTATATTTTATCTTTTTAGGTACGATTATATAATTGATGGTCCTAGAGCTTGACTAAGTAACAATTCTTTCTATCCATATATATAGATGTGTGATTAAAAAAAAAGGCAATTAAATATCATAGCCTAACTTTAAATGTGAATGAATATTTCTTTTCGAAATATATTCAAATAGTAGCTTTGACTGATATCTATATATAAATCAATATTTTGCTTTCTAATCGGATATAGTTGGCAACAAAAGTTTTTCCTTCTTTTTTTTTCAACCATTTTAGCAAACTTTACGTTGGAACTCACCTAACCCTAATTAAGACATAAACATGCAGCTATCAAAAGTCATGCTGACATAAATTTTAGATTTATTGGCTTGAAAAATCCGCTCCGATAAGAGATTGGTGCGCTAGTAGCCATTAAAAAAAACTACCGTTGTTCAAAAAAAAAATCAACGGATCATCATATGTAGATTTGAAATTTTGACGGGCACTCTTTATTATTTTGGACGGAATAAAGAAATTTAAGGGTTATATTTGCATTTCAAATGATAATAAGGCAAATTATAACTAATCTATTATTGAAATTTCAAAATTATCATTGAATAAATTTACGAAATAATAGTTTTTAATGTTTCCGTCCAAAACAATGGCAAGATTGCTAGAGCACCAAAGCTGTATATCGTTTTAAGGAGTCATTAGGGCACTACTCCTAATCCACGGCCATGAGTTGGTTCAGACTCTAGGCGAAGAATAATTTTAGATTGTAACTACTCATTCAAATATGACATAAGTAGCGGTTTTGGAAGGAAAACTATTAATGAAATTTGTATAATCGAATATTTAGATCATTTCTCAATAGAAATCGTAAAAAAAAAAATTACATTAAGACTATTTTGGGAGCCTTTTATTTTGGGGTTTTTTTTTTCACAATAAGTGTTGCCTTACTCTGTCTCCCCCGTGACCGACCCTGCCCTAATCCGAAAAGCTATTCAAGACAATGACTCTAAAATTTATGCCATTACTTTTTCCCTTTTCAACCTTTCCTTATCAGTTATCATCATCAAGAATGTTTTTGTTTCTTTTTTCCTTGGAATAATTTAGATAGCCTCTTTTCTTGAAAGTTTTAGGCCCTAGTGGCTTGTTTCATTTCAATCCCTTCGAAAGGAACATGAGAAAGTGGCCTCTCTCTATATATAATAAAACTTTTAGAAATTAATAAGATTGGGACAAACCAAAATTTATTATATTATCGAATTATTAATTTATAAAGTATTAACTATATGATCATTATAATTAGAAGAAAATATATATAATATGAAGAAAAATATATAATATATCTAGAATATTATAATCATAATACATAGTTTGAAGATGATATTACTAAAATTAAGCTTGGTTCATGCAGTGGTGCAATTATAGCGACAATCACTTTGAATATATATATATATATATATATATATATATTTACTTCAAGAAAACACAACACCGGAGCTTCTTAATGTTGTGCGGAAGCTTAGAGTTGAAGTTGAACGAGGTATAAATTTCAAAAATAGGCAAAAAAAAAAAAACTCATAATCATATTTTAAAAACATTTATGATTAGCTAATTAGTGGTGTAATATATTTTTATTTAGGATGATTTCATAACTACTTATGTAATATTATATTTTATTTATAGTAATTTCATAATTATATATGTAACATAATTATTTTCATATTGAATTATTAATTTATATATCAGTTGAGACTTATATATACTTCTTAACAAAATTATTTTCTTATAAATTTAGCGAATTATTAATTTAGCTAGTTAGGCTCGAGTCGAGATCGGAAAAAAATATTATTTAATCGAGATTATTAATTTATCGAGGTTCTACTGTGTATATTTTGAGAAGTCAAAAACTAAAGAAAGATTATTTTAAAATAAGAGAAAAAAGAAGAAGAAAAGATGCCATATAAATTAACACTAAGAAGTAAGAACTAAACAAATTCGAGCTTTCACATTCATATATTGTGATGATAAAGTGAAGAATAGACTTTACAACAAAAAAAACGTGCATTATGCTTTATAATACTAAATTGAGCTTAATAATTAATCCGTCTGATTGGTATTTTTGCACATTATTATAATCTAGGTGGGTTTGATGTTTTTTTTTTTTTTTTCATAAGATCACTGGAAACTGAAACGACGATTGAATGCAAAAACGACAAAAAGTGAATACAGTTGAAAATGATAAATGACAGCAAAATATTAAATGACAACTATCTCAAAACGACATTAGAGTATAAAATGACCAAAAAAAGTCAATTACAAAATTGACTTAAATTTGTAACTATGGGCAGAAAACGACACTATTTTTAACTACAAACATCTTGATGTGAATAGTTTGTTACCACGGTTTTCTTTTGCTATAAGTGACTGATATATTAATAAATTTGAGACAAGATCATAATACACTGATATATTTTAAATGCATGATTTCATGCATTTAAAATAAATAAATAAAATCTTAAAAATTGTTTCCATAAAAGAACATCAACATATTATTTAACGTTAAGAGTTCTTGATCTGATTTTGTTTTCTAGACCCCAGCCGTTCTTAAGTTTCACGGTACAAAATAAAAATATTAGATATTTTCTGCTCGGGCTTGGCCTACTAGGTCCAATTATATATCTTGGATTCACACTACGTACTCCGCGATTTTAGAACTAATTTACAAAGCCGTCACCCTTTACCGTTTTCTTTTTTGTTTTTACGTCAAATTTTGCGCGATCTTCTTTTATTTTCGTCGCTTTTATGGTGTTCAATTTATAACAATTATCAAGTAGAGCTTGAATTTGTGAGACTCAAAGAATATGACTACTTAAACTCTTCATACATTATCAGCTATTTCTTTTACTGTATAAGCAGAGCGAGATTTACACAATTTTCGCTACTTAATTACGACATGGTGGCTCGGGCGTAGGCGAGAGGCAGCGACAGAAGCTTCTTGGCCTTCCCGACGTAAGCGCGCCTCGTGAAGTTGTCGTAGTCGTTGGCCTCGATGGAGTCGAGAATTTGGCGGTAGAGCAGCAGCGACGCCCACACGGGCCACCGGCTGGCTGAGCTGAGCTCGGCTACGCCACTCTCGGCCTCATCAAAGAACTTGCGGGCGCGCTTTATTTGGCCCTTCATGAAGGTCCGCCACTTGTCGGTCACTTTTCCCGCGAAGATGTCCTCGTCTGACAGCCCGGCGCGCGCCAGCTCATCTTGCGGGAGGTACACTCGCCCTCTCCTTGCGCTGCCAAAAAAAGCCATGTCAAATTATTTTTTTATGGAGAGGAAGTAAATTCATCATTTCAAGATAAAATGAAAATTCACAAGCCAAAATGCACCAAAACAAAATTAAAAAAACAAAATTTAAAAAATTATTAGTAAATGAGTGTACAAAAATAACCCTCAACCGAATATACTAATTTACCAAACTTTTCACTGCCTTATTTTCAAGTGTTTTTTTTTTATATATATATAACCCAATAAATAAAGTTAAAATCACTACCGGTTTTCGCTTACGGTACCCGTTGTGGGTTTCATCTAAAACCGCTACCAATAACTGATTTACCGTTATGAGGATTATTTTTCCTTTTTTTTTTGTGCTTAAAAAATGTATTTTGGTTTGCAAATAATTTTTGGTAATTATATTAATTAAATTTTCAAGTAACCATTTGACTTTGAAGTAGGTTTATTGGGATTTAATTTTTTTTTTATCATAATGCGTTTAACTCGAATTCAAACAATAAAATCAGCAATTTATAGAAATAAAAAAAGTTTTTGCCTCAACATCGCCCCTCGGTTTTGAAAGTGAAAAAACTAAAATTGCAGTTTTCGGTACTAGTGATTACGAAAACCGCTAGTACATGAAAGTACGTAAAGATTTCGTATTTTAGGTGCAGAAATC
Organism: Parietaria judaica; assembly: GCA_954871525.1. Classification (NCBI taxonomy): domain Eukaryota; kingdom Viridiplantae; phylum Streptophyta; class Magnoliopsida; order Rosales; family Urticaceae; genus Parietaria; species Parietaria judaica. Next base: position 39,741,503 of record OX940865.1, read on the forward strand.
AAGCTCTTAAAAGGACGAACTCTGTAAATAAACGTTACGGGTTACCGCTAAATATTGAGTCGTTTAGATTAAGAGAACAAAGAATTCTTACTCTTCTCCGACGTCTCTGAGTATGTTGGTCAACTGATTAGCGATCCCGAGAGCCAACGCCGCGTTGTAAACGCTCTCCGTGGAGGCCTTGGATTCCGGTGCAATCCCCATCACCGGAACGCTCATGAGCCCCACAGTCCCGGCAACGTAGTAGCAGTAAAGGTAGAGCTCGTCGAAGTTCTTGTACCTTGATTTTCTCAAATCAAGCCTCATTCCTTCTACCATGTCCTTGAAAGGCTGTTCAAGTGAAACAATCTTTTTAATACATAGTTTTCCACAAATAATTCTCGTGACACGTGGACTTTCGAGGCCGGGAAAAACCTGTATGTCAACGGGGTACTTCAAGACGGTGTGGGACAAAGCGGCGTCGAACATGTCGTAGGGCCGTCCTTGGAAAAGATCGGCCAGTCTGCTCTCCCATCTGTCGAGCGCCTTTGGCGTGATGTGCGAAGCATTGGGACCGTCGACGAGCTCGTCGGTTCTTCTGCACCACACTGGACAAACAAAACATTCTCCGATCACAATCCGAAAACCGCCAATGTTGCGGAACTGAGCTTGCGAAAATTGAGAAAGCAGTAAGATCCTATGATAGTAGCTCAATAATATATATTTTTTTCTCTTTTGTGTAAGCTTAGTCCATTCAATTGTCTAGAATGGAAAATAGCTTTTTATTCTAGACATTGTCAAGGATCCCGCATAGAGAAAGATAAAAGCAGTTTTTCGAAGACGTATAAGATTATGAGTCACTCGATTCGATACAAATAATATTTGAAAAATTCCGTGATACGTAACATGATATTTGATCCCACACGGCTTAATTTAGAAATGGGCGGACTCTTAATACAAATTCGAAGGGAAACGAATAAGCATAATTAAGAATAAAAAAAAAATAGAGTAAGTGTGGAGAGAAAAAAAATAAAGATAAATTTTGAACAATTAATAAAAATTGGGGTGGCAGTACGACATTATGAGTTACTCGCCTCATTAATTTTAAGATGTAACTTCGTGATACTAATCAAACGACATACACTTTGTAAAATTAGGTATGCGATTAACACTCGAGAAATAAAATTTTCAAAAAATAAAAAATTCGTGCTTCGAATTAAAATACTTACCGTAGATTGCCCAAATCGCTTTTCGTCGCTCCGGGGTCATCAGTAACGTGCCTGAAAATCCAATAAACAAAAAATCACCAAGAAATTCGCAACCGGAAACAAAAGCGTAAGCGATAGACCGGAGAGCAAAACCGTACCAAGATAGAAGGTCTTGGCGTACTCGGCGCAGACCTCGCCACAGCGATCGTACGCCTCATTCAGCAAATCCCACCCCTCCAACCCGTCAATCTCCACCTTCCGGTCTAGCCCCGGAGCCGTCTCCTCCCGCCGCCGGACCCCGCCGCTCTGCTCCCGCACCAGCGCGGCCTGTTTGAGCACCACCTCGTAGACTCTCTCCTCCGACGTCCTCGCGGGATTCGCCACCGTCCCCGAGTACGCCAACACGGCTGTCGCTGCCGACGCCTTCCGGCTGGCCCCGCAGCGCCACCATATTCGGGCCCTCCTCGGGGAGGACGGGGACACCACCCATAGCGCAACGCTGCTCATCTTCAGTAGTACTCCCAAAGCTCTGTGGTTGTGTATATGTATATATATGAATGTGAATGTAAAGGTTGGATCTTTGGGAGATTCTGGAGACGAGGTTTGCGATGCGCGAGAGAGTTGTTGTCGGAATGGGAAGTCTGTGATTGGTTTTACTTTTACTACAGTTGTGAAGGAAAGATAAGAAGGATAGGCCAATGGAAGAAATATGGCAGGCTTCTGTGGAGCTGACACGTGGACAGATATGGATAGGAGAGAGAGTTGTGTTCAATGTTCATTAATGGTTTCTTCACTTGGGCAACACCAATGTATACTAATACGGTGGATATTTGCGGTACAAGTATCTAATTTTGTTTTAAGTATGTGGGTGTATTTTTATTTTTTAGTGATAATAATAGTACTCAAAGACAACAAAATTGTATCGAGAATCATGTGTAAGTCCAGAGTTGGGCAAGGAAGGAGGTCAAGTAGGCTAACACCTTTAGTGAAAAAAGAGATATCCCGAATTCGGGTCCCCGAAATAACTTTGAAGCTAATACTTTTTTATTTTTATTTTGGAGTTATAAAATACTTTGGTTTTTATTTTCGACAAAACCACAGTATTTTACTTGACACTTTTATTAGAAATGTACGTGTATCACTAATAGTATGTGTATCGAACATGTTAACTCGACATGGACATAATTAGACTTTGACATTGATTTGTTGTATTTTGGTACTACTATCAATAGGAAAGAAAATATTAGAAATATGACGACACACTTAGTATATGATTTAAGTATTTACGCCGTAAATGTCCACTATGTATAATGTGATGGCCACTTTGGTTGAGATAACTACTTGTTAGTGCGGTATGGTCATTATATTTTAATTGCATATCTAATCGAGTTAGATAAGAACTGTTTAGAGGACAAATTTAATGGTTGAATAATATAATAGTTGGAGATCTATTGACCCAATTTTTTATTTTCAAAGTTGCATAATAATGGAGATGAATACACCTATTTGTGGCCAAAACTTGATCAACTTTCGCCTGCCCTAATAACTTGGTTAGTCAATACTGAATACTCAATAGGCTGATAGATATTAATCGGATAAATGCATGTCCCCAAAATTAAAAAATTCTTCAAAATTGAGTTTCATTGCATTATATTAGTTCGTAATTAATTAGATATGAAAAATTATATATATCTTAAGTGCTCAAAAAATTTAGTGTGTTTGGGGCTCCGGAAAAACATGAAAAAATCATAGCCGGCCTTGTATCTCACAATTTCGTCTATATAAAACGCCTTAGTGATTGTAGCTTTTAGATCATAAACGTCTGAAAATGGCGCCGATGTCAGTGTTGATGGTTAGTTAAGTACCTTCGTAACAAAAAAAAATTGAGTCACTAAAGCATAGAAGTTGAGATCAGGGAATGAATAAATCCGGCAGTGACTACTCGGTGCTACTCCACTTCTGAGTTCCAATTTACGACATTCTAAGGCCGCAGGAACTTGGTGGAATCCGCATAATACTTTAAATCCTCGGTGTGCTTTTGCGGCAATCAACGATTTTTTTACTGTATTTTAAATAAAGTTTATTTTTAAATCAAGACCGTTAGATCTTAAGATCCAAAAAAATAATTTTAAAACAATCAAAACCAAAATTTCTGATAGAAATCCAAATTTTTTGGATCCGAAAAAAAAAAAGTTTGGGTATTATTTTTTTTTCGAAATGAAAAATTCAGCTGCCCTATTATAAAAATACTACGGATAACCGCCAACATAATTAACTAATTCGAATACTTTTGCCGCAATTATCTTTAATATTCATTACAGCGTATCCACGTTTGTATTTATTTACGTATTCATATTTCAATTTAGCCCAAAAAGGAAGGAAAAAAAAACATAGCAAGTTGGCAGTGGGCGTGTGGGACCCAAGGGACTCTCGAGAAAGGGTGACGTGGGTTTTGACAAAGTGGAGAAAAGTGGGCTCCACTCTCCAGTCAAACACTCGTTGGACTTTTCCTCACCATTCATTCTCCATGCAAACGTAAGCCACGTAACGCTTTATAATATAATTATATATAGCTTGATTTCAGTAGCCTATTTTGGTCTGCAATTTGTGCTGTAATTAGAGCTGCAACTCGCGACTCCAATCCCAGAATCGCGACGAGTCGCGATGGTTTGGGTGGAGTCGCGACGCATCGCGACGCGAGGCGTGGAGTCGCGACGAGTCGCGATTCCTGCGCGTCGTCGCGATGCGTCTGGTCGATCCGCGTGATGGGCGATCGACGGCTCTCGCTGAGCCACGTCAGCAATCCGTGGGAGGGGGAGAAAATGTGTTTCTTTGTGGCATTAATACTATGTTTTTACCCGAAATTAATTACTCAACCATAATTTTTACCCACTTTACTCGAATTCCAACCCAAAAATTTCAAATTTCAATATTTTTCACCCAACTTTATTCACCCACTTCACCCACCTCAATAATTATTCACCCACCCAACTCTCTTCTCAAATCCTATAAATACCACCTCTCCCACCCTCATTTCCTCACCAACAATCTTCCAACTCTCTCTCAAATTCTCTCAACTCTCTAAGTTTTTTCCCTCTAAAGCTCTCAAGTTCTCAAATTTCCCATTATGTCTCGAAGAAGCGGTGGTAGTTCCGGGGGTCGTAGGGCGGCTAGGGATTTGTTTCCTGATTTTAATGCCGGGGAGCAATCGCAACCTACGCCCGAGGGCTACATTCCCGTTGTAGAAACACTTCCCTCCCCACCAAATCCAAATTATCCGAATCATCAACGACCGGCGGGCGTCAACCACCAACACACACGTCGAGCAGATTGTGGTGTTGAATGATTTGTTGTTCAACCCCCCCGTGATTGCCGAACGCTCCGAGCCAAGCGATCTGGAGATAATGACGGAAAGATTCAACGCAATGTTCCCCGAGTAATGATGTGCTCTTTCCTCTCTTGGTTTTATGTCCCTAAGGAGGGTTTTACAAGAGAGGTTTTAGTGAGGCATCTTGTAATATTTACACTGAATATTTACAGCTCTCTTCCACCTTATTGTAATATTCACAATGAATAATACAACTTCTTTTTTTTAATATCTCGTCTTATCGTATTTAATTATATATTTGTTGATTAAATTTGTTCAAATTATTAATATGTTACAAATTAATATTTATTAACATATGTTACAAATTAAAAACGAACATATAAATCAAACTTATTAATATGTTACAAAATAATAATTATAACATATTTAAATATTAATTTTGAAATAAATTAATTACAAATAATTATTATAAATAATAAAAATATGTATATATAGTTTTGAAATTATTGATAAAGTTTGATAATAAAATTCGGGTAAAAACTAACTAAGTTTAACACTGGAAAAAACTAGTTACATATGCCACAAAGTAGAAAAATCGAAGAAATCCAAACATCTCGCGCTGGTCGCGATTTCTCGCGACGCCGCCAATCGCGACTCGTCGCGACGCCGCATCTCGCGACTTTGGCGATTCTCGTCGCGACGAGTCGCGACGTCGCGAGAAACAGCTCTAGCTGTAATGAGAGGACACGTTCGGTGTTTCTCTGTCCACCACTAAGGCTAATTAGTAATTACGTGCAAAGCTTATTAATTATTTTCGGGTAAACTCCGGTTAAAGCACTTGATATTTGACGAATTTCGACTTATGTATCCAATATTTTTTTGTTGCCGATTAATATATTCAAAGTTGATTCCGTTGGAAATTTTCGTGTGCCCCCGTCTAATTTGATATTTCACCGTCCACATCCGCTACGTAAGCTGCCATGTCAACCCGAAACCCACCCACCGGTGGCTCAAACACACTGGTCTGGTCCTTTAGGCTTCTGTTTTGAACTTTGATCGATATATATATATATACATATATATATATACAAGTTATTTGCTAGTGAGCTTCATTGGTAATTGATTCTCGTGAGGGGGTGGAACACTGCCATGGATGGCATGAACTTGATTCAGCAAGCACACAGGCATCACTTGGTGGTCAGAGAGCTCGGTGAAGAGAGCGGAGCCAGTGATGACGATCCTTCGTTTTCTAGCGCACCTCGTATCGTAGGCCCGCCTCGAGCGCCTTCTGTTGAAGATCACGACAAGAGCAAGCACATGACTGTCGATTTCTTTTAATGAACAGGGGGAAATTGCTACAATTTACAAGTTTATTAGAACGAAACTTTACAACAAAAGTTTTTTCGGGCTCGATGACCACCCAACGAAAACCAAAATACTGCTGCATTGTACCTTCTCGTGAAGGACCCCAAATAACTTGACCAACACTCGAATGCTTCGCGATTCCTTTTACTTCTCCGCTTCACAAATCAAAACAAGACCGCTTTCATTTTGTCGACATAGCCATAACGGAAAAAAATTCAAACCTGTTGGCATTGATCACATAGAGAGCAGGTGGTCTTTTTCCGGCATATGACTCACCCCAGTCTTCTTCCCAATCACCTTGTCAGTGTCGGCTTGGTGGGAACCGGTTCCTCCGCCGCATAAGAGTTTCATCAGAATTCCAAGAAACTCCCTCGAACCTATATAATTAAGGAACCTTGTAAGTGAAGAAATGCACACAGAAATATTAAACCCGAGGGGGCAAACGCCAAACCCGTCAATAGTTATAAACTCGGTAAACTTAATGCCGTTTTTTAATACACGTACAACAATAAAATCATATTTTACAAGCATTTGGGTCGATTCTCTTCTATACATCCATATTTTGTGACTAGCTGACTATTGAGCTTACGTCAACTCATCCAAAAAAATTAAACCCTATAATCAGAAGTCTCCAGATTTGAGCGTTGACTTTGTAACTATAAATCGTCGAACTCCCCGACCCCAACGACGGATGAGAGGACAGACATCCATCGCTGTACACCATTTTGAGGTTCTCTCTTCGTCGAGACCTCCAGTTTCCCTACCGCCTTCTTCGAAACCCCGGACTTCACGAGCACGACGGCGAGGGATCTGAAAGTACACTCGTCGGGTTGAACGGGAGATTTTGACATCTCTTCAAACGTCACGAGAACCTCCTTGAATCTCCCGCACATCGCGTACAAACCGAGCACATTGTTGTAGCTTAAAAGATCGGTCAAAAGCCCTAGCTTACGCATCTGCTTTGCAATCACGACGGCTTCCTCGAATCGTCCAAGCTTCTTGTACATGCAGAGCATCATCGCAAAGGTGAACTCGTTCGCCGATTTTTTTCGCTTCAGCCCCGAGAAAATTTCCTCTGCGGGCTCGACCATGGAACGCTCGCTGTAGAGATCGATCATACAGTTCGAGGAATACACGTTCGGGCCATCGTCAAACTCCTTGAGAAGCTTGTACGTGTCTTGGGCTTCCTTCAGGAGCCCGACTTTCGTGTAGAGCTTGATCAGTGAATTGTACAAAACCGGGTTTCCGGGCAAACCCGCCTTTATCATCTCGTCAACGTATCCGAGCGCTTGTTTGACGGAACCCACGTCAGCGAAAGCGTTGATCAAAATTCCGAAGACTATAACGTCGGGTTGTATTTCGAATCTGATCATCTCTTTGTACAATTTCTCTGCCGTCTCCAACTGGCCTAATCTCGTGAAGCTTGAGATCACAGCGCAGTACGGTATGCAATCGGTTACAAATCCCGAGTCCTGCATTTTCCGCAGGTAGTGTCCGGCTTCTTGGGCCATGCCAGCACTTGCCAGGATTTGTATGAGAGAGCTATAGCTACACTTGTCCGGATCCACGTGGCTTTCCATGGCGTCGAACAGCTGGCACGCTTTCTGGTAACTTTTTCCCACTCCGTAAGCTTTGATCATCACATTAAACTCAAGAACACTCGGTTTCTTCGCTTCTCGGCAGCAGAGAAATACTTTCTCGGCTTCCGAGGTGTATCCGCGCTCCCCGTAAGCATCGATATTCGCGGAATAGCACTCGGAACTCATAGTCCCTTCGAGATGAAATCTTCGGAACCAAAGCCATGATTTTTCAATCTCCACAGTTTCTATGAACATCCGAGTCAGAGCGGACTGAGTGAACTCGTCGATCTCGAGGAGTCTCGAGTCCATTTCCGCCACGAGGGCTTCGGCTTCGGTGACCATGTGCCTTATGGAGTAAGCGTACAAGAGCGTGCGGTAGCTAACTGGGTCCGGGCTTAGAGAAGCTTCCTTCATCTTCCGGAAGTACAATGTAGCCTTGTCAATGTTATCATGCTTCGCGTGAAGCGAGATCAGGATGTTGTATGTCCGGGTGTCAGGCGCGATTCGAAGATCCTCCATTTTCTGCATAAGCGAACTTACTTCTTCCAAGTGGCCATGGTTTCCACAGATGTGAATCATGGTGTTGAAGGTGACGGTAGTCGGAGCAATCCCTTCACCAAGCATCCGACCGAACACTTCGGAAGCTTCCTCGAGTTTCCCGGCCTTCCCGTAAGTGTCGATCAACGTATTGTAAGTGTGGGAGCTCAGAGAGATGCAGGGATTCACTAAAACGTCACGGCTTGATTCTTTACATGACCATTTCTTGAAGAAGTCCTCGGCTTTTCGAAACTCCCCGGCTTTCTTATACAACTGAACGACGATCCCCATCGTGACCTCATCGGGTTCCATGCCTTGCTTGTTCATCTTCGCCAGCCAACAGAGCGCTTCCTCTTTGAGCCCGCCTTTGCTGTAGACATCGATCAAAGTCCCGTACGTCGAATTGATCGGCGCGATCCCATTTACGCACATTTCATCCCAGAGATCCGCAACGCGGCTCCATTTTTTCGCTCTTCCCAAGCTTCGAAGCACGATGTTGTAGTGAATCACGTTGAGCTCGTAACACCCCTTCCTCTTGAACCACTCGAATATCTCGAGCGCCCGTTCCCAATTCGCCTGCTCTTTCAGGATCACGCTCCTCTCCTTGTTCCCGAGCCTCTCTTCCCACGGCTGCAACGCTCGGTCCAAGTCGTCGAATTCCTCCAACGCCTCCAAAATCGCGGGAATGCACCCGCCGTAGTTCAGCCATTTCGTCGAACACCCGGAGCGCAATTTCCGCGCAGCGAAAACCCATTTCCCCGCACCCGTTTCTTCGTCGGAGCCCTTCGCCGTGAGCTCTCCGAGCGGGTTCCGTTCGAGCACGGGGCGTCGACCGCCTCTGAGTCGGGCGCGAGAGTGCGGCGGAGCTTCGCGGGGTTTGGTCTTCGTGAGGGATTTTCCGCTGGGGGTTTGAAGGGGTCTCTGCTCGAGGGTTTCCGGTGGAGAGAGCGAGAGTCCGAGCTTGGTGGAACCCAGTGCGTTGAAGCACCCACTGTCGAGCTGAAGCTGAAGCTTCATCAACATGTCTGGGAATATGCTCAAAAAAAGCACACATCGTTTAAGCTACATATTCGGCACGAAGATATAACGACATGTCGTTCGCAAGTCATACAAATTCTTTAAAAATGAACTCCATTGCATTATATTATATGAATTTATTTGTGAACATATGTTTATTAGCTAGACTCTTGGTTTATCCATTTATTTGAGTTTTTTTTTTTAAGACTTTCTTTGAGTATGTCTTGTTCTTAAGAATTTTCATATATGATACGCCTAAGTGTTTGTAGTTTTTAGATCGTGACCGTCTAAAATTATCGTTGCTGTTAGTGTTGGTAGTTACTTAATTACTTTTACCGAATATCAATTTGAGTTACCAAAGCATAGAGTTGAGATCGGCAAATGGATAAAATCGGCTGCGACTACTCGGTGTGCTTTGCAGCAATCAACGATTTTTTTAACGTATTTTAAATAAGATTAACGGTTCTAAAAAATAATTTAAAAAAATTCAAAACCAGATCGTCTGATAGAAATTCGAGTTTTTTGGATTCAGTTTTTCCGGATCCAGAAAAGTTATTTTTTGTTTTTTTTGTTTTTGAAATGGAAAATTCAGCTTCTCTATTATAAAAATACTTCGGATAACTACAAACATAATTCATTATAATTTAAATACTTTTGCCGCAATTATCTTGAATATTTACAGCGTATCCACGTTTTTATTTATTTAAAAAAGAAAGAAAAAAATACAAATGGAGCGAGGAACACAGCAACTTGGTAGTGGGCCGATGGGACCCACGGGAGTCTGGAGAAAGGCTGACGTGGGTTTTGACAAAGTGGAGAATGGTGGGCTCCACTCTCCAGTCAAACACTCGTTGGACTTTTCTTCACCGTTCATTCTCCAATCTCCATGCAAACGTAAGCCACGTAAGTTTGTAATTTATATTAAATTATATATTAATTATACATAGTTTGATTTCACTAGCATATGAGAAGACAAAGTTTTTTTTTTTTGAAGGAAAGAGAAGACAAAGTTTAATAACTATTTTCTGTCAACAAAAAAAAGTTTAATAACTATTTTCTTTTTAACTTTTCTAAATCTATAAATTGTTTGGTTATGTTATTTGTTTATTTTATTTTAAAATTTTAAAATAAATTTAAAAGTATATTTTTAGAATGTTTCAAATATTGTTTAATTATGTTTTTATTCAACCGTATTAAAATAAATAAAAAAATAATATTTAAAAAAAATAACTTCAAAACTATAGTTTTTTACTGATCATTGGATTATTCTCCACGTAAACTTTTTGACAGTATAAATTATGAGTCCATCCGAAATTCGTTGAAAAAGAAAAATAATAAAATATATATAAAAATAATTATACTAGGAGAGAGAAAGAAAGAATTCATGTGGAATAAAATAGAAAACACATTTTGTCTGTTTTCTATGTAAATTTCAAAGCTACAAGAAATATATTTTAGATTCATTTTCTTTATACATAACCTAACATGTCAACGTGTTTTCCAAATATTGATAAACGTATTTAAGTTGTATTTAATTTTTTTAATGGGTTGGAACTATTGACCATGATTACACGTACTCGTCTTACAAGATATACTATCACGATAAGAGCAACCGGCACTATTAGCCGCAAGCACTATCAGCTAAAATTAAGACACATATTCAAACTTCACTTATACTCTTACTCTTTGAATGTAACTAATGTTTCAAATAAATAAAAAACATCAGATTCTCCGTAAAGTGAAACATGAGTATATTTGTCACTGAAAAAAGACTTATAAAGTCTATGTCATCTCGGTTGAACATAACTTAATACATTTACTACATTGTGCTTTTATTTAATTATACAACTTGGTGCGAAAGGTCCCGACAATTCGGAATTGTCACGCTGGCCCAGTACGCGGATTTTCATATTTTCTACGGATTCGGAGGATCAATAATAAATAACCGCCAAAAATCTGTTCCCGATGATGGTCGGTGAACTTTGGGAAATAATCGTCATAACCTCGGTAATGATATCTTGTCTTATTTAATCGTGTTATTCAAACGTCATTAATTCAAATGTAACAATATCATTTGGGATTTAATCAATCATATTTAGGAAATTAAATAAGTTGGGTCTACGCCGGCCAATTACAATGTAACTTTTAATATATTCAATTAAGACACCTACAATTTGTAAATGAAAAAAAAACCATTGATAACTATTTTCGAAAATAACTAAGAAAAATTCATTGGAATAATAAGAAATCTCGTGTTGTTTCCTCAAGATTTTAGTGATTTGAACTTTAAACGCCTTTTTTTTTAGGATATTAATATTAAAGTCACTAGTATCAATAGATAGAGCAACAAAATTGCAACAAAATTCTAATTAGTGGTCTTCACGTCCGTTATCATTAGTGGTCTTCACATCCGAACTTCACGAAATCATTTGTTTGAAAAAATAAATTTTTAGTTTTTAGTTTTTTTTTTCATATTAATTTTTTCACTTTTTGGAGTGCAAATCTAGTTGGGATTATTATCCGTTTTGCAATGATGCAAGCCTCCCTCTAATTAGAGGAAAAAACAGATATATTCTCAATATAGAAACGAATGTATTTTTTGAATGTTAACGAAACTCACGTTTCGGATCGGATTTTGAGTGTAGTATAAGATTCAAGTGAAAATAATCGATCTTGATTTGACAAAAATGCCCTACTATTTATACATTTCCACTTTTGAGAGCCTATAAATTACTATAACATGAATTCTGTAGGCAGAAATTTACATTTTCTTTTTCTATTTTTGATGCATATTCTAAACGCGCCAAATGGGTCTCTAACACACTAGGCTAGTCTGTTCTCCGCTACGAAACTTGTGCAGGAAGCAACTGCGCTCGGGCGTACGCGAGTGGCAGAGATAGGAGCTTTTTGGCTTTTCCGACATAAGCACGCTTGGTGAAGTTGTCGTAGTCGTTGGCTTCGATGGAGTCGAGGATTTGCTTGTAGAGCATGAGAGACGCCCACACCGGCCATCGGCTTGCGCCGTTGAGTTCAGCAACGCCCTTCTCGGCCTCCTCGAAGAACATTCTCGCTCGCTTTATTTGGCCTTTCATGAAGCTCCTCCACTTGTCGGTCACTTTCCCACGGAAGATGTCCTCGTCTGAGAGGCCGGCGCGGGCGAGTTCGTCTTGCGGGAGATATACTCTTCCTCTCCGAGCACTGAAAGGACCAACCCGATTGCGTAAACTTAAGCCTTCCAAAAGGATTTCTATTTTTTAAGACCTCCAAGTTCCAACCACACCATATCAATTTCATTATTTAATTAGGACTCAATTAATTGTTTAATTATTAGTTATGCCCTTTGAACTAGTTCTAATGCGAAATTTCTCCCAAAACTTGTAAATTGTAATAATTTCCTCTTCGATAGTAAAAAAAATCGACAGTTTTCGTCACATTTCAAGTCACCAGCATCAAATGTGGCTTAAAATGTCAGAAACCGTCGTTTTTTTTTTTTTTTTTTTTACCAAGGGGAGAATTCGTTATAATTTATATATGTAAGGGAGAAATTGTAACAAAAACAAAAAATGTGCAGGAAAGTGCATCAACATGCAAGTTCAAGGGCATATCTAAAATCAAGTTTATTTGCACTTTTATGGGAATATTCCTAAGATCTTCCGAAGGGTATTGAGTTCAAAACAAGCGGTGAGGTAAAAGTAAGAGTCTTACTCTTCCCCAACGTCTCTGAGTATGTTGGTGAGTTGATTAGCGATCCCGAGCGCCAACGCTGCGTTGTACACACTCTCCGTCGAAGCCTTCGAGTCCGGTGCGATCCCCATGACCGGAACGCTCATGAGTCCCACGGTCCCCGCGACATAGTAGCAGTACAGATACAGTTCGTCAAAGTTCCTGTATCTCGACTTTCTCAAATCAAGCCTCATTCCTTCCACCATGTCCTTGAAAGGCTGTCCAAACCGCACTTCCGATTACTTTTGATAACGGTGGATTTTGACTAAAACGCAGGCAGAGAAACCATGACGATACCTGAATATCGACCGGGTACTTCGTAACTGTGTGAGATAGAGCCGCGTCGTACATGTCGAAGGGACGGCCTTCGAAAAGATCGGTCAATCTCGTCTCCCATCTATCGAGAGCCTTGGGCGTGAAGTGAGAAGCGTTCGGCCCATCCACTAGTTCGTCTGTTCTCCTACACCACACTGCAGAAGTACTACAAAATCGTCAGATTCTAATCAAAATACCCCAAATTTTACCCAAAATTTTCATTTTTTCAATTTATACCCGCAAATTTTAATTTTTAATTTTTTCCTCCCACAATTCTTAGCCACTCCAAATACGGTAGTCCCCAAAACTTTTAAAATGATCCAAAATTTACCCAAAATTTATTTTTTTTAGCTTAGCCTCCCCAAAACCCAAATACTGTAGTTCCCAAACTTTAAAAAAAGATGCAAAATTTACCCAAAAAAGTTATTCTTTCAATTTTCACCCTCAATTTTATTCTCAACCCTCCCACGATTCCTAGCCGCCCCGGAATCTGTACCCCGGGTCCGTTACTGGTTTCAATTCGTAATTCTCTAGTCTCCTTATGTTTGTTTGTGAAACCCAACTTCATAAGCATTAAGCACCAACAATGTCGAAAAATTAAACCGCAAGTTGCGAGAAAACGAACCATAGATCGCCCACACAGCTTTCCGCCTCTCCGGCGTCATCAGCAACGTGCCTGCAAAGCAAGAACAGCAACAATGGCGGCTTCATCAACACATCAACCATTTCACGACTTTCCCACTCGTCCACCGAATTTTCTCGGCAGCCAAACAGCCACGTAGATGGAAAACCGAAAGGTCCAATAAACAATTCGAGCAAAGCGTACCGACCAGAATATAAAATTGGTTACAAGAATCCCCAAACACTTTTCGCAATAAACAATTCCAATCAAAGAAGAAGAAGAAGGAAGTACCGAGGTAAAATGTCTTGGCGTACTCGGCGCAGACCTCGCCGCAGCGAGCGTACGCGTCGCTGAGGAGATCCGAGTCGCCGCTCTTCTCAGCGGCGGCGAGTCCGCCGTCGTCGAGCCCCCGGCGCTTCACCAGCGCCGCCTGCTTCGCCACCACCTCGTACACCATCTCCTCGGACGACCTCGCCGGGGTCGCGATCGCCTCCGAGTAGGCCAGCGCGCGCGCCGCGAAGCTCAGCTTGGCGCTCCCGCCGGATCTGGCGGCGGCGGGCGGGCGGAGGCGGGCGTTGAGTATGGTGGCGGCGGCCTCCTTGGGGGAGACGACCCAGAGAAGAGCGCCTGACATCTCCGAGCTGGAATTCCGGAGGTGGAGGTCTGAGTAGTCTCTGAGCTCTTCGTCGTGGTCTTCACTGGTTAAGAGCTCGCTGAAAATGGCGGAGGAGAGAGGAGAGAGAGACACATGGGAATTGTGTGGAGTGTGGAGATTGTAGTAACTGGCCTTCCTTCTTCGTCCTCATCATCATACACAACTATATATATATATATATATGTATATGTTTATATATTCAATTAATTTAAATATTTCTCATAATAATAAGATTATTCTATTTATTTGAAATTCAAGTAATTATCAATAATCAATAAAAGAAAAAAAACATAAATTAAAAAAATTAAAAATTAATTTTTTAAAGAAAAAGGTTGGGTATTTTTGCCGCTAACGGCCACATGACGAATTTTAATTGAAAAATTAATGTTTTCATGCCAAAGTCACGGTCAACGCAGGTTGGGTATTTTTGCCGCCAATTTTAAAGGTTTAGTACTCGGGAGACAGTTTGACCAAAGGTTGGGTACTTTTGCCGCAACTTTCCCTTTATCTTTCCATACAGTATATTGCCCTAACTTTGAGATTTTGAATTTAATTAATTTTTAAATAAATGACCTTGTATAATGATTTATGATTTTTTGACCTCTTAATTTATTTATTTTTATATAATTAATTATAACTTTTAGAATAAAAATACCCTAAAATTACAAAAAAAAAAAAAATCAGACCAAATCAGGTATTCAAATTGGTTTTACTTCAATTGAGCAATAAATCAGGGAATAATCACGGTGAAAGTACCAACAATCTTTTTCATTGTCCTCGATAAGTTATGATTCTTTTATGTGGATGGTAAAGTTTCCAAACTCTCATTTTGTCTTGTCAATCCAATTCTGTCATTAAAAATGGAACTTATCGACGACGATAGAATGACTATTGGTACTTTCACCGTGATTATCCTTAAAAATAAATCGTGCTAAATCATTATCTGATGTAGGGGTGCAAAAAAAATCCGGAAATACGGGTTTCAGACTGTATGAGGACCGGAACCGCTAAAAAAACAGTAATATCGGGTTCAACCAGAACCGGTTTTTTCCATACCGTATTCAGATTAAAACCGATTCCGGTTCTCGATTTAGGTGTTAGAAAACCCCGATATCCGGATTATAGATTACTCAAACCCGCTTTTTAATTTATTTGAATTTTGTAGTACTTCTCTCTATTTTTTTTTAATCAACTTTTCTCTTCTTTATAGCGTTTAATATTCTTATGCTATTTTTCATATTTTTTTAACTTAATTTCATATATTTTAATAAAATATTTAGCATTAAAAAATAATATTTTTTTATGTAAAAACTAAGGTTTTTCATTTAATCTTTACTTTTTCATTAATTAGTCAAGATCTGAGTTTTAAATATGAGTTTCGATATGAGATTCGAGTTGAAACCTGCATCCGAAAATCCGAGTTTATAACATTAAAATCTGGATACAAGCACCCAAATTCAATAAAACTCATTCCGAATCCAAGTTTTGATTTTGGCAACCAAAAAAAACGGATACACACTGCCCGTTCGCGCCCCTAATCCCTAATTACTAAGCTCCTTATTTAAAGGTTACTACGCTCTTGACTTGATTCATGTATCAACATCTTTCAAATATAATAGGGACTTAATTTGTTGAGTTGGGGAAATGTGATATTAATTCAAAGAACAAAAAAACAAAATTTGCAATTTGTGAGCAGTCTTCAGTCGGAAACTTATGGAAGATCGAAAATTGTAAATTGAATTTAATATATATTAAAAATATATAATTTTGTCTTATAAGCTGAGGAAGATCGTTCCACGGGCTTCTAGTCTGACTCTGACCCCATTTGAATATATATATATATATATATATATAAATATATATATATGATTTATTCTGTACGTCCTTAATTTGTTGCTAAATATATATATATATATATATATATATATATATGTGGCATAAATATTTAATTTCGCTTAAAATGTGTCGCCATTTAATTATATTTTTTTAGTGCAGCAAATAGTATTTCAAAATTCATACAAGAAAAAATTTCAGTTTGTTCGGATAGAGTTAATTTCTGTTAAATTAGAAAAACGTATAGGTTTCAGTTAAAAATATGAAATAACAAATTGTTTTTTAGAGAGCTAACGATCAATAATAGAGCACGAAAATCAATATTTATTATCAATTTTACACACCAAGATTTAGTAGGTTGAGTAAGAAATATAATATGGATGACGATGAATCAATAATGAATCTTATATTATCTTGTTGGTCAAAATTCAAATCCATCAAAAACCAATTAAACTAGGTACAAGTAGATTGTTGTTTGTTTGGTTTGATTCGATATATAATTTATTGCCTTTATTGTAATGTTATTTCTAGTTAATTTTGATTTGCATTCTGCCAATTCATAAAAAATATATCAAAGTATCAAACAAAATAAACTTCAATTTATATACACATGTAAACATATGTCAAAGACTCGTAAAAAAATGAATATAACGAAATGGTAACGGCATATTTTACTTCTTTTTTACTTTACGGATATTTTTAATATTGTTATAAATATGAATCGGTAGTATGTAGATAATGTAGTTTGTATATTTAAATATAAAAACCTTCTAAACATTAGTAAAAACGATTATTATTTAATTTTCTAAGTATTAAAGAGGTCATTATTTATTTCCAAAAATAAATAAATAAAAGTGAAGCTGGAGGAGTTTCAATGTTTATCAACAAGTTTAGTTTGGTCCTTATGCAAAACAAATGATGATCAAGGTAAAAGTATTTAAATTTTGACCAATTAAAATGACAGAAGTTCAAAGTAAAAAAAATAACAACAACAATATTCAAAAGTCAACAAATGTGAAGAAAGTCAGAAACACATAATTTATCTTCAATTTTTTTTATCGAACTTAAATGAAAGAAGGTGTTAAATCGCCTATCACATTTACCGATTTTAAATACTTTTTTCATCACAGCCGCTTGAGTGATCAAAGTTTAAATACTGTTAAAGCGATTATTCCGCAGAGTTATGAAGTCTTGGGAGTTTTCATGCACATTAATAATGCTAAGTGGTTTATGTAATGCGTATACGTGTTTGTTTAGAACTTGCAACTTTTTCACTAAACACGGTCGTAATGAAATTCAATAATGTCATAATCAAACTAAGAAGCATCTTGATACCAAAAAGCAGACAACATATAGTGCATGTTATTTCCTCCAAACAATAAGCAACATCATCCCTCCATGTTTGCCCCACAAAGAACAAAACTAATTATATGTGTCTATATGTGATAAGCAATAATTTTCACCGAGGTTTAAGAATGTGGAAACCTAGAACTAAGTATTTGTTAGTTGGTTTGAAAACTCAATTCAAAATTTGATTTAGAAAATTAGTTTCGGAGTCTTTAGTCTACTTTTATCATTTTAGTTTGAGAGTTTGATTTTTATACAATATTTGATTAATGAAAGAAGGAGGTTCACGTACAATCTTAGAATGTGAGCTCGACTTTCATAGAGACTGAGTCCCACGGAACGCAAAATAAAAAATGGAACTCACAATAATATAAATAAAAATTTAAAAGTTTACAAACAAAAAGAACAAAAAGAGTAGAGAACTAACGAAACCGAAAGTTCTCTCTGATACAAACGTCATAGGTAACAGAGGAAGCGATGAAATCGGGGTGGATAGTCCACCAATGATGATTGAACATTGAGCCCCAAAACTAGTTGAGGCATCTGCCGCTCTATTTCCCTCTCTATATATATGACTTATCCTGAGCTGAATAGTGGAAACAAAGACATTTAAACCACCAAGCTCGAAACCTCAAAGGAACTTCACATGATTTTTTTTTTTTTTTTGGAATAAATGAACAACGTGGCTAGAGCCACATTCTAGCCACACATTCTCCCAATTAAACTCCTTAGCCTTTTCAATAGCAAACATATCAACAATCAATTCAGCTTCAAAGGCAAAATGAGAGTAAATAAGAAAAACGAACGAGCCATGAGGAAACCTTCGGTAGGTTTTGAAAATGCCTCTAGCCCCAACCACACCTTGATTACCAAGACAAGAGTCATCGTTATTGCATTTTAACCAAGATGCGAAAGGAGGAAGCCAAACTACTCAAATGCTCACCTCGATTTTAGATCAAGATAAATTTATTTGGCACATGCACTACACCTAGAATCATTTTTTATTTTAATAGAATTTATTTATTTCAACATTATTTGAATTTTTTTTTTCGTTTTTTCAGCGCTCTGAAAATTATGTATAAAAAAAATCAAAATTATATTTGTAACAAATTAAAATATGAATTTCGGCTGTTATAATCGACTTGGTAGTCTAATTGTCATTTTTGTTCAAAGTTAGGTTTTAAAAAATCGTAGGGTTCCAAAAATCTCAAGAACCGAGAATTTTATAAAAATAAATAAAACAAAAACAAAAACTTGAACCCCCAATCCCGATTTCACCCAAGTTAATTACAAACATTTTTTTTTTTAAATGGCAACATGGCTTAATAATATTTTTTGTGTCTAAGCCAAACATTCTAGTGTTCATATATGCACACCACACAATACTGCAACACACGTGAGCAAAACGACAAGAAAATTGCAAAAAGCGTGTGGTGCATATTAGAGAAAACGACGGCTTGTGCTTCGCTTTCGTGCCTCACTTGTGGCCGTTGGATGTACGGATAGATCCAAAACGACAATCGTTTCAAGGAGAACTTTTGGCACTTTTTCTTGGCCCGCGTGTATAGCTTCTTTATTTTATTTTTATTTTCTATAATTATTATTTATTTATTGCACGTTTGCGATAAAATAAATTTCTATGGTCCAAGTCACTCACAAAATTGGGTTATACTCTTGGGAAATAGTATATCCTTTTCTTAGCCTTTTTTTATGTTGGGACCAAAACGACCCACCATTCTCTTGTCTCTTCGTAGCTCTCTAAATCAACGATGATTTTTTTTTTTTTTTTTGAAGGAAATCAACGATGATATTCAAGCCACCACTTTCATTTAAAATTTTTCATTTACTTGTATAAAATATTCAAGAAAAATAAAAGGTTCAAAATGGATTGCATGCACAATTTTACTTGATTTAATAAAACGAGAGACTGGTTCATCTTCTTGGGTCAAGGGACTAACATTTCGAGCCTATACGAAATTGTTACCCGGCCTAATAAAATGGTCTAAATCTAATCCGGGACGAAGCGATGAGTAGGGGTGGTAATTTGGGGCCGGACACGAAACACAAAACGGTTACGACACGATTTAAACGGGTCTGGGTCTACTATAAATGGATTTGGGTCCAACCGTGTCAAACACGATTAACACGATTAAATAACAGGTAAACATGGCACTAACACGATAACACGACGGGACCCAATTAAACATGATTAAGGAGCAAAAACTTTCATTTTATGTATGTTATTAATTATTTTTATACTTATTATTTATTTTATTTATGTTTTTTACTTATTTATTGCGTTGTACAATTGATGAACATAAAAAAATATTAGTAAAATTTTAAAATTTTAGATAATATAATTAAATTAATTAAGTTAAATGAGTATAAATTAAATAAATTAACATTTTAAAATACATGAATGTGTCAAAGGTTAAACATGTAGACACGATAAACACGATTTAAATAGGTACTGGGTCTCATCTTTTAACACGATTAATAAATGAGGCGGGTCTGGGTCTACATAAAATAAGTAAAACCGATTAAGACCTGGCACAAACATGACATGAGACCCAAATTGCCACCCTTAGCGATGAGAGTGACTTAGTCTCAAATTATAACTCGAAAAGGCCAACTAGATGCTATATCAATAAAACGGCGCTAAGGAGTTTGTACGCAATGGCTGCCTGGTTAAGCAAGTCCTCGTGCAGTAGTTCGCGAAGTCAAGCAGGCACCATGATTTGAGTGCACAACGGGGGAGCGAATGTGACGCAAGTCGGCGAAGGACCACAGAGCAAGGGGATGACCAAGCCTGCAACCAAATTGGACATATCCTTTTTCATTCCGAATTTTAATTTCCAATAATGAGCAAGTATATTTTTTTTTAATGGGTGGCACTATCGGCCAATGTTACAATGCACTATCGCATGACTTAAATATATTCAGTGTAAGAACAGGTGACACTAATGACTAAATAATTATAATATGTAAAGGGGGCACTCATTTGAGTCTAATGAGGGTTCGAACCCACCTCTTGAATAGAGGAATAATGGAGTTACCACTATGCCAAACAAGCTTGGTTGCAAGTATATTATTATTGCCGAATGTACTTATCTTTTCTTGTCTAGTGTAAAGAAGGAGTTTGCATCTGATCTTGAATCTTTGCTACTTCCGGCATAACAATGAGCAAGTATATTATTATTGCCGAATGTACTTATTTAGTTAAAGAGTAGATCCGCGATATCCTATAATGCTATCGTTTCGAGAGTTTTACCGTAGCAAGAGTGGATGTACGTCAAAGATTGAAATTCGACAATTTCGATCTCGGACGAACGAGTCCGACTATGAATCAGTGTGGTTTTCTTCTTTATATTTGTGTTTGAATTTCATACTTTTGATCCTATCACAAAAACGGTTTAATGTTTGTGCAAGGATCGGCATCACAACAATTAATTTCCAATTTGTCTCCCTAATAATTACTTATGAAAACCTGGTCGTGCCTCGTCTTTATTCTTCACTTAACTCGAGGAGTACTGAATAATTGTCGAGAAAATAATCATAAATAAAGCAGCTTTATTACTCTTTAATGTCAATTAATTAATTATTAATACAAACAAACAAACATTCCAAATCCGAATCCCAACCAATAATAAGGCAATTAAAAATAATAAATTGATCAAATAATTTGAAACCTCTTGTAGCTTTCTTCGATAGCTAATTATTTTATCGTGATGCACGACATGCCACCACGGCATACCGTAAAATTAATTATTTATTTATTTATAATTTATTTTATCCCATTATATTATTTGTCTAATAATATACGAAATTTCCTTATTTTATTAAGATTTGAAGTAAAACAATTTTATATATTATATACACGACAACAACACGAGTTTTCCTAGACAAACTCAAGCGACAATAATAGAGTTTACACACGTTCTCTTAAATTTTATGCTAGATTTAAGACATTAATTAATAATAAATTTATATAGTGATCGCCAAAATAAATGTCAAATAATATGTTTATTTTTATATATAGGTGATACTTAATAGTTATTGAAAATTGAAACTAAGTTTAGGACGTGCTCGTAACGATGGAGTCAATCATGGGAAAAAAGAAAAAAAAAATTTAATCTTAAATGTCAATTTACACCCATAATTATGCCTTTTATTCATTTGGGTCCCTCTTTTTTGTTTTGTTTGAAATTACTCAAAAAACTTTCATTAGAGAAAGATGAGATTTTTTTTTAAGATATGATTATTTCTTTCTTCAAAAGGATGTTACTTTTGTAACGTAAAGTTATTATGATTTATATTTAGTTGATCAAAACGTACGTAAAATTTCTCAATAATAATGTAATATTGTCACACTTATTTCCATTCTTCCAATAATTAACACGAAAAATAAAATAATTATTTCATACGTTACACTTTCCAAACACAGAGCCTTCAATCAATCCCTCCACTCCTACATCATTCCCTTTTTACCCCCGCGATATCCAAACAAATACCACTCCGCCCCAGCTCCCCTCCACGTGGCGAAAAGACAACGCGCGAGCGCACCGTATCTATATGGCCGCGTGGCAGGTGGTTATCGCCACGTCATCATCTCCCTTCCCTCGTCTCAGGTGGTTCAAATTTCGAACGCGACTCAACAACTCTCTCTCTCCTAAACCCCTGCGATTTAGGGTTCAGTTTTCTCCATCGTCTTCTTCTCCGATTCTCTCTGCGATCTCCATGATATGCTCGCTGCTGAGCCGTGACGGTGCTCGGATTGCCTTCAGATCGGTGCTCGGCTTCGTCGACAGGTCCGTCTCCGCCGCCATGGGGTGCTTCATCGGCTGCTTCAGAGTCCGCGACGATCGCCGGCGAGGGAGCCGATCGCGGGCCCACCTCGTCGCCGGCTCGGCGCACCCGAAGCTCACGGTTCGGATTCCGAGAATTGGCTCAAGAAAATGGATTCTTTACGGTTTCGTGCGCTAACCGTGGTTTGTTTTTGTGTGATCAGGAGGTCGTGGTGTCGCAGAATCGCCTCTCGTCTTTGTTCATGGCCGATGGTTTCCGTGAGTGATTGCTTTTTTATTTATTTCCAATTATTTAAGCTTGAATTTTGATTTGGATCAGGGAATTTATAACTGGGGGTTGTGATTTTGTACTTTGAAACAGGCGATTCTTCATGCCAGGACAAGGATTTTGTTGAGGTTCGGACTCCAGATTCTGAGAAGCAGCTTAGGAACGAGGTTTGATGATTTGATTTTTCTCTTGTGCCTCTCTGAATATCGATTAATCGCAATGTTTGAGATTTATGATTTCTTCCGTCTGTTCTTCATCGTGTTTTCTTGGGATCGATTTTGTTTGGTGTGCAATTTTATTAGCATTTCAATGGTTTTAGAAGCTTGGACAAAGGTTTTGGCGAGTGAAATTTACTTCTTACGAGAATATAAGTTTGCGGTGATCCTTTTGAGTTCTGTATTTATAAATCTAACATTTTGCAGGCCAAATATCTTAAAGCATGCGGTACCTTGGCAGAGACACCGATCGAAATTCGCAAAGCATCTTCAAAGTGGTTTGGCGGTTCGCCTCCTCATGACGGTGACGTAGAATCTTCGAAATTTAATTCGTGGCTTCCAGATGCATCCATCAAGAAGCTTCAGCTGGGGAAACCTGTTGATCAACCTTCTACACCAATTAAATTCTCAGAGACAAGGTCTATTGTTCCTGCCTCTTTGGAACAAACACCTAGCAGGTTGTGCCATGAATCGAATTAGTTTTAACTAGCAATAATCTTATTATTGCTCGATATTTGCATTGGAATATTTGTTTTGAATGGCGATTTAGGAAATGGGGTTTTATTTCTCTTTTCTTATTTTGTATTTGATTTTTCTAGCAGCTGTATATCAAATCCAGAGATCACCAGAAGTGCCAATCTCTTCTCTGGTGAAGGTAGTGGAACTGATAGCAGCTATACACCTACGGTTTCAACGACCAATACCGAATACAAGGCCAAATCAGTGTGTGAAAGTGATTTGAACCCGTCTTTCTCTGAAGGCTCCTCATATGATGGCCATACCCATAATCTAAGGGTCGTCGATGCTCTTAGTCATGAGAGTACTGAGAGGCCCTCGCCGGATGAGATGCACACCCCAGGAACCCTATTCCCTGCAACCACCAATACTGAGTACAAGGCAAAATCAGTGCGTTTTGAAAGTGATTTGAACCCGTCTTTTTCTGAAGGCTTATCATATGATGGTCATATCCATAATCTGAGGGATGTTGATGCCAATGAGAGTATGGAAAGGCCCTCGCCTTATCCGACCCCGTTAAAGCTATCGGATGAGATGCAAACCCCAGGAACCGTGTTCCCTGCAAACATGGATAATGTTATGAAAGGGAAGGCTCAGATCAGATCGGAGTACGTCTATTCAGTTCTGAACCCTAACGAGAGTGTTTCACCTTTTAATGTGCCAATGAACGAAGATCCCAATGTTTACCGGATTGAAGATGCAACTCCCGAGCCAGAATACAAGGTGAAGCAAACTTCGTCGGAGGAAATGAAGGTGGAAGCTAGTCTCTCTGCTTGGTTGAAGCCGGTGGCGGCTAATCCGGATGGAAAATTGGTGAATATTTTTAACCGTCCGAGAGTGGCTAGAACTCCGGTGGATAGACCGATCATTGGAACTGTGGCTGCTCACTGGAATGACAATGAACAACCTCAGGTCTCACCCAAGTGGTGGGACGGGAACGGAATCCCGAATTCAACTAACAAGTATAAAGAGGTACCTTCTTAATTCAATATCTTTCTTTTTTGGAACTTAGATATTTGATCTGAAGCTAATATGGAATTCAATTTCTCGATGTAATTTCAGGATCAGAAGGTGCGCTGGCATGCGACACCTTTCGAGGAGAGGTTAGAGAAGGCACTTTCAGAAGAAAGCGGTGTCTCAGAAAAAGAAAGGTATGGTGATCATGATCCACATTGCATACCCATATCACGTTTCTTAGAAAATCTTTAAAATTCTGTTGCTTTCGATGGTTTTAAGTTTTAACTTGTTTATTCCACTTGGCTTTTAATTAGTTTTGATATCATCATGAATTTGATATCAGATTTTTTTCATTTTATTTTTGGGCCACAAGACTTTGGAGCTTGATAACTTTGGTTATTATCATTAAGGGTTGGAGATGAAGCTTTTCAAGCAAATGGGAACTTTATTATAGCAATCTGAGAAATTGAAAATTAAGGATGAGTTGGGCTTTGCTTTCAAATTAGTACGATTTGGATTTATATGGTTTTTTTTAAATCGGTTTTTACTTTTGTCGAACATATGCATTCGTGAGAAATCGAACATATACAAATTTGCTTAATGGGTTTCAAGCTGATTAATGCGTCACATATGCTGAAAATTGGACCGGGTTTAGGTGTAGGTTGTTTTTTATGTATCAGCTTTGGAAATATATGTTCTCAATCCCAGCATTTTGTTCTACAGGAAACCTATCTGCGGTACAATGATAGCATTTGACGAGAACGAGGAGGGCGATTCCGCTATGTCCCAACTACAATCTTCGTCGCATCCGACGTCTGTGGTTTCGTTTTGACGAGGTGTTTCATGGGATTTGAAGTAAGCTTTGTGTCGTTGCTTGGCGAAGAAGTTAAGTTTTTCCTAAATCCAAAATCCTGATGGATTTGGGTTGATTGAGAGAGATTGTGATATGTGAGGATTGTTGTTTGTATATAATCGGTAAAATCCCATTTTATATTAGACTCTTTTTGGTGTATCTTTCTAAGAACACTTCGAATTTAAATGAAGATTCGAAATAAAAATTCTATGCGCGGAGTTACTTGTGATGATAATTATGCAAAATAAAAATAAAAAACAAAAAAAACAAAAAAACGAAAGAAGAAGAAAGAAAATGATATTTTAATTTAGGGTAAACTGCGACTAATGTACCCAATGTTTAATTTTTTGCGAATTATGTACCCAATGTTTATTTTTGGTGGCTAATATACCCAATGTTTGATCTGTTAGATATTTTCGAATTTTCCGTTAGTTGACCGTTAGAGAGTTATCCTCCTCTATATGCATACTTTTTGTATTTTTGACATAATTTATTCATTTTTTGTCCAAATTTTATGAATTACCTATGGTTGGAAAGTCAAGAGGTATATCTACAACTTTTATGTTTTAAGTTTTGTAAAATAAGTTTTCGAAAAATACAAAATTTCAAATACAACGTAAAATTGGACGTAAGTTCAATACAAAATTTTTGTTTCGAGAAAGTTTTACTATACTTAATGACTTTTTATGATGAAACGTAAAACTAAAAAGTTGTAGATAAATATTTTATCTTTCCAGCGGATGTTTATTAATAAATTTTGGACAAAATATGAGTAAGTTATGATAAAAATATGAAAGATTATTTCACATCACATATTTCATATTTTTGGCATAACTCACTCGATTTTTATCCAAAATAAATAAATAAATACCCGTTAGAAAGATAAAATAAATATATAAAAAATTTTTGTTTTACGTTTCACCATATAAAGTCATTAAATATATTATAATTTGCTCGAAACAAATATTTTGTATTAAACAAATATTCCGCAAATGCGGGTTTTCAATTGAAACCTGACCGAATTTGGTTTTAAAAACCCAAAGCCGAATTAAACCTGGTTAAACTGAAGTCGAATTTAGAAAAATCCGTAACTGAATTAAATTGGTTTCGGGTTTTGAGTTATAAAACCCGAAACCTGGTTAGTAGGTTACTAAAACTTGAAATTTTTAAATAAATATTTATAAATATATATATATATATTTTATAATGCTTATAAACTTATTTTTGCTCAGTGTAATATTTCTAAACTAACATTGAAATATTCACTTAGTAAAACTACATATATGTTTACAAAGTTTGGATTGTATTTAAGATTAGGTATATTATGTATTAAAGGCTTTATAGTTGTTTTTACTTTAAATAATAAAAAACTGGGTAAAAACCCGGATCTAGATTAAAAACCCAAACCTGAATCAAATCCGGGTTCGTGTTTAAAATCTGGGTTTTCAAACAAAAATCGGGTAATTACCCGTGCCTGGATTTTCGGGATTTGTCTTTAAAAAACCATGTTTAGGTTGGAAAAGTCAAAACCCGAAAATGCGGGTTACGGTTTCGGGTAATGAAGAAAACCAGGTTTTTTACCCGGTTTTAGCCCTGCCTCATACTCAATTTTTTTATTTTTTATAAAATAGTAACAAAAGTACTTAAATTTTGATCAATTGAATGAGAGTTCAAAGTAAGGAAAAAGAGAGGGTATTTTTATCTTCTTTTTTTTTGTGATATTTGTTGTCAACTTAGTGAAATTTCCGCCGAAAGTCATCGAACTCATCATTTTTTTCTGTCTGAAAGTCATTAAGCTCGTCAATTTCTTAAAGATAAGTAGTTAAAGTCATTTTTTATGGCAAAAATCGTGAACGTTGCACTGTAATTGCATATACATTGTTATGATGTTTTTTTTGTAGCCTTGTTAGACGCGCCACTTCATAATATATGCTTACAAGCTATATGTGAGCTTTTCTCGACCATCCTCCCTGCTCCGTACTAATGCCCTTCTTTAGGCGTATTCCGACGATGAGAGCTACTACGGTAAAATTGACGGAAAAATGCCTCCCTTAAATTTTATCGACTTTGATACTTATGCCGCTACCAAAAATGCCTATCGACTTCGATACTTATGCCGCTACCAAAAATGCCTCCCTTAAATTTTGTCGAGATACTTATGCCGCTACCAACTTTAGTTTTAAATAAAAATCAAATCGAAGATTCGAAGTAACCCTAACACTAATTTTGACCTAATTGGAGCCTCCCCAAAGGGTTATAAATAGAAGCAACGAGGCTTTTAGGGTTCGACACAAAGGAAAGAGGCGATGCAAGAGAGAGAGAGAACTGAATGCTCGAAGCTGCGAAGCTTGAGAGAGAAATCATTCACATGTGGATAACGAAGCTCACTGAGATGGATGGATGGAAAGTCTTCCATGATTTCTTGAATATAGTTTTCAATCTGAATCTTGTTCGATTTCTTCTTCTTCTTCTTCGCTGCTCGTATTCCCTCTCTCTCTTCGCTCGTCGATTTCAATCTTCGTGAAAATGATGAGAGAAATGTGTGGGTGATGGCTGCTCGATTCAGAGTAATCGCTTGATCAAAACACGCTACGTTCTTTCTGATTCATCCTCTCCGTTTCCATTATTCACCACTTTCGAGCTTCTTTGCTGCTCTAGAATATTGTCGTTTTCTTCTTCGTTCATTAATTGTTTTTCATCTGTGATTAAAACCGTCAAAGAATTTGATGTCACAGTCTAGTAGTATTGAATATAGTTTTTCATCTCTTATTATAGTGATTTACGCTATAATTAGACCAACTTCCACCCGATTACATCATTTCTTACTCTATTTTACATTACATATCATATCAAAACTTCAACGAATTCTATATTCAACTTTCTCTTATTTATCTTCGTACCCTCATATTTATTTAATATCTTTCAATTATATAAATTATTCATATCAAATATTAATTCATCAAATAATTCAACATGTAAATTAACAAAAACTTAACATAATATTTATTTAAAAAAATTACAACACGAAATAAATAAGATAAAATAAAATTAGAGAAAGTAATTTTATTTTCTGTTGTTGTAATGTTATTTCGTTTCGGTATTAATGTAATTTTAATTTTTTTTCAATTTTCGAATGTAACTGTTATAATTTAAATTATGTATTATAATGAATTTAAAATTAAACAAATAATAATATTAATAAATGAAAGATAAATGTGATATAATAATTTTGAGATAAATGACATAATTTGAAAAGCAAAGGCAATTAAGTAAATAACAATTCTTGCAAGGACTAAATAATAAATAAAAAATTATAACGTGATGAATAGTGGAACATCAAATATAGAGTGGTACAGTAATACTCATCCACCTTCGTCAAAAAAAAAAAAGTAATACTCATCCACCTCACGCCAAAATGGCGTCTTAGATAGCGTTTGGTTGGACCCATTCATCACACCAAACCAACCATTTGACGTTCGGTTGGACTTGCTCTAAGCAATGTGGGATTTTGTTCTTTATTTTTATTTGTATTTTTTATTTAGTAAAGAGATTATTAGTTAACAAAAAGGAGAACTCGTTTTGGTTTTCTTTTATATATTTGTTTTAGTTGAGTTTAGTATAATAACTTCTCCAATACTTCCATAAATTCAAAATCGGAGTGATGGGTCGTTTTGACTAGAGGGCAAGGCGATGATGGTGATGCGGGGACGGGTTGGCAACAGCGAAGCGATGGGTTGTTTTGGCGAGGGGCTGACGGCCTATGGCAGAGGTTTTCCGGTGAAGGGACAATGTCTTGACTCTTGATATCATAAGTTGGTGGAGTGACGGAGCGGGGAGATAAATAGAGTAAAAAGCCCGAATTCAAAATTTGCTAAGAAAAATATACAAGCCTTGAAAACAATTTTAGTTAGTAAAATATAGAGCATACTTTCATTTTTTAAAGTATCAATTTGACTATGACTCATTGTTTTAACCTTTTTGAACATGACCAAAATATCACTTTTAAATTGGATGTATATTTTTTTTGGTCATTTCTTAACCCCAGATTACAAGTATTTTCGAGAAAAAAAAAAAAGGAAACAAAACAAAAAAAGATGCATGAATTTCTTGCAAGCAACTAGTGGTGCAGAATCTTATATCATAGTAAAGAACTCTTGAAAATGTAAATTAATATATATTCAAAACTATGGTAGAAACTTGGTAAATTGATACCGGATGAATTAATCACCTCGATTAAACTATAGTTTTACCTTATCTCGACTGAAACAATATTTTAAATTAATACTAGATAAATTAATAACATTCATAATATAAAAAAATTATACGTATTATAAATACCAAAATTAGTGGATGTCAACTGAATAAAGTCTCTAAGCCTTATAAATAGAGGGTTAAGAGGCTTATTGTATTCACACTCTCAAAGTTCTTATTTTCCTGTCTTAATCTCTTTTATTTTTTGTTTATAACACTCCAATATCAATTTATACGTAATATTACAAAATTCTCCGATATTAATTTACAGAAGTTATATTGTATATGCAACACTTATGGGCCATCGGATTATCCATTCCGATGATGAGCTTAGAAAAAAGGTACTAAAACGAGTATGTACAACTCACCCCACGTAGCTCGGGTCCATATAGTTTTTCCTATGCAATTCCGGTCCATACAACTCTTTCTAATCCAGTTCGGATTTAAATTACAAATTTTCATATGTAGTGCGGCCTTAAACAAACTATCAGCGTCTCTAAAGAGCACAAATAATAAGCCTAATGTTAAGATCATGTCTCTTGGCTCACGAAGCTTTTGGGCCCGATCAATCCCATCTCGAAATAACAATAATCCCGTGGAACTATTCGGCTCAACCAGATTATTAGATCAAGAACATAGCTCGACTCCTAGAACAATCGACATCTATGATCTAGGTATATAATTGCTGAGTGATTTTCATTTTCGTTTTGATACCGTGACTCGTGAATGTTTGAATCTTTGATGTCCGAGATAGAGAGATAGCTACTTTTGCCAATATTACCCCTATATATATATGTATCTTGTACTAACATTTTAAGTTTGCTTAATTATTTGGTGACATTATCCTATAATGCTTAATGTGCCTTTCTCATTTCCAATTCGTTAATTCTTTGCTTCGTCGTTTTTCCTAGCCTGTCGTTTTCATGTTTAGTTATCTGGTTTTATGTCGTTTTCCGTTACAGTTGTTAAGCTTGTGTCGTTTTCATATATGTAGTTTTTATGTTTGTGTTGTTTGAGCAGTATACTGTCAATTTTTTTATTTTTTATTTTTGGATTTTAATTGCTATGGTCATTGAATATGTATGTAATAAAATGTAAGCTTGTAACTTTTTTGTAACTTTGTCGATTTCTTTTCTATTATTTATGAAAATTAGGCCATATTACTTAAAAGACAAGCTATTAGAATAACGAAAGGATGGAAATTTGTGTATCATATTACATCAAATATTTTTTTTAACTTTTATTTTATTTCATTTTATCCGATGTGTACCATTCATTATGAGCACACAATGAAATTATTTAGTTTATAGTAGTTTTGTAGTTGTTT
The DNA here is from genome assembly GCA_954871525.1 of Parietaria judaica. Taxonomy (NCBI): domain Eukaryota; kingdom Viridiplantae; phylum Streptophyta; class Magnoliopsida; order Rosales; family Urticaceae; genus Parietaria; species Parietaria judaica. The sequence continues at coordinate 39,772,201 of OX940865.1, forward strand.
TTACTTTTTTATCACTGAAATTCAATTTTCATCATGTGTAACAATTAAAAAAAGTCCATTCAGATTTGTCTCTTCATTTTATCATATTTTAACAAAAATTCCCATCAGCCATTAATTTATGCATTATTGCATAGACTTTGATTAAACATAAAATAGGCTTGATCCTAAATAATGAAACTTCAAAAAATATATATGTATTATATATGAACAAGTCATGTATTGTCTTCCCTTACAAAGTCTACATTTTCAATATTAGCATTTAATAAGTATTTAAAGATCATTCAATATATCAAGAAAAATTGAACAAAATACTTTGACCAATTAAAAGCCTTGATAAATTAAACAAATTCCTTGTCTGAAGGCTGAAATAAATATAAATATGTATATTTATTGAAATATATCAATTAATAAACATGATATATAATGTGAAACTCGCCCTAAGAAATCATTAAGAATTTATGGGATTAAATATTATGGGTAGAATTCAAAACCCAAAGTCAATGACCTTACTTTACGTGGTTGATCCCTTGATTTATGTAAATAAATACAAATTATATTTTCAAGAAAGTAAAAAAATAAATAATAAAACAATTTTATAAGAATTTCGCGGACATTTGTTCGCCATTTTTATATGTAACAAAGAGTGGACTTCGTAACAAGTTAGAAGATGATTTCTTATCGGATTGTTATTCTATATTTTGAACCTTGAAATGTTTAAAAAGAATTCGGATTTAATGCTTATTATATTCTCTAATTTGATGTAATCGTATATTTTTAAACATTGTTTAATATTTTAATAGTTTAACTTATTTATAGTTTGTCATTCCCGACTCGAGTTTCTGGTTCCGTCACCGTGTCCGTTAAGAGGATAAAGCAGTAGAAGAATAATGATAAGAGATTATGGAGGACATGTAAGTAGTTTTATGTGTTTGAAAATGATTAGAGAAAAGAGGGATCTTCTCATGCATGTGTAGAGGAAACTTCTTAGAGACTTGACTTTGGTTTTGTCTCGTTAAATCATGGACTTGGACTTTATATTTTTATTTTGTTCATTATATAAATATATATGTATATATATGATTTCAAATCAATCAACTACAATCTTCTTCTCATTTCTTACTTGTTTGACTTAAACTTTTTGCTGGGCCACTCATGTTTCATCACGCAAACATCTCATTTATGATATATAGTTATATACACATACAGTATTAATGTACGTATATATAAAATATAATACCATCTTATTAAAAATTCGTCTGGAAATAATATTGTTTTTGTTGTACACGACCCTTCATGCGCTGCAAAAGGAAACACTAAAGCGGAATTCGCCAAGAGAGAGATGGATACCCGAGCTTATGCCTCTCGCCTCGATGTGTCTTGTTTAAGTCACCTAGAAGACGCTAATGACATCTTTATGCTCAATAATTTTGCGACCGATGCTCGTTATACAGATTTCCACACACAATTATCAACACTTATATACTTTAGTCTTTATTAATAAAATCCAAGAACATTAAAGTTTGCAAATTTATCACAAAATACTTTTTATATAAGAATTAGTTTTCTCTGTTTGCATATTATGTGAGTTTAAGCCTGACTTGACTCAACCTTCAGCAAAAATCTTTCCACCAGAACTTCCCCTAGCAGAAAAAGGCCCGAGCAGAAAAGCTCCTACCAGGAGTGCCCCGGGCAGAATTGGCTCACAGCAGAAGAGCCCCTACCAGGAATGCCCCGGGAATAAATACACCTTAATAACTCTGCTAGGGAAACATGACCCGAAGTCAACGGAAGTTATTCCAGAAGGTTCCAAACTTGAGGAACAAGTTTGGGGATTTAGTTCGCTGATCTCTCGAGATTCGTGTGTAATTGTAAAAGATTTGATTTGAGTGTATTTTAGGAAGTTTTATTTCTTGCTAGGGTTAGTTGTTGCCCTCCTATAAATAATAATGTTAATGTTTAATTTTCGTAACTCAATTATTGCAAAATTTGCCCTCATTTAATAAGAGAAACTTTTCTCTCAAATTTCTTCGTTTCTTGTTCTTCGTGGTTTTCGTTTGGCAGAGCGTATTCATTGGAACCAACATATTATAACTATTAGTATCCTCGATGAACTTTTCTTATATATAGAATTAAAGATTATAATTGCATTTTTAATCAACTTTTAGTACATAGATAACGACGAGTCAAATCAGATCTCTAATACGAAACACCAAATGAATTACACAGAAACAAAATACAAATCGAACCCTTTGAAAAAGAAAATAGTTCTAGAAGAATTTCAATCGTTACCAAATAATACCGTTGGTCGTTTATAATTTTTACCGCATTTTCTTTATAATATTCATAATTTTTTTATTTATTTTAAATCTGCTTTAATTTTCCTTCGAAAATCTTATCGTGGTTACGTCACACTCTTCACATCTTGCATGGATCACAAAATTGGTAATATATATTTCCATTGTTTAGTTTCTAATGAACTCAATCAAAATAAATTCTATCTAGTAGGAAAAATCAGCCTCGAAAGTTGACAAGTAAACAAAAATGCACTTGACAATACCAAAGAGTGTTCAAGTTGCTACACGTCCATTATTATCACCTTATCATGGTTCGAACAATTAATAAATCAGTTGCAATATTGGAAAATCCTTAGAGGTTAAAGGGTCTTTATCAATCAAATTAATGTCTCTTTTATAATCAATAGTTGGTGTCGTTTTGTCAAATTTTGTCTATGGTACGTTTCACCGTACACAAAACGTACGAGCATATAGTGATGCCACAAGCTTAAAATCTATGTATATTAATGGCTTTCATTAACTTCTATGATCTAGATTGCTATGTATTGAAGAGAACATAATCCCTTGATAATATAATAAATTCTATAATCCCAACAATATTAATCATATAAATTTTATTGTATGTAGAACCAAAGACACTTAAAATAAGAATTTAATTTAATTCAAGAGCAGATAGGAATTTAATTTAATTTGTATATATCCTTGGTTTAGAAGTGATGCCGGTCCTGAGTTCGAATCTACTGAAGAATAATTTGAAGAGTATTTGTTGAAATACTTTAATTTTCGGGTTTTGGAATTCCAAAGTAAAAAAGAATATTAATTTTGAAGCTCAATTTGGAAGGGTTTTTTTTTTTTTTTTTTAATTTACTAAAGGCATTGGCTTATTATACTTTAATTGTTTTTTAGTTACAATCAACTGCATCAATGGGTAACAAGTATCCAATAAGTTCAGTAAAACAGTAGCTCCGTTTGTATCCATCTGATTTTAAAAATTTTAATAGAGGTATTTAAATTCATAGTAAAATAAAATGAATTTTATAGTAAAATTATGAGAGGTTGATACGTATTCATCCATTAACATTTTTTTACAGAATTGGACGGTCTATTAGCATTTTTTAACAGATCTTGAGCGAAACTAATTTTTCACTACAAAGAGATTTTGGATATCCATAGACTTGAAATACTTTTGCCGCTATTTTTCATACATATCCCATTATGAATATTTATGTGTATGCGCATATATTTAAAAATGCAATGGTCTCATAATTCTTAGAACATAATGGTTAAAAAAAAAGGGATTAAATGGACAAATATTATCCAAACATGTGGGTTATGGATATTGGTTTAATTAGGTGATGAAACTGTATTTTTCTATTTGGAGTTTTCTTTAAATGGCTTCAAATATGTGGCTGATAAAAAAAAAAAACACTATAGTTGAGTATTAATAATATTAATAGTTTTTTAATGCATATAAAGTTTTAAAATTTGAGATGAGATAAACCACCCCAAAACCACCCGGGTCGCCCCTGTCTACCTAGATGTTTAATTAAAGAAATTATTGAATTATTAGACTCTTAAACTACATTTGAGTAGTCTAGATCCTACCAAATCGAGTATGTTGGTAAGATTAATTAAGATTAAATTAAATTAAGCAGATGTATTATTGGGAAGAGGACAACCGAAGTTAATTAGAAAATAAAGCTTTAAATAAAGTGAACCTAATAAACTCCAATAACTAGATTAATTAGCTCTTTAGTGGTTTTAAAACTAATTGGCCAAATTAACAACAAAATCATAAATAGAAAGTATTAATTTTTTTTTTTGTAATAAATAGGACTAAATATAAAATATGCACCTCTATCATAAAAGACCTTTATGTATTGTTTTCACCGCTCATTCTTTTTGAAGGTGGTGTTATGTTATATATATGTATATGTATTAATCGTCATATATACGTATGCATATGTATTTGTGGCTAAATTTAGCCAAAAGCTATTACACTTAAAAATTCTAAGTAATTGACTATTTCTCACATAATAGTCAGCATAGGAGGGCAATGCATTAATTATGTTTTGGTGATACATAATGGTCAATTTAACCCCATATATATACATATATTTTCTTTTTTGTAATATTCCTTATATATATGATCACTTTTGAAAACTCCTGGCTTTGAATTATTTGTGCAAGTGTTACTTGGCCCACTTTCAGTGGTCAATCAATTCTTATACACAAACATGTTGACTTTTTACATATATAATTCATTTGAGTTTTGTGTAAATACAAAACTCCTTAGTTTCAAACCCTCATGTCACATGTATTTTACCCTTCAATAATTGAGTTCCATGACAAAAATCTCTCCTTCAAAATTTTAGACAAATTTACGGCAGAAATTCCTAAATATATACTAAATTCGCATGTTTCCAACAAAAAAAGGCAATAGTACCCAAAGACTACACAATATAAGTGTCGAGGTCCGGATTATTACGTCCTGTCATGGTCTGTACAAAAGCGAGACACTAGTATGTCTGTTATTATACTAGATATGTATGTGTCTCGAGCTTAGCAGATCATGTTAACTCGATATGAGTGGATATTGTTTTATGGCATTTGAATACTATTGCCGCTAAAAATATAGGGGTAATATGCCGGTACACTTGGTAAAATTTGGGTACTTGAGCCAAAAATATCCTAATTTTTACTAGTTATGCATTTGATCCTTAAATTATAATTCTTTGCAAAATATATCATGTTTTAAAATATTAGCACATTGTTCTCTATAACGAAAAATATTCTTCGTTCAATGCAACATATTTTCATCAATTTTTATTTTTCTAGTCTTGTTTGATATCATTATTTTAAAAGTTCTCTGAGGACAGAAACTTTAAAAAAATATCATCAAGTAATGCCAAAGATGTTTAAAAGAATAGGGTGAAATTGTTATATCACAAAAAGTCGAGGGGGGAAAATGCACCAACTTGAGAAGTTCGAGGGTTTGATTATATAAATATCTCTATTTCGTCGCCAAAAATATTATTAATCATGTCATGATTATCAAAAACTGATGAAAGACTACTTCACAGTCTACCCGAAGACCTTTTGGCCTTTCTAATAACTCATAATCATAATATATATATATATATTATATATAATATATTTATACATAAAGACCTGAAATTCTGGCTTTGTGGTTTGCGAAGATATCTTACAGTTGAAACCCTAGACTTGACCAGCGCAACAGTCAATAAATATATAAAATACTATTATTCTCTTCTGTTATATGTTATCATCAATGGAAGGTTCTTCCACGAGTTAGAAAATCATGCAAATATTCATATTCTTCTTATATTGAAAAAAAAAAAATAGAAGAGAGAGAGAGATATATCATCATCATTCAAATATGCAGGAGCTAATGGCGAAGAAGAAGATCATGTCCATGAACAGTGATCATAAGAATGGAGAAGATAACGAGGAGGGCGACGATCAAGGCCTCGTGCTTCCGGGGTTCCGGTTCCACCCGACGGACGAAGAGCTTCTAGGGTTTTATCTTCGGCGAAAAGTGGAGAAAAAACCTATTAGTATTGAGCTCATCAAGCAGATTGATATCTACAAGTACGATCCATGGGATCTTCCAAGTAAGATTGTTTTTTCATCTTTAAAATTTCCTAACCTCGAATTCAGTCCTTTTTTCGGTTTCATCTCCCGCTTTCCGGTTGTCCGGGCAGGCACGGGTGTCACATGTCCTAGGGTTAATTTGTATGTCCATTCCATGGGGTTCCATGTATAAAATATAAACTCGGGTGCGGAACTACAATCAATCCAAAAAGAGTTATTGATCTGAGTTTCAACATTGTTCAAATTTCACCTCAATTGTTCATTTTCTATATACTCATTTCTTTTGGATTATTATATATAATTGTTAAGTACTCACCTCCCGGATTTGTATCCTGCTTTCGCCACTGCATATAAGCTGAGAAATCTTTATCATCAGTAGTACTTAACTATATTTCTATTCCATTTTTTCATCGATTCTCGCTTCTTCCAAGATACCGGCCCGGATCATTAATTTTCATGCATGCATATGAAGGAAAAGAGAAAATAATTAAACTGAATTAATAGATAAATATAGATATAGATAGAGCCAGCTAAAGATTAGTGTATGTTTCCATATTGACAGAAACGGAAAAATTATATATTTTGTATGAGTACGTACTTATATGCTGATATTTTTGTTTGTGTTTGCATAAATTTTCTTGATTTCCCACCGATATAGTGACTGCATTTTTAAAAAGTCAGACATAATATTTACATGCTATATATATATATATATATACATATTTATTAGTTATAAGAATCTGTTGCTGAAACAAACAAATACTTAGAAACGCCTTATTTATGTGATTATTATTTGAATTGAAGGCGTATTAATGGAGACAATCGCTTGTAAAATAATTTTATGAGTTTCATTAATAAACCTTACCCTCCACGTACGACTAAAGTTCATAAATTCATAATATTTGTAAAATCTAAACTTATAAAAGCATTATATTTATATATACGTGTATATGTAAAGGATAATTCCAAATGATTCTTGATATGTAAGTTTTCCTTTTTTTTTTTTTTTTTAAGAAAGGTTAATTTATTCCATGTAAATGGGACGAGTTTATAAGAAAAACGAATGTCTAACAACATTTTTAATTACCGTGGTTAAATAATAGGATTGCACGTTTACATGAGAGTAATTTTCGACATTCGTAATTATATATTGCCAATTTTGTTTGGTACCCGCAAATTAGAGAATCTGACGTATAGACTTACTTTGACATACTCGTCGGCAAAAACGACAGTCAAATATAGGTGTTACTTGTTGAGCTATAATTTGATTTTTTTTTCTATGTTTGTTTTTTCTTTACGTTCGCATTTAAATAGGGACATAACTAAATATTCATTCGTAGCAAGTGATTTAAGAGCCTCATACTAGTCATCCATGAATTAGGAAAAATAGTTGGGACAAAAAAAAGTAGAATTTTTCAGCTGAGAAGACTTACTAAAAATCTACCATTAACATCATTGACCTCCAAGCATTTTCTCAAGTCTTCTAAGCTCTATGACTTTACATATATGTGTATATAATCTATATTGATTAGCCACATTTTTACGGAATAGTTCATTAACATAGTGACACAATCTCAATTTTATTTAAAAAAAAAAAAAAAACCTCACGCATGGCCTAGGAAAACCGTATAGTTACATGATTATATTTGAGATTTACAATAATCAAATATGAAGAAAAAAAAGTTCTCAAATATCAAAAGTGTCCCAATAACTATGGAAACGAACCAACTAACACAAAATAAACTTTAGATAGGCCTAACACACATGGTTTATTATTTAGAAGATCTATCAATAATCACATAAAATGTATCAGTGGGCCGGCCCGTCCCACAAATGTTGAACCTAGCAGGCCCACGAGCTTCACCTAGCCGGGCCCGCACAAGATGTGGGCTGAGCGCAGCGCGGTCCTAGGCCCACAATATCAGGAGACGGGCCTAGCTAAGCGCCGGGTTTATTAGGGGATCTGTTCCCATTAATTACTTAGGTGTCCCAACAAGCATATGACTTAGCACATATAAACACACACATATATATATATATATGGAATATACAATGGTGGCCTGCAGCCGGGAAAGCCTACGTCCTGCCAGCTGCGCCACCTGCAGCCATACGCTTGTCGTTGACATAATCATACAGTACTGCACGGTTGACCTTGCTTTCGTTGAGCTATAGACACAAGTCTATAGCGACGCCATTTAATTAACTAATAGCGACGGCTCTTTTTCCCCTTTCAATACAGAGAAAAGGGGACGATGAATCTCTGCCCGTCTCCCGATCTCTAGGTGTCACGGCCTCCAAACCTAGCCCCGCCATTGGACGTGTTTATTTATGTCTATATATAGAGGAAAAATCACACCTATCTATTAATGATTAAAACGGAGTAACTATATATTATTCACTATCTTATTTAATGCACAATTCTTATATTCCAATCAAATGTTGTCATCATATAATTCAAATATGTATATATTTATTTATTTAAATAATTAGTATGCTAATTATGACATATAATTCAAATATGTATATATTTATTTATTTAAATAATTAGTATGCTAATTATAATTGTCTAATATATGCTCTTATAGAAGTGGGTAACGTTGGGGACAAAGAGTGGTACTTCTTCTGCATAAGGGGAAGGAAGTACAGGAACAGCGTGAGACCGAATAGAGTGACGGGATCCGGGTTTTGGAAGGCCACCGGAATTGACAAGCCTGTCTACTCGGCTAAGGAGCCTCACGGCTGCGTCGGCCTCAAGAAATCGTTGGTGTACTATCGCGGCAGCGCCGGAAAAGGCACCAAAACTGATTGGATGATGCACGAGTTTCGCCTTTCTCCGAGCCCCAATTATAAGAGCACGGATTCCAACTTCGCTAAGTCCAACGAAAACGGCGTTAACATCACCGATTTAGAAGCTGTAAGAATATCTCAATTCCTCTTATCTCTGTCTCATTTCCTTTGGATATTTGATCACTTTGATAAAAGAAAAAAATATCAAAAAGCCAACTAGAATCTAAATATTATAAATAAATCCACAATATTGTAAAATTAAGGCTGAATAATTAGCTATATATATATATATACATAAATATATATGTATATACACTCATGTAATGCATTTTACGTTCACTACATTTTTGTTATCATCGATAATAGTAGGTACTATATCGTTTACATTTAACATATTCAAATTATTAACAAATAAGTGAAATCAGACGAGAATTTATTATACACATTATAACATTCATGTCAATACACTAACATATCATCTATACGTATAATATCTATATAAAAAAAATAAAAAATTATTTTGGCCTCGATTTTATGATCAATGATTTAAATATGTCATATATACTAATTCCAAGCTAGGAGATAACAAATTAGTATTCAATAAATTATCTATAACATAATGTCTTTTTTCGAGTAATTAAACCTTCGTGCTTGATATACATATACATGAAACAACTTATTAAATTAATGGGTAATGTACCAATGTTTTTGCAGGAAGTTTGGACACTGTGCCGAATATTCAAGCGAATCCCATCATACAAAAAGTATAATAATATTAATAGTAATACGATAATTTTGCCAACAAATAATAGTGTGAGAGAAATAAGAAGTCATGTGATGACTGAAATGAAATCACCATTATCAACATCCTCCATTTCCACTCCTCTCGACGATTCCAGCTCCAAAACATGCAGCTTCGAAACTGACTATGTCGATCCATTTCATGTAAGCATTTATAATTATTCTATAATATCATATATGTATAGTATATATTGAGTAATATTAATTAGATATATAGTATAGCTTTTTGAAGAAAATGAATATAGTATAATAGTTTAGATTATAATGAGTGTAGTAGTACTGTACCAAAATAATATTATATTTTATGCCGGTTATTGGTTTCCCGTATCGGTTTAAAATTGGTGATTTGAAATAAAATAAAATTAAAACCTAGTAGCGATTTTGTCGCGGTCCCGGGTTTGAGAGCCCGGGCCAAGACTGAGACTACACTAATTTAATTATGGGTTTGTGGTTGCTAGGATAGCCTAGTGGTAATTCCACACCACCTCCAAAGTGGAGGTTGTGGGTTCGTTCCCCACTGCAGCAAAGCTGCCTTCAAAAAAAAAAAAAAAAAAAAAAATTATGGGTTCTTAAGGGTAATAGCCAATCTTGAAAGTGGGTTTAGCAAAATAGCCAAACTTTGGTTAATTTTGTAAACTAGCCAATTAACCATTTAAGTGAATTTCTAATTACATTATTACCCTTAATAATTAAAAACGAAATTAAAAATAAATACAAATTAACCACGTAATTTGTGGGTTATTAATCTGAAAAAATCAATGACATTAATTATGAATAATTATATTAATTAAAAATTTATTTATTTTCATTAATTAAAAATATTGCTATTAATTGAAATAGCTATAAATATGGTAACAACCAAAACAAACATTTTTTTTATATAATTCGAATTTTAAATTCAAAAAATTTATATAATTTTTGGATTTATTTTTTTCAAAAAATATCAACAAATTAAAGACACGAATTAACGTAAATCAACAACGAATCATAATAAATTAACATCGAATTAAAGTAAATTAACAACGAATTTACAATGAATTAACAACGAATTTACATTAATTTACGTAAATTAACAACGAATTTACAATGAATTAACAACGAATTTACGTTAATTCGTAAATTAACAACGAATTAACGTAAATTTATCAATGAATCAACGTAATCTCATCGTCGTTGGAGGCGCCGGAGCCGGCGGTGCTGCTCCCCCTCGGAGACGGGGATCCCAACAGCCTAAAAAAAAGGTCTTGCCCTCGGCGCTCCCTTCCTTATCCTCGCCGGAATCGTCGTTGTCGTCGGCCAAGTCTTCGTAGAACCCGACGAGCTCGTTGTCGGGCTGCAGCGCAGCGTTGGGGGAGGATCTGGGTGGGGCTTGGGCGGCGTCTCGCAGACGCAGTCGTCGTCACGGTGGAAGAAATGGACGGAGGTGATCTCGGTGTCGGCGAAGCTCACCCGGCGAACTGCTTGCCATTGATGTGCTTCCATAGATGCTCCTCGGACTTGTTGATCGTGAAACCAATGAGCTTGCAGATCAACTTCGAACTGAAGTCGTGAGACGAAGAGCATCAAAGAAGCGAGCTCGAACGAAGAGCAATTAGGGCAAGACACGGGAAGAAGTTGCGGAGGTTACCGAGACGAAGGGTCTGGTCTGAAGACGTTGAGAGGATGCTTGTTGCGAGAGAGCGCATGGTCGATGAGGCCCACGCGACATCGCTTGCTCTGCGAGTAGAGGTCTCGGTCTTTGGCGAGGAGTTCGTGGCCGGTTTGGACGCACCTGAAGCGGCCATTGTCGAGCTCCTTGAAGGTGGGAGAGACGAGGAGGTTGGTGCCTTCCTTCTCCTTCTTCTCGGCTGCTTCGCTCGCCGCCATTGTTGCAGCTTCAGGAGAGAGGGAGAGAGAGAGAGAGAGAGAGAGAGAGAGTGGATCGATGGAAATATTCAAATTGGCTATTAAATTCCTAAATTTGTGCATAATTAATTAAGCTTGATTTGTGCTGATTTTTTTTAATTAATTACGAAAATTATAATTAAAATGTTTAATTAAAGGGTATTATAGAGATAAAAAATGTTATTAAAATGCCACCTCATGTTAATTGGCTAGTTTACAAAATTAACCAAAGTTTGGCTATTTTGCTAATCCTATGTTTCAATTTGGCTATTTGGTGCAATTTCTCTTTAATTATTGACAATAATAATAAGTAGCTAGTAAAATTGGCTGAGTAAAGTATGAAATTATATTACAATTGTCGAATAGTATTAGTGAATGAATATAATATAGCTAGTAAATTAAATAGGCTTGGTAATAGGAATAATGAGCATGATTAACATATTATAATAGTAAGTGAATTTTATCAGAATTATTTAATTGTATTACTATATTATTAATTGTTGAATGTGATAAAAAACTTGCAAACTAAGCTATTTATCATTATTAAATAATACCAAGCATATTGCAACGCTCACATTCATAGGATTACCGATTTCGATAATAGTGTCGATTTTTTTTCTTTCAGCGGAGCAAAACCCTTAAGCCCGACGATCACGAACGTGACACGAGTGCCATTACCGATCACGGGAGCTGGTTTACCCTAGGGCAGGACTACAATACTAACCATGTTCCTCAGCTAGATCCTTCCCGTCACCAAGATCACCATCAACATCAACATCAAGCGGGCGTAGTACTTCCGAATTCCGGCTACCCGAGCTTTAGCACGAGCCCGACCGCAGCAGATCTCGACTTCTTTACGAACGAAAGCTGGGACGAGCTCAGATCAGTGGTTCAGTTCGCTGTTGATGGTCACGATCAACGGTAACTTTTATGCAATAATAATATAGAATTTCACGTACATAGAACATAGTTATATAATTGTATACTTATATAGATAAAATGTTATGACTTAGAAGCTCAATAATAATATGTTACATATGCCTGGATGTGTGGCTAATGTTTTAGCTTTAACATATTAACATATGAAGTTTTGTATCTCAGTCAATGATGTACTTAGAATCTGTCACTGGATTAGCATGTTGATATATATATATCTATCAAAATATCTTTACTTGAAAACTCATATTGTAAACATGTTTTTGTGAACTCGATTATAGCTCTAACTTCATAGTGTGTAATTATGCTTATTATGTTAATTGATTATGTCATGCTATTTAGTATATATATTTTTTTTGTTTAATTATCTTCAAATACATTAGGTTTATAGGAGTACCAGGTTCAGAATTTAGGCTCAACGATTTGTTTAAAGGGACTTTTTATAAGACCTTAAATGAACGATTGGCTTTCTTCGGGATCGGATTTTGCGTCGTAATATCTTTCTACACATTTTTATGAAATCCCTTCGACTTCGGTAGGGGACCGGCACCAATTCCAGTTGAAACCCGAAACCGCTAATTTCTTTTTTACTTTTACTTTAATTATAATTTTACTTTAACTTTTATAGATAAATTAAAAATTGTAACAGATCGACATAATCGGTTATCAGTTTTCTAAAACCCTACAAAAAATTCATCGGTATACCCGTAATCCCGGACCGTCTTGTCGATTATCTCTATGAAACGATCGCCAAGGTCATAAATTGGATTGTCTCTTGAAGAGTAAATCAGAAGAAACAAAAAACATTGATAAAACTCAGAAAACATTATCAAATTCCGGATGAAAAAGACTCTAATATAAGCTCTATACAAATTACAAATACATAATATTCAGTTATAAGATCTCAATCCTTCACAACGAAAAAGAAGATGCAAAGGACGACAACATATTCAATTCATGGAATTCAAAGTGCGTATTAAAAATAAATAATAACAAAAAAAAAAAAAAAAACAAGCTTCACAGTGTTCCTATAACTGACATTATAATTATTATTTATTATTTAATATCCTGTTACGCTCTGTGAAATGTGAGGCTACATACTTTATTTTCAACGCTGATTAAAAGTGGTCTCCACCTTGCTCGTGGCGGTCGGCGACTGGTTGGCTGATGACAGGAATATCCAAGCTGCTCGTTTCGGCCTCGGCGGCGATTTTTCTGACGTCGGCTATTCTCGAGTCCGTCGCCTGAATATCGCTCCATTCGCCTTCTCCGGCGATGCTGAGGCAAGCTTTGTCGACGTTTTCGTCGGACAAGTCTACGTGTTTTGTCAGAGGAGCGGAGCTCATATCCGAGTGAGACTCGGTCTTCTCCTCGAAAACTTGCTCCGCATCGATGTGTTGTCTGTTCACGTAAAGAGAAGGGGGTCAAAACTTTTGCCCGGAAAACCGAGATGAAATTATGATGGAGAATGAATCCCGAACCTTTGAAGCTGCGCTTGTAGCTTGTTTACGTACGCGAGAAGTTCTTCCTTGTCCTTCAAGGCAGCGTTTTGGTTCTCCAGTGCTTGCTTGACTCTGGCTCCGGCATCTGCATCGGCGACCCTCGCCTTCTCCTCCGCTCTCACCACAGCGGCTTCCAAGATCACGGCACGGTCTCGGGCTTTCGCCAGCTCAGTTCGCCACATAAGCGCCTCCTCGATTGCGGAGTTTCTCTGCTTAATCAGTTCGTCTCTTTCTTTACTTACCGACGCGACTCTGTCTTCAGACTCCTTTACCTACAAAACGAGTCAGAGAAGAAAGAATCAGAAAATGAATACAGAGAACATCAACAAACAGAAAAGCGAGCACGGTACTTTCAAGCTGGATGATTCAAGCTTCTGCTCCGAGTCTTTTGCTATGCGCTCGATTTCTGAAAATGCAATCCTTCGTTGTTCGTCCATTATGTGAGCTGCTGAGGCTGCGGCCTCGGCAGCTTCAGCAGTCTCAGATAATTTATCGGCTATTTCTCTGATTGTCGAATCCCTTGCACGAAGCTCCCGAGCAAGATTTTGTAGTTCCTCGTCTTTGACTCGGAGTGTTTCCTAGAAGAAGGTTTTGCAAACTCAGACATTTAACAATAAACTAAAATTACTAAGCTTACATCATTCGCAAATCGTACGCAGCTATATCGCCCAAACTAGAAAACATTGTTACACAAGGCTGAAATCATCATTCAAAATCTTTGAACTAGCAAAAGTTTATCATGAACTTTCACAACTCAAGCATTGTACCTAGGAGTGAAAATTTTGGCCCGGAGACCCAGTTTGGATCGAAAAACAGGCTCGTCTCCTGTCTGAAACCAGGACAGGGCCCTGTTTTATTAAGATTGTGTATTTTTAATCACAAAAAAGGAGAGTTGATACCTTCATGATTGAAAAATCATCCATTGGCCCGTCAGTGGTCTTATTTGACATCACCCCGAGAGCATGTCTCAGAGAAATCTGCATCGCTGCTTCAATTTCTTTAGAGCATTCAAGAGCAGTTGAATTCGCAGCAGCAACTACCGTTGCAACTGTTCCTAATTTTGCAGACCCGTTGCCACTTAACGAGTTTACTGCTTCTTTGTGGGCTTTTAGAACCAACTGCGTTGCCCTGACATTCAATACAAAAAAAGTTAATGAGGAGTACAAAAAAATGATATGTAATAAGGAAAAAAGAAGAAGGTTAAAGTAATGAATTACATGGATGCCCTTGCCACGGTAATAAAAGAAATATATATTTCAACCTTAAAGAATATTACTCATCATTTGCTTTACGGGTTAGAGTTAAAAAAAGGCAAGAGACTCAGTACAGCAAACAGAGTTTGTAGACCATTTACGTCCTTTATGGTTTCAAAACAGAAAGATGGTATAATGCTGATACAACCCGAGGCAAAACTGAAACATGAATCAACGGGGATTCACCTAAGTAATGAGTTTCTGTTTAGTTATTTGAATAAAATTTTAACAGAACCGAATCGGTAATGAAGCAGCTGTTCCTTCGAGAACAGCTTGAGCTCTCCCTATAGACGTAAGAGACATACTGTCTCCCTTGGGATCAAGGCTTAACATAGGGATTAGGATACCCTAATCTTTATTTAGAAAAACTACCTAAAACACCCTTAATAACTTAAAACATAAATAAAAATGATAATTTAGTTCATTTTATTTCAACCTAACAAGTGCTCTTTTAAGCTAAGTTTTTAAACCACACGTATGAAAGCAACCAATGGTGCATAAAAGTGTTCAAAGAAAAAGCAAGATACACCTCAAAACTTTAAAGAACACGGTACAGAGGGAAAAAACTCACTGTAAAGTTGATACCCAAGCTCTAGCCGCGCCAGGTGTCTCTGCACAGAGAAAGTAGTCCTTCTTTTGCGGCGTTCCTATATCTACGTGACATAGTTAAGACTTACATGATAGCATTTGATCTAACAATACAGAAATGTTCATTTATATCAAGTAGGTAATCCTAATTTCTTCTACTTCTGAAAAATCATCGCAAATAAACAAGGATACAGAAACAACATCCGTCGTACTTTGGAAGCCCACTGAAACAAATATTAAGATGAACCGTGTCAATAACTGCGTGAATGATACATCTAACGTAAATCCAATAGGAAAAGAAAAAACGACAATGGAAGCATGAATCTTACTGGAAATTCACAGGGGATAAGGTAATTGTGCTGTTTGCGTCAAATATAAGGGTTCCCTTGACAGCCGGCTCATTTCTCCTGACCCTAAAGAAGAAAGATCAAAGAAAATGAAGATCCCAAGCAGTATTACGACGTAGCTTGAGGAAACCGAATACGAATCGACAATTTACATACTTGTACTCCATTCGGCCCGTCGTTGGATCTAAGACCATCCACCGCTCGTTCCATTTTCTAAGCTGTTCACAAGGAAGAAAACACAAAAGTTCGGCCTCTTTACTTCGGAAGGCTTCCGCAAAGACTAATGAAAGAAGTACCAAAACATAAAACCTAATTTTGACACATTCCCCAAATCCCATTTCAATAACATAACTCATAGCTTTTTCGGGAAATTCCCCGCTCACGGTTTTGAGATTTTTATATTTCACCCCGAATTTTCTATTTTATACCCTTAAATGTTTATATATTTAAATTTCCTATATTCAATCACGCTTAATTTGGTATTCCCAAATTAGCTTACCCTTCGAACCAATTCACACTATGATCACCGAAGAACTCGAAAATCCCGTTCCTAAACCAGTATACATTTCTAAATTCACCAAATCCCTAGCTCAATCGAAACGCAAGAGGCAAAATCTTCGACCAATTTCCAAATCAAAGGAGCGGAATCAGATCCGTACCGTTTCGGAGCGCTTGAGGAGCGGTCCCTGGAGCAAGTTCCGACCCGAACCCGACGCCAGCTGACGCTTGATCTTCTCCAAGCTGTTCTCGGCGTCCGCGGCCCTCTGATCCATCAGTCGCAGCTCATTAGTCACAGTCACGAACGAAGCGAAATCGAAGAGAGAGAGAGAGAGAGAGAGAGAGGAGAGCTGACCGGAGAAGCGCCATTGGAGGCCATTGCAGAGATCAGAGGTGTGGATTGGAGGTGGGTTTTGGTGAATTTGACAAGGCTGTTAGGTTTGCTCTGCTTTCATGGACTGACTTGCTGGTGGATTTTTTATTTTTATTTTTTATTTTTATTTTTTGATGACTGTCGCGACAATTAATGAGATATCGTGTTATACTGCTTCAGCTTTATATTTTTAAAGGAGATATTTGCGGTCAAAGTATCTAAATTTTGATGAACTTGAGGTGATAAAAGTTTAAAGTTTAAACATCTTTTCATATTTAATTATATTATTAGTATATTAATTTTTAGTTGAGTGTGTTAAATTATTAGTAATGTGAGAAATTGAGGCGGAGAAAAACCATATTAACAATATAAACTGCTGGAGCCGCGAGCCTACAAGAAAAACTCCGGGGAAGACTCAATCGTCCTCGACCACCAAAAAGGCAGATGAAAATGTTTAAATTACTGGTATAAACTTTAAACTTTACAGATGTTTAAATTATTAATGAACCAAGCTAAAAATCGATCACTTTAATTTCTCGGATTTGTCATTTTTTTTATTAACTTGTTTAAAGTTATATACACGGTACTGTAGTACTAAACTGTTAAATTTCACAAAATATTGTTATTTATTGCGGCATAAGTTCTTTAAGTTATTATTCTAAATCTTGCTTTCCCGGTGAATTTAATTTTTGAAAAAGGAAAAGAAAAGAAAATTCCCAATCTCCTTTCTCTGTTCCCGCTAAAACCCTAGAGCTCCGATTCCGATCAGCCACGACGCCGTAGCTCAGAGCTTCTCAGCCGCGCAGAGGTGAGCTCCGGGCATCAATGGGGATCGTGAAGCCGCCCGGGAACTTCTCGGTGACGCCTCACAAAGTCTCCGTCTGCGTTCTGCTCCAAATCTACGCTCCTCCGGCTCAGGTCTCCGTCCCCTTCCCTTTCTCCTCCGTCGCTCAGCACAACCGCCTCGCCTTGTTCCTGCTCGCTCTCACCAAGGTTTGGCTTCCATTTCCACTTCGGAATCGCTCTGGATTTCGCAAATTCGTGTTCGAAAGTTTTCGTGCTTCAGTTTGCATTCATATGTATGTATCACCGTTCCTTTGAATTTCGTAGTCTTGTGATGATATATATGAGCCGAGACTGGAGGAGCTCGTCAATCAGTTGAGGGAGATCGGAGGCTTGTTGAACCATTGGCTCACCGATCATTTAACTAGCCGCCTGTCATCTCTTTTGTCGCCGGACGATTTGTTTAACTTCTTCGGTGAAATGCGAGGTCCGCTTTTGAGTGATGTTTTTTCGTTTTATGTGCTCTCGGTTCAAGTTGTTGTTTCAAAAATCTGTCTTCAGGAATTCTTGGCGGTCCGGAGACTGGCGTCGTTGAAGCCGACCAGATTATATTGGACCCAAATAGCAGTCTCGGGATGTTTCTTCGCCGTAGTATCCTTGCTTTCAACATGTTATCATTTGAGGTCCGTTTCTCTGTCTAGTGTGTCCGTAGTTTGCTCTTCTGTTATTAGAGAACAGAAACTGTATTAGTATGCTAAATGACGGGAATTGGAGGACCGTTCATCCACCCCGACACGGTTATTAATATTACTTAGACGTCTTGGTTGTAGTTGGTGTAAATGTAAGTTGATCTAGGTTTTCGATTGATTTTCCATTATTCGTTAAAATCAATATCAAATTATGCTTCTTTATCTTTTATGTTGATTACGAGAGAAATTGGGCTTTTTAATTCTAGAAGATGATTATTTTTCCGTGATCGTGATAGTACTTTTGGACATGCATTTATACAGTTTCAACCAAGGTTTTAAATAACGGTTTTTAGCCTCGAGGCGTTTTTCCTTCCGTGCCTCAAGGCGTAAGCCTCAAGGCGATCGAGGCGTAAGCCTCGATATTATAATATATAAATAATTATAAAAATATATATAACATAAGGTATAATAAAATCCTCAAATAACATAAATCTAAAACTCAATCAGTCCAAAACAAAACAACATAAAAGTCTCATAAGCATAAAATGTCTCAAAAACTCATAATAACCATAAAATAAAAATCGACATAGCACATATAATATTATATATATAGTAATTAATAATACTAATGAGACATACGAAGAGGCTTTTAGGGTTTTTTATTAGGTTACACGAATATGGGCTTTTTAAATATTTTAAAAAATTAATTAGCCCAATTTAAAAATGTTAACGCATCAATATCACGCCTCGAAATCTCACGC
Organism: Parietaria judaica; assembly: GCA_954871525.1. NCBI lineage: Eukaryota > Viridiplantae > Streptophyta > Magnoliopsida > Rosales > Urticaceae > Parietaria > Parietaria judaica. Next base: position 39,791,312 of record OX940865.1, read on the forward strand.
CTCAATGCGTGATGCGTGAGACAAAGCGTCCGCCTTGAGCTGCGGTGGAAAGGCGTCTTAAAAAAGGCGATTGGCCTCTTTGCCTCGCCGAGGCGCGCCTCAAGGCGCGCCTTGGAAACGCCTTTTAAAACAATGGTTTCAACTTTTATGCAGGGCGTTTGTCATCTTTTGACCAATATAGGGATGTATTGCAAAGAAGCCCTCACCAATTGTCCTCCTTATGAAGAGCCTCACTTAGACGACGCTAGTAATGACATGGAAGATCTATCAGAGTATGAGAATATGGACCTAGAGAATCTAGTCTTTGACAAGGTTGACGAAGAGATCGAAGCTAGAGAAAGAGCAAGCGAAGGAGTGCCTTTTCATCTTCACGTTCCCAAAGCGCTTTCTGGTTTGGTGGAAGGTATAAATACCGAATTTCACTAAATGGCAAGTAAATTTTTTCCCCATATATGCAAACAGGCAAAAAGATAATTTAGTTATTTTTTATGTTGTGTATTACCTTATGAAGAGACTCTAGTAGAGATTGTTTTAAGAAATGTGAAAAAAAAAACTTAAGAAAAGAAAGGTAAAAAATGCAGATATCGAGGTTCCTGCCGACCGAAGATCAAAGCAGAATGACAAGGATAGAAAAGCTCATCAATATATGCATCCAACGACAGATGGACTACAGAACATCAATACCAATGGTGCCATGTTTCTACGCACAAACTGGCAAATACAAGGATTTTTGCAAGAGCAAGCTGATGCTATTGAACGGTGAGAAATATTTTACTTTTAATTTATTTATCAACATTTTTGTATTCGGGCTCTTGAGTAAAAGAATCTGTTGTACATGTCGCAGGAATGGGGGCTCTTTCTCTTTAAATGCTTTTGAACTTGTTTTGAGTCAGCTGCAAAAATCTGCACCTAAGCTGCACCGTGTAAGTTAAATTTGACATTTTTTTCCCCAGTAATTTGACACCTATTTTTTAGTATGTATACTGTATCTTCAGTTTATTTGTTTATTTATACAATTTATTTTGAAATTTGGGAATTAAACGTCTGATATTTTCATTAATCACAAAATGCTTAAACTGCAAATTTTTTTGCTAGCAGCTTAAAATACAATTAATGATTACTAACTATGGGCCTAATGTTAGACTAAGTCACAATTCACTTGATTCTAACTTACTAAGCATAATCATAACAGTAATTGATTAGGAAATAACAAAGTACGTAAAATATAGAAAATAAAGGAATATTTCGAAAATATTGTAAGCTAAATTCAAAATCCACTGATGCAGGTTCACTTTTTGCGTTACTTGAATAGCCTTTATCACGATGACTATTTTGCTGCACTGGAGAACCTTCATTGCTACTTTGACTACAGGTAATTGAAGAAATGGCTCACTATATATGTCCCATATTCCTCGACGAATTAAGTGTTTTATTCTATTTCTTAATATATTTTTTTCTATCCTATTATGTAGCGTGTTGGTTCAGCTTGAGTGTTCTTTCTGTTTCTGTATCATATTGATCCACAAACAAAAGAACAGCAAAATAAAAAATCATTAGGCAAATAGTTTCTAAATATGAACTGAGCCAATAAATGCTGAGACTAAAGTGCAGGGATTGAAGGATTCGAATCTCTTCCTCCAGCAATTGGCTGTAATAGTTTAGGAAGATATGAAGTTGCTTTGTTGTGCTTGGGGATGATGCATTTTCATTATGGCCATCCAAAGCAAGCTTTAGAGGTGAGCATTTAGATACAGCTTTGTATCCACACACACTTATAATCGCTTATTCAACGTTTGAGCTTAATATGAGTGGCCTGGTTGTAAGATATTTTGTTTTTTTGTTTTTGTTTCAACTTTTCAGGTACTCACTGAAGCAGTTCATATTTCTCAACAGGTACTTACGATTTTTTGGGTTCTAATATTCTGTAGTTGATATGTTATCAATAAGAAAATTATGCTAAGCATTTATTAATGATCCTTGAATAATTACTGATTACTGAATTATAACTTAGTTTGGATCTTATCTCATACTAATTACTGAAGTATAACTTAGTTACTGAATTATAATCCTAACTATAGAATAAAACAATAAAAGACTCATAAGGACATAGATAAAACTTATAAATAACTCCTAAATGAATGCGTCCTTTCCTCTCTGCTACGTAATAAATTAGCTTAACATATTATCGCCATTTACATAGCTTCTTGTACTAAGGTCATGCAATTACAATTGTTTGCAGCAAAGCAACGATGCTTGTCTAGCATACACGCTTGCTGCTATGTGCAATTTGTTGTCAGAAACAGGCATATCAAGCACAACTGGTATTCTGGGATCGTCGTACTCACCTTTGACCAGCATAGGCGTTTCGTTCTCGGTCCAGCAGCAATTGTTCGTTCTCTTGAGAGGCTCTCTGAAGAGAGCAGAAAATTTGAAGTTGAAACGATTAGTCGCTTCCAATCATCTAGCCATGGCTAGATTCGACTTGACGGTAAGGACACAGTTTATATTTTCTTTGTAGAGCAACCTGTATTGTTTACATGCTTCTACTCTCAAGATAGCATAGATGTCTCACACTGTATGCTTTTTCTCTGAAATTGTTTTTCTCAAAAGTAATTTTATTAATCAGTATTTCAATGCGCTCTTTGCCATTTTCAAACCAGTTTCTTCGGATAGAGGTAAGCCAGTTTCAGTGTAAAACCGTTTTATAATAAAGAAAAACGTTTGATAAAAACTTTACTTAAGTGGAAATGGAAAATAATTAATTCTCAAAACTATTTATTTCTAAAAAATCATTTTTCAAATTAGAATTCAGCTTACAGTGAGTAATAAATTACAATATATTATTCCAAAAGTAAATAACCCTAAAAAGCTAACATATGCACCCCTGAAACCGGTTTCGGTCAAAAGCTAGGAGTAAAATCGGTTCGGTTAACAACCAAATACATGGTTGGTGAAACTTGCATCCCTAATTTTATTTGTTTTACTAGCACGCAGTCTATTTGTTTTACTTATTGTGTTTTCTTTTATATTTTACGAGAATTTTTTTTTCACCTCACAATTTCAAGTGAATTGGAATCTTTGCTGTATTATCCAACGCAGCATGTGCAAAGGCCTCTTTTGTCATTTGGTCCAAAAGCTTCCATGCAGCTAAGAACTTCACCAATCAACGTTTGCAAGGTACGTTTCTTTATTACCCTTTTTGCATATTTCATCGGATAAATACGTCATTCCTAAAATCATTTCAATAATTCTTGCAGGAACTTAGATCAAGCTCTCAATTGATTTGTGAATTTGTTTCTGAAAGTACCATCCTGACAATAGATGGCCATTTTAGCACTTCTTGGCTCAAGAATTTACAAAAACCCATGGGCTTGCACGTGTTGTCTCAAGAGAATGGCTCTGAAAGCAGCCGTAATGCTTTCCAGTTTTGTGCCCAACCGAGCTCGATTCCTGGTTCGGTCTTACAGTTGGTAGGTTCCTCGTATTTACTTCGATCAATGGCATGGGAGATGTATGGCAGGTAACGACCAATAAAGGATAATATTCCTGGACACTCTTCACTTTGTATAATTTTTCTATCTGTAGCCATCCATTTTGTAAAATGATCGCACTTCAGAATTTCATTTTTTAATATTTTATTATCGAACCAATTCAATAAACTAAACCACTTTTACTTCTTTCGAAAATGTTATTATTCAAAGAGTTCATCAACTTAAGTTTTCATTTCTAAATTTTGGCACAAATTTATTAAAAAATTTGTCAATATTTGTCTATATGTCCTTGTGTAGAATATGCCTTTGTGTTTTTGTCTTTATATAGCCTTTGACTTTATATTTTTGTCCCTATTTGACCATCAGAGGTAGTGAGGTACCATGTAAAAATATAATTTCCGTTAAAACTAACGGTAACTTAATCAAAGGACTATTTAAGGGTAAAAAACAGTATAAAGACAAAGATACAGAGTCAAAGATGTGATTTAGTGACTTCACAAAGAGAGGGACTGTATAAGGGCAAAATTACAATGTTAGGGTACCGATATTATTTGTCCAAAATAAATATTCTACTATAATGGGATTTACGATTGAATCGTTAAGCAGACTATATCATGGTAAAGTAAGCTCTCTTGTTTATGTGACTATCTTTAAATATCTGATATTCTACGTTCATGGGTTTTTTGTATGTGCATCAGTGCCTCTCTCGCGAAGGTAAACGCGCTTGTTTACGCCACCTGCTTTGCTGATATCTCAAGGTACTACTACATTAGAAACAATCACATAAGTTCTAAATTTCAATAACTTTATTCTTACTTGTTTAATTTATTGGAGGCTTCTTCGATCTGTGTAGTACATCCGATGCATCCTTAGCATACGTGAAACTTATCCAACATCTTGCAGTTTTTAAAGGATACAAAGGTCAGATTAAATTCTTGTTAAAGGTCTTATGTAATTGAAATGCAAATAATTTATCATAAACTTCCTTTTTCTCTGTGATTTATGCCACGGAACCGTTCTTCGGTATGCAATACTAAAGAAGGAACCGTAACACGGCCTCAGAGAAGAGGACTGTGGAAGAAGGACCACGGTCAATATAATATCTTATCCTTATAATCAATGAGTGTCTTTAATTTATGTTCGTTTAGTTATTAAGGAATAGTTCTAGTGTTTCCCTTACCCAAGTTCTAGTGTTTAAGTTAAGTGTCTTCTCCAAAAAAAAAAAAAAGAAGTTAAGTGTCTTTAAGCTTAACCAGTCTTTTATTATTGGGCTACCTATAAAAGAGCCACTGGAAGCTAATTTCTTTTAACCAAAGCCGTTTTTATCTTCCGTCACAATGTCTCCTGTTATGAGATTGAATCCAGGGCCGTATCAGTTTAGTGGATAGTACTGTTTGCATTTACTTTAAGTATACAAATGTTAATTCATTTCTGATAAGTTTTATTTTCTCTTGCTCTGTTTCCAGAGGCATTTGCCGCTCTTAAAATAGCAGAGGAGAAGTTCTTGACTGTTTCGAAACCCCGAATTCTAGTTCTGAAGCTGCAGCTGCTTCACGAGCGTGCTTTGCATCGGTAACTTTACTTCGAAAACATCTTGATGTTTGTGTTAAAACTATATTTTACGTTTAACTGACTCTTATAGAAAAACATCATATAGAGGACATCTGAAACATGCCCAACAAGTGTGTGATGAGCTTGGAGTTCTGGCCTCATCTGTAACTGGTGTGGACATGGAACTCAAGACGGAAGCGGGCCTCCGACGCGCTCGGACATTGCTTGCCGCAAGTCAGTTTAGCGAGGTTTCATTTCAATCCATTATCTAGGAGTGAAATTTTTACACCAGAAACTGGAAAAAAATACAATAGTTGAGGAGAACAACCTTTTGACCATTTTTACTGGAACCAGTTTTTAAACGGTTCTGATACCAGTGTCATTGTTTTTTAAACCCTCTTTTTTTTTTACTTTTTTTTTGCTTTTTTTAAGGCTTTTTTAGATTTTAGGTTTTGTTTATCTATTTATTTTGATTGAAAAATTGGTTCTAGTAGACTGAGTATTTGTTATATAAAATTTATATTTTGTGAGGCCAGAACAAATAAAAAGACTTTATCGATTGGACACAAGAGTTAGACCGGGATAACTCTACAGAATGTTCGATACGAAAACTCAACTAAAAAAAATAAAAGAGGTGATTGTACTGTCCCTTATAATCTTTTTTGAACTATTTTTTTTACAGGCTGCAGAGGTCGCACACTCCCTTTTCTGCATGTGTTACAAATTTAATCTGCAAGTTGGAAATGCGACTACTCTTCTATTGCTCGCAGAAATTCACAAGGTACCGTAAATTTTTTAATGCACTTTTTATATGCTTGAAGCCAGTTTTGGGTTTACCGTAAAATCTAATTGGTGTTTACAAGCCTGTTGGCCCGATCCTTTTAAATTGAAACCAATTAGAACTCTGTACTTCAAGTATCACACACTTATGAGAAGAAGAAATAAAAAAGCAATAAGAGTAACCCGAATGCATTTCTGGTACGTATTCAAGATTTAATAACGCATATCACAGACGGAAATTTAACGCCGGGCCAGGCTCTTTGTGGGCTGGGTCCTGCGTGGGCAATTATTTAGGCTTTTAATTATTAATTAGCTATTATATGTCAATCATCAAGTTGAAGTTTCGTTAAAGAAAATAGCTTCTTGAAAACCAGCTGTAATTTGGGCTATATATATAAATGGGTTTTTTCCATTAAAAAAGCCGTATTTCAAAACCAAATTATCCTAATCTCTTTCAAGCAAGGTTTGGCGTTTAGTGTTCACGTGATCACGGATTTTTGTTATGAGTTCTCAGTCCCAGGCTGTATCAAATTATCAATATTCTATCATTATTGATTTTTCATTTTATCTACTGAAAAGTTTAAGTTAAAACCTGATCCGAAAACATTTTGATTGATTCGAGAAACTGATTCATTCATCTTTCAAAACCGTCTGAAACTGAGATTTCTATTGATGTTCATCAGAGATCGGGAAATGCTGTTTTAGGTCTTCCATACGCTTTGGCAAGCCTATCGTTTTGCCAGTCGTTCAACTTGGATCTCCTCAGAGCTTCGGCCGTGCTGACGCTGGCTGAACTGTGGCTTTCGCTGGGATCAAAGCACGCACAGAGAGCTTTATCGCTTATCCATGGCGTCCTTCCAATCATTCTCGGCCACGGCGGTTTGGAGCTCCGTGCTCGGGCCTATATCACTGAAGCCAAATGCTATCTTTCTGATCCCAACTTTTCAGGTAAATCCTTCAAGCAAATTTTCCATCAAATCCAATCAAAGTGATTGGTGCCTGCCCCTGAATTTTACTCTTTAGTGCAGTTTGCCCCAAATTTTTTGCTTGAGTGCACTTTCGTACTCTAATTTCATTTTGGTGCACTGTCCCCTTGGAACTTTCGTTTTGGTGCGCTTTCTCCTTGAATTCTCAATTTAATGTGAACTAGCCCATTCATGTTAAAAAAAATGTTATTCACGCAATATTGTTAATGAGAAAAAATATATGTACAGTTCAAAGTTTCTTAACATTTTTTTTTAATGGGCTTTCTCTTAATAAAATCATTTATGTAATTATTTCTTAATTTTATAACCGAGTATTCTGAGGGGGTAAAATGTAACAAAATAGAAAATTCAGAGGACAAAATATATGTAGGCCAATCTCCAAACCAAAGTTTCGAGACAAACCACACCAATTAGTATATTTGAAGGGGCGTTTATTGCCAATTACTCATCTAATATTTCAGCCCTCGAGCTCTCTTCAACGCATAATAAATATTTTATTCTGAATTTTTCGTTCAGTTTCCGAAGAGCCTGATTTGGTGTTGGATCCTCTGAGTCAAGCCTCTGATGAGCTCCAAGTACTGGAAGTAAGTCAAAGAGTTTAGCGTTGCGTTTTTTTGTCCATCTATGACCGCACCGGAATGATATCATAACGATCTTTGTCGACAGTATCATGAAATGGCGGCCGAGGCGTTTTACTTGAAGGCCATTGTACTCGACAAACTGGGGAGAGCGGAGGAGAGGGAAGAGGCTGCAGCTTCGTTCAAGAGCCACATCACGGCTCTCGACAACCACCAGGCCGGAGACGATTCGATTTGATACGACCTGCACCATTTGAGATCTGGAAGCCACGTCGTTATAGAAAATTACGGGCTGAGAAGAATGAGTATGTGCGTTCACGAGGGGAAGGAGCTCTTCAATACCTCGTTTTCGACACGCGTGTTTCCGAGCAGAGATGCGATGACGGTGCTGCTCTAGTGGCTCGGCCAAATTCGCACAACCAATTTTCCGAAGGGAAGATAATTTTATCCGAATTTTCTTTGTTAATTATTATAATTATTTGGTGTCCCTGTTGAGCTGGCTTGAGAGCTAAGCTTCTCACGAGGATGAGGATCATAGCATGTAATATCTTGTATGTCAAGTCTCATGATAGATTTAAATGTAGAGTTTAGAACTTTAATATTAATAAACGACAAACTTGACTCTCTAAAATACGCTATTCTCATATTTTATTTTTAATCACCATAATCTGTAAAGTAAAATATATAGTTTTTCAAGTTTGGATAATAGTAGTTTAATATTTAATTTTTTAATTTTTAACGGTAATACTACTCAATTATACACAATATCTTGTCTGAAGCTTGCTGGTTTTACCTTCTTTAAATTTAATCGTAGACATACTCGTGTCACTTGTCCGACAATTTCTGTCAGGCGTTACAGTATAAAAATAAAAGATATTCGGCGACGACATCGTATAATGAGTAAACGGGGTATGGATTAATGGGTCAAATTAACCCTAATTAGTAAGCCTCTTATAAAGAGGAAATGCAATTATCATCATTTACAATCAAAGTCGTGCAAGAATACAATGAGACAATACAAGGATTCAATGAGTCTCATTAAAAAGTACAATCCGTGTCAAAAAGATCCGTCGTTGTCTTTGTCATCGTTACACGGCTCAACATACTCGGGTTTGATAAATAAGCCGAGTTGCTCCAGTGGAGATCGATTGTTATGAACCGGCCAAGAAGATGCAACAATGACTCCTGGGTCATAGTACGTACTCTTCCTTAGATGAAACGACGGCCGGTAGCCGCACAGAAGTTCGAGCTCCTCTTGAACTTCCAAGTTCGAATCTGTCTTGAAAGCCATCTCCACCTGCGTTGAAATCCGGAACATGATCGTTAGTTAGTGACAACTCGGAAATCGAAATATCAACGAGAATGCTCATTATATGGGAAAAGAAGTCAAACCTTTTCGAGGGCGAGACGAGCAGCCTCTCTTGCTCTTTCGCGCTGCTGCTTCGACTCGGTTTCTTCTTTCTTTCTAGAGGCAGCTTCGGCAACTCTTCCTTCAGCTGCAATTCTTGCCTTCTCTGTAATGTTGATGTAAATAAATAATCATAAAGTAGACAACGATAATTAATTGAGAAAATGTTTTGTCACAAAAGCAATACATAATTAACTCTAGTTGGCTTAATAATATATCTTTAGATAATTTTTTAAATAAATAAAATTAGTAAAACAAGTAAGATTTCTAAAGATACCTTGTATTTGCATGTTTTCCAATTTTGCCCTCTCTTTCTTCAAGATATCTGGACGACATTTATGTGCCTAATTTGAACAATGTGGCATATTAAGAAGGTAAATCTTTCCAATTATATGAAGATGAAATCATATAATAAAGGTCAAATATGTCTTACACAAGCTTCAAGTTTTTTCTCCGCGGCTTTCAAGATTGTTTCAGAAAACATCGCCGCACGAAGGGCCTTTTCGGGTGAAAGTAGATCTAAACAAGAAAGAAAAATTAACCATGATTCATCATACCGTAACAAAAAAAAGATTTTAATAGATATGTACACTTTAAAATGAAATTTTAGAGGTTGGATTTTCTAAAGCCAAATTGAAAAACCTCTACACTAATTCCATAGCTTTCCTACTTTTCATTACAAACAATTTTACTGGTCTCACTGCACATCATCAAACCATAGTTTACAATTGCATTTTCGAGACGCGCCTTAAGCCGAGGCGGGGCGGTCTCTCTTCTAGGCTAGATATACTACGAGATTAATATCCGAGTTCGAGTTTTTCATACATTTTATGTTCTACGAGATGTATGAATATTCAATCTCTCTTAGTTATAAATGTGGAATTAGAGTTTCTAATCTAGTTTTAGCCAACTCTCAAATTAACGACTTAATCCTATTACCCCGGAAAAAAAACCACAGTATGTATGAAAACGGAGTATCTACTTTTTGATATCCGGATTTACTACCCGGTACCCGGTTTAGAAACTACCAGGTACCAAGTACTAATTTTTGGATAACTAATTTTCGGATCCGGGTATCGGGTACCTTTAAAAAACCGGGTACCCGATCCGGTTTCAGGCATAAATTTATAGTTAGATAAGATAAAGGTAGATAGTAGAAAGTGATTTAGATTTAAATTTAAATTTTAAATTGCAAATATTTTGCAAAATATTGTTATTTAACGTACGAAAAAGAACATATTATTATGAAATGAAAAGTTGAGTTTTTATTCTAAGAAATATTTTCTAATTTATGTGGCGGACGTAAATTTTTTAGTTCGTGTCTGTGTTCGCGGTGGACAAACACATTCATATTTTGTCTCGGTTTGAGTGACGGACTCACATTCGAAACCCGTCGGAAATCTAGACATGGCGGACGTTTAGATATTCGATATACGACGCCAATTACTTTCCGCTACATCAAACTTTAAGTATATAAGCCTTAAAAAAAATTAATATTATATATATTTATATAATTTAATAGGTATTAATTAGGCAGATAATTTATGAATAAAGGTCAATCCCGACATTCCAGTATATTAGAATCTTGGATATCTCCGCCACGGCGATACTCTGACACACTCCACTTCCGTAACTGAATTCTTCTGACAATCTCCCTATTGGTCAACCTCACTGGGCCCCACATCCCACGTGGCATCTTTATCCCGAGACTGAAACCAACAAATCCAACGCTGACCGCCACGTGGCACAATCTCCATCCCTCAGAGGACAAGTATAAATAGACCACCCACAACTTTCCCGAGAAACAAACAGAAAACGCAGAAGCCATGGGAAAGGAGAGCTCCGAGAATGCCGAGTTCAAGCTCGTCGGATTCTCCAACTTCGTCAGGACCAACCCCAAGTCCGACCGCTTCGCCGCGCGCCGGTTCCACCACGTCGAGTTCTGGTGCGGCGACGCCACCAACACCGCGCGCCGATTCTCCTGGGGCCTCGGCATGCCCATCGTCGCCAAGTCCGACCTCTCCACCGGCAACCAAATCCACGCCTCCTACCTCCTCCGCTCCGGCCACCTCCGCTTCCTCTTCACCGCGCCCTACTCTCCCTCCATTTCCGCCACCGCAGGCGGCAGAGAATCCGACGCTATCCCGACCTTCGACCGCGAAACACTCCTCGCGTTCTCCGCCAAGCACGGCTTAGGCGTCCGCGCAATCGGTATTGAGGTCGACGACGCTGCGGCCGCCTTCGATGCCAGCGTCGCGAATGGCGCCGTGCCTTCCGCTCCGCCGACCTCTCTCGGTGACGGAGCCACCACCATCGCCGAGATCCACCTCTACGGCGACGTCGTCTTGCGTTTCGTCAGCTGCACGGACGGCTCCGGTTCCGCGGATGAATTCCTCCCTGGATTTGAGGCCGTCGCGGAGTCCTTTCCCCTGGATTTCGGCCTCCGCCGGCTCGACCACGCCGTGGGAAACGTCCCCGACCTCGGCGCCGCCGTGTCGTACGTCAAGAGGTTCACCGGATTCCACGAGTTCGCGGAGTTCACCGCCGAGGACATTGGCACGAGCGAGAGCGGGCTGAACTCGGTCGTCCTGGCGAACAACGACGAGGCGGTGCTGCTCCCAATGAACGAGCCGGTGTTCGGGACGAAGCGGAAGAGCCAGATTCAGACCTACCTGGAGCACAACGAAGGGGCCGGGGTGCAGCATTTGGCGCTGGTGAGCGAGGACATCTTCAGGACGCTGAGGGAGATGCGCAGCCGGAGCTTGGTCGGGGGGTTCGAGTTCATGCCGGCCCCGCCGCCCACGTACTACAAGAACCTATGGGGCCGGGCGGCAAACGTGCTGACGGAGGAGCAGATGAAGGAGTGCGAGGAGCTGGGGATTCTGGTGGACAGGGACGATCAAGGGACTTTGCTCCAGATTTTCACTAAGCCCATCGGTGACAGGTATTGGTTTTGCTCTATTGAATGGAATCAAAGTTCGTTACTTTTGCCGTGTCTGCACTTTTTATGTAGTGAGGTTATTCAGGGTGATAGGCAAATATGATATCTGAGAGCATGGAATCTGGTTTTCCTAAGTTGATCTACACGAAGAGTGATTAGAATCGGTGTCCTGGTATATTCTTTTTGCACTTCGATTTCGAAGATATCGCCTAGAACCGGGCTGGGCTGGTATCAGAATAAATTCCGCTTCTTATGGTCGAGTTTTACCCGAGACCAAACCAGGCCCGGTTTTGTAGAACTACCCACATTCTTTTCGTCCCGGGTCCCAGCCTGATTACAGATTTGGAAAACTTGTTTTTTTTTTTCTAATCCAAACTGGAACTAGGCTGGGCCGGTTTTGGGTGGCCCAAATAAAAACGGGACTGGAGAAATGGTATCAGATTTCACCCCAAATGTTCTACATTCTTTGAGTTTTATATTAATCTCTCAAAGGTATCAGATTTCAAACTGCTGAACCGATGAGGAGAAAGTGCACTCCTTTTGGTCGAGTTTTACCCAAACCCGAACCAGGTCCGGTTTCGTAAAAATACCCATGCTCTTTTTTCGTCCGAGGTCCCCGTCTGATTCTCAGATTTGAAAAAATCTTTATATTTTTTCGTATTCTTAAACTGAAACTAGGCTGGGCCGGTTTTGGGAAGCCCAAAAAAAAAACGGGACCGGAGAAAAGTTATCTGATTTCACCCCCAACGTTCTGCATTCTTTGAGTTTCATTTTAGTCTCTCAAAGTTATCAGATTTCAAGCTGCTCATCAGTGGCAGAACATTCAACCGATGAGGAAAACAATGTTCTTAGGGATTATTTTGACTGCGTATTAAGTAATTATCAAAAGTACCTTATATTTCAACATGTTGCGTTGGATTAATCGGATCCCTAATCGGATTTACGTGCAGGCCAACGATATTCATCGAGATCATTCAAAGGGTAGGCTGCATGATGAAGGACGACGAAGGAAATGCGTACCAGAAAGGCGGGTGCGGAGGGTTCGGGAAAGGTAACTTTTCGGAGCTTTTCAAGTCCATCGAGGAATACGAGAAGACGCTCGAAGCCAAGCACAACCCAGGCTCTATAGCTGCGTGAGAAGAGAACCTCGGTGTTATTACATGGAAGTTCAACTTTGATGACCAAACTGTAAATCTAATAAGGTAATTGGTTGATGAACAACAAAAATGCAGTGACATGTGAAAGCAAGTATGTCATGAACATTAATTAGAATCTTTTCAAAAAATATTAGCTCTGTTCTCACGGATAGTTGGATAGTAAGGGTAAAATGAAACAATACGGAAAAGCGGTTTGTCAAATCCCGAAATGGTAGCCAAAACAGCCGTATTTAGATTGATTTTTCAAAATCTAGTTGCTTCAGTAAGACCGTTATATCAGTTTTTCATCGCTCTACGGGTGAAGCCGGGATCAAAACCAGTAGTTTGATGTTTTTGGTGCCGACCAGTACAGATTTTGGCGAACGTATCTCTTCGCTAACCATGACCCGAAAGAAGTATATACTGATTTTGACATGGTTTTTAACCGGGACTGCTGAAACCCTGGTTTTGAAATTAACTTAATAAAAGCCTGATTGGTATTGGCTGGTTTCAGCTTTGCTGTTATTTATATCTATATCGGTTTCTGAAACCGGTAACAGAAAGAAGAATACCAGAATCGTCCCCCTATTTCAAAGAGAGGAAGACGGGTTATTCACCTTTCATTTGATGGTCGGATAATGTGGTAAACTAGAATTTGTAAAAGAAAAAATCACCGACACAATGATGCCGGCTTAATCATCTAAATTGTTAGACAATAAGGAATTATTCCGAAAGAAAAAAAAAATCCGTTCAAGAGGAACACAACGATCTATAGAATTAGAGTCGAACTCGTTCTTTCCAACTTTTTTGAGTAATGAAATATCCCGCAGCAACTGAATTTATCTTCCATAACTCTTTTTTAAGGAAAAATCTCATTTGCTTCAAATTTTTTTCCTTCTTTCTCTCTCACGTTATAACAATTGCATATTTTCGCATCACTTTGAGTATAGCTCATTCAAACTTAGGTTTCTCCCAACAAAAGCATCTTCGATTTTACAGCAAGCATTTGCAAATCTAATCGAAGCCGTCATGTTTCTGCATCGGTTTAATCGTACAAAATGTGTACCGATTACAATATGACTACTTCAAATGCAAAAAACATGAATTTCTTCTCTTAATGTCGAAACATCTATTGTAAAAAGGTTCTCATGCATTAATATTTCATGATATTGATAAGCATTTATTGAATATCATAGACTTTGCTCTACAATGGATTAATATTTCGGATGACTACTCCGATAGTTTAAGGAATATTGTTGTGATGAGACTGTCTTATTGTTGGTTGTGAAATCTATGTATTGTGATGAGACTAGGGGTGCAAATAAAACCCGAAAACCGGGTAAAAACCCGAATCCGAATCCGTATCCGGATTTAAAACCCGTATCCGAACCCGAACCCGAAATTCGGATCCGGGTACCCGGTACCCGGTTTAAAACCGGGTTCGGGTACCGGGTAGTGAAATATTAAAAATCGGGTACCCGGTACCCGGTTTTACTACCCGTTTTTTTTTTTTTTTTTAATATTATTTTTTAGTTTTAGGGCTCGATAGTTTTAGTTTTAGAGTCTCATATTAGGTTAGGGTTCGCATCTTCTCTCGCCGCCAGCCTCTACGCCGCCCATCTCCGTCGCCGCCCATCTCCGACGGGTTCATCGCCTCGTGGCTCGTGGCTCGTGAAGCTCGTGGCTCGTGGCTCGTGGCTTCAACACTTTCTCAACCTCTCACCACTTCACCACCACCGGAGCTTCTCTGAGTGTGCTATTTCACTGTAAGTGAGTATTTGCTCTTCTTCTCCGATCTAGCAGTGGCTCAGTATATCGGACCTTGAGATTTTGAACGTCGCAGCTCGATCTGTGAAATAATCAGTGTGTAATGATTGGCTTTGTTCATGATCATTGAGTTTGGTGATTGCCCATTAGACTCAACTTCTTCCTCGCTATGTCTTTCTATAAATAGGGCTTGAAATCACAAAGATGGGTAGTCATGAGTCTAAGGAACTTAGTGGAAATGGAATTGTTTAAGTACGAAATCAATTTGGACTTTGAGATTTGTTAGAACAGGGGTTTGACTTTGATGGACTGTGATTGAGATACTTTTCTTTAGAGCATTTGATGAACAGATTTATGAACAGGTTGTTGGTGGAATCAATAGATTTGGTTGTTGAAAGTAATTTAGGTGATGAATTATTTTGTATTTTATTTTCCAGGTGATAAGGATCAGCCAAATATGGAGAATTTATCTATTCAAAGTAATGAACAAGGCTCAATGTCGGTGGACGGAAGTGCCGTTCAACCTCAATCGCAAAAAGAAACTAAGCGCAAAAGAGCTAATGCTTCGGAAGCTTGGAATCATTTCACCAAGCATTCTAGCGAGGACACGGCATCGTGCCATTATTGTAATACCGTGCTATCACGTCCTTCTAGTAATGGTACGAAAGTTCTCAAGAATCATCTTGCAAGATGCAAAAAAGGTCCTCACATGGAAGAGATGCAAGAACAAAAGCAAAAAAAGATAGGCGAATTCTGGAAAACCGAAGGAACGGGAAGTGAGATGAAAATTGCCCATTGGACGAAAGAGGGTTTTCGGAAAGCACTAGCAACATACATTGTGCTTGATGAACTCCCTTTTCGACATGTCGAGGGAGAAGGATTTAGGCAATACTCGAGGCACATGAACCCGAAATTTTTCACAGTTTCAAGGACAACAGTTGCCAAAGATGTATGTTTTTTATGTACCGAGACATGTGTGACGTTTATTTTGAGACAATGTAGTTTTTTTTTATTAAAAAAAACGGATCCGGGTAAAAAAACCCGAATCCGGTTGAAAATCCGAACCCGGTTTCCGAACCGGGTACCGGGTAGTAAAACCGGATAGCAATATTCAACTACCCGAAATCCGGGTACCCGGAATCCGGGTACCCGGATTTCGGGTACCGGGTACCGGGTAGCAAATTTCAGCTACCCGGAAACCGGGTCCGGGTACCGGGTAGTGAAAAAAACCGGGTACCCGACCCGGTTTCACCCCTAGATGAGACTGTCTTATTGTTGGTTGTTTGTTCCGTCAACAAATAACAATGTGTTTTTTGTTCTTCGAATTTTTATATCATCGTCGGCCAAAATAGTTTGCATGTTAAGACCGAAATTGAGATCCGTCGAAGTAATCGGGACATGACTAATTGCAGCAATGCAGGTATTAATCTCTGGATTTTTAGATCTTGATTGTGATCTTGAGCTAGAGCTGCACATGGTGACGTCGCGATGAGTCGCGACTAAATCGTGAAAATAGCCAAACTCGACGTCGCGATGCGTCGCGGTCGTAATGCTTCGCGATGCCTCGGTGGCGCGTTCCTATTGGACGAGACCAATTCTCTCGCACTGTTGCTCCGCGTCGCGATGAGTCGCGATTCCCGCCAGTTAGTCGCGATTAATCGCGACCAAAAAAAAAAGATCGCGACGCGCCACGATGCACGTTCACGATTTATTTGTTCAGCTCTAGCTAATTGATTTAATCCTGCTTTTCTTCCGTCATTAGAGAACTCATATATTCTAAAGTTTTGCATCATGGTGATTGCCGGGGAGAGAGAGAGAGTCACGGTACACACGTATCACTAAAAACCCGCTACGTGGCACTTAAATGAATGAAAATTGAGTACTTTCCGAAGACATTTTTTACATTGTAATTTTTTCTGTGATAAAAAAGATTGGCAACATAAATCATATTCTTTGACAGAATAACACATTGACTCGTCGTGTAACCGAGTTTTCGAAAGGGCCGGGAACTCAAAATGTTTTCGATCTTCGCTCGCCGCAAAACTGATTTTCTTCGCGGAAAGAAGTGAATTGTCCGTTAAAGTTTCGGCATGTGGAATCAAATAGTTTCAAACAAGGTTCAACTTACCGAATTTGCCGATAAATATCTTGCCGTTATCGACGGATTAATCGATAACTTACCGGATTATCGACGGAAAACTATTAATACTGTAGCTTACTGATTACCAATAATTTTCGATGATTATCGACAGATTATCGACACTTGTCGAGGATTATCGATGAAAAATCACTAAAATATTTTTAAGAATATATTTACTAAGTTTATAATGTTGATAAAACATTAAAAATGCCAAAAATAAAATCATTTCATACTCAAACATAGGTAAATAAAATATAGTCTCACTCTCACATATGTAAATACTCGAATAAAAAATCATCGAAAAATGCGAAATTCTTGAAAAGTATCATATTTTTGTTATTTTTCAAGATGTTTGCCGATTTTTGGCAAAAATCATGGAAAAGTACTGGCATGGCCGTCTTACCGATAAATACCGGCAAGACGGATAATAGAAGATTATCGAAGATAATTATAGAAAAGTCGAACATTGGTTTCAATCACATTTATTAGCGTTGACTTTATCTTTAGATTGATTAAGTTACATAAAAGTTGTAGTTTATATATTTTGGCCTCTTGCTATTAATTTTGGGGTCCATGGTTGCAAGTTGGTCTAGGGTGGATCCAAGTAATATTACTTCAACTAAATCAGTTGATGATTCATAAAATTAAGGACTTGTCCTACATCTATATATATTATTAGATATTTTGTGGAAATAGACACATTATGAGATGAAGACCTATCAATTGTTTCTTTCAAGTCCCTTTAATAACTATATTGTTGAGATTTGACACATGCAATAATAATTATAATAATAATAATAGGGCCATTAATCATAAACATTGTGCCAAAAGTGTAGGGGAGGTGAGTTATTGATTCCACATGGACTAAATGTGACTTTAATTTTTACTTAATGACATCTTTTTAGTCCCTACGGTATATAACAAAAAAAAAGTGTTCGAATGGTCAGTTTCAATAAAAATATTCAAAACTAGAAACTCTAAAGTGATAAGTTAATGTAAAATTATTATTTTAAGTCTATAAATGTGAGGATACATTTTCTGTTAATTTTTTCGTCGAATTAAACTAGAGAAAATGGTAGATAGGTGGATGAGCACATAAGTGTATAATTAAGTATGATTTAATAACACTATTCTAAAAAAATGATCAATGACTGTAAAAAATATTGATCGGAAAAATGTGTCACCTCATATTTATTGATTTTAAGTATTTTTATCACAATTTTTTTTTTGTCATCTTGGACCCCTCTCGCTACAATTTTTCAAATTTAAATACTTTTTATCGTGATTATCTTATACAAGACGAGAGTTTAAGATTGGTATCATTTATTTAATTAGTGTCGTTATTTTAAATAAGTATTTAGGATATTTTAATTGAGTTGTCATTTTAGTTAGGTCGTTTAATTATTCAATTATGTCATTAGTTTTATTTAATTAGGGTTAGTGATGTTTTAGAAGTTTTATTATTTGAGCCCGGTCCGGCCCATTAAGTTGCAATCTCACTCTATTTTAGAGAATTTAATGAAAAAAATAGCCAATAAACATTCCAAAACCTAATCTCTCAGAGATAATATTTGTGAGCTTTGGCAAAGATAAATAAAAAAAATAGCCAATAAAAATTCCAAAACTTAATCTCTAATAATAATAATAAAAAAAACAACTATCAGTAGAAATTCAAGATAAATGATAACTACACTATATTGATAAAGATAGCATGGTCACTTATTCAAAGGACTATCACGATTAGATATAAATAAAAAAGCTTATTTATAGAGTTGGAAATTCTGATCCTATAATTATTATAAACTACCGCAACACTAAAAAAAATTGCGTGAAAATTGGGAGGTAAAATGTGAATTACATATTATATGTTACTCATTTTACTTCCTAATCTTTTATTTATTTTTATTCTAACTCCTAAATAGTATTATTTTCAACAAATTCACCCTTAAAATAATTCCAGCGGTAAAGAAAAAACATAGTATGGGCAAGTCTGTTAAAAATACTATCATTCAAGGCCTAAAATGATATTATGTTTTAGGAGTTACATAATAATTTTATAAGATCATAATTAGCTCATGAATCCAACAACTAAGCTTATAGTATAATGGCATGTATTAATAATAGGCACAAAATTCGTTACAAATGATACAATCTCATTTATTATGTGTACAAAAAGAACAAAATTTATACCATCAACACTGTAAAATCTCTGTTCTATCAAAGAATCTTGGCCAGATTCTTTTTAAACAAATCATTGGAGATTATCCGATTGGTCATTTCCGAAGGATGAAATGCGTCCCAAAAAACAAACTTATTTGCATCGTCGCAAGTGAACGGACTCTTAGGATCGCACAAGAAACTCATCTCGAATCTTCCCGTACCACAACACCCTCTACCCGCTTCTTCGAACCCTGCATTTCGATCACCAGACACGGGTAAATTTTCGTTCAAACACGTACAATAAGGGGAAATCAATTAAATTTAAGTCAAATCGGAATTTGTTTCCGGTTTGATTCAAATCGGTAAAAACATTATTATTTCCGTTTTTTTTTTTCGAAAACAGTATAATACACGGCCTTTAACAGTAAACATAAAAATCAGTAATTTTTCTAACAGAAAATTCGCGAAACTGACTTTTGATCTTTTTCAGATGCAACATTTATTGTTTCTTAAAAAAAATGGAAACCATTCATTCTGTTTTTTCAGAAGAAAAAAAAAATGAAGCGAAAACCGGTACTGAGTATCAGATTTTGGGCATTTTTCGACCCTTTAATGCTCTTTTGGACTTTCCAAAATCGAGTCCGAATTCTCAATTTGGATAAATAAATAAAGAAAAAAACTTAGAAAATCCGACAATCGGACGGGGCCGGTATTTGAAAAGGGAGTGAGAAGATAAGTAAGAGATGTTTCTTTATCAGAGAACAGTTCTCGTGAGCTAAAGTGAGAAACCGAAGAAGAGACGTGCTCTACAAGTTACACAAACAAAGAGACGTGCTATGCAAGAAATCCGAAACTCAAAAACTCACCGTACTCGGAGGGTCTGGTTATAATGTCGAGAAAGATGTCGTACACGTCCGCATACACCAGCTTCACCCCCGACAGCCTCCCGTTGAGCCTCGCCACCATCCTCACGAACTTTGCGTTATACTCTCGTGCGATCCGGTTCTTGTCCTCCGCGCACTCGTGGTGCCCGAAGAGGTTGGTGAACCTTTGCAGCGGCAAGCACCCCATGGGAGGGAGCCCCGCCAGCGATATCTTCCGCGCCCCGAGCCGGTAGATTTTCCCCACGAAGTCCTCGGTGAGGGCGATGATGTAATCCGCATACTGCGCCACCGTGAACTGCTTCCGCCTCTGGGGCAAGATGAAGTAGTTTTCGAGGAAGTCGTTGGTGCCGATGCTCACGAGATAGAGCGCCTTGCTTATGATCGCGTTCGCCTTTCCGGGCCCGAGGTAAGCTCTCAATTTGGCCTGGTACTCCTTGTAGTACTCCACCTCCTTCCACATAGGAATCACACCCTTTGTTCAAGACAGAAATTGCACCTAATCAGAATCTTCTTAACAATTTTGTAATTGGATCATGTTAATATACATTAAATTAAACATATAAAAATAATTAATCCTTGATTTTACTAATACATGACAGAATTCTGGACCCCATAGTCTTTAAAATTTAAAGATTCGCACACAACATTTAATTTCAATAAAAAGTGAAAAAATAAAAGTATTAATCCTTGATTTTTATTTTTATTTTTATTTTTAAATTTTGTGGGGACTACTATTTCTAACGCCCCTTCCCAATTTTTTTATTTGATTTGTTATTAGTGCTAATTTTTAAAAAATTACAAATGAATCCCTCTGTTTCTATTACAAATTCAATATCTCTCCCAATATGTCTAAAATCTAGTTTTGTTTTTAGTTTAAATTATTAGAAAATTACAAATGAACCTTCTATTTCCACTAAAAAATTAAATTATTAGAAAATTTAAAATTCAATTCGCTAACACAAATTTTTGCATGAAAAGTCTATACGGTGAC
This sequence comes from Parietaria judaica, assembly GCA_954871525.1. NCBI lineage: Eukaryota > Viridiplantae > Streptophyta > Magnoliopsida > Rosales > Urticaceae > Parietaria > Parietaria judaica. The sequence goes on from OX940865.1 coordinate 39,812,125, forward strand.
GAAATCGGAAAATGTTTATGAAAAATGTAAAACAATATTGAGTGCAAAATTTCATAATTTCCACAAGAATTTTGAGAATATAGTTCGGCCACTATATGTAGAGCTAAAACATTTTTCATCGGTCCAAAATGTATATATATATATATATATATATATATATATATATATATATACAATTAAGAGCATTTTGAAGAGTAACAACTTACGAACAAACCGGAAGTGAGATTGTCGTAGCCAGTTCCGGCAGAGGCAAAGCAAACCCCTTGCGCGAAATCCTCGATCTTGTAGCTCGGGTCCAAGTAGGCCGGCACGATCGGCTTCAGCCCGAGCGCCTCGGAGATGAAGTCCGTCGGGAGCCGGCCGTTGCAGAACCGCCCCGTCGGGTGTCCCCCGATGAAGTCCCGGCCGTAGGGCTTGAAGTTGCTCCGGGCCATGGTGGGAATGTAGTTGTTGTTGCCCGAATCCACCGACGAGTCTCCGAACACGATCACCGCCGGAGTGTCGTACTTCCCGGGGCCCGCGTCGACCGCCGCGGCCAGGCACAGCCAGGCTGCAACACTGCCGAGCCAATGTGAGCGTGCCATTGTGGTCGGAGTGCGAGATCACTACTTCGATGAGATTTTATATGCGCCATGGTGTGTATTTATCAATGATTGTTGGTTTGAGTAAGGCACACACGTGATACTGTGCATTATTACACGATACGATTACGACACAATGTAAATTAATCCGCGATTATCATGATAAATATAATTAAATAAGGGAAAATAACGGTATAAGTATCAAAAAATTTTGAAAAATTGATAAATCTTTTTGGGGCAAAAGTTGCCAGAAATTTATTTTGCGCCTTCCGTCATGATACACGTTTTTAAACCTATCAATATACTATTTTTAATTAAAAATTTAAATTGATTTTATCAATGATAAACAATATATGGTATATTTAATGGATTAAAAAATGTGACAGTGCGATTCCAGACGAAAACATAACGGAATAACAAAAGAATAATTTGACAATTTTCGTCACTAAAAAATTTAGGAACATATTGTCAACTGTGTAAATTTTTGAATACTTATGCCGTTATTTTTCCATTAAATAATAAGTGAATACAATGAAATTTATTTAAGCACAAGTAAATATCTATTTATTATATTATTGATTTAGTTCGAAATGTCGAAGGTGAATTTATGGTATTTATTTTGTTGATTATATTATATAATTGATGAAATGTAATATTTTTAACTTAATTTTAACTTTATATAATTAAATGTGTAAATTTTATTCTTTATATAAATCGGCTTTGTACAATCTCGTTTCTTTTTTTACTTTTTATTTATAGAAATTAGAATAAATAAACAAGCTACCAATTAATGTGAATCAAATAAATAAATAAAAAACATGTGCAAAATAAGAGTGTAGACAGGTAATAAAAATTTGTAATGAACATGTTTCCAAACATTTTAAGTGCATTGATGGTTGATCGAAAATATCAAAACATGGTGCAATAAATAAAATAAATATATAAATAAATAACAATGTATTGTACCTTTAATAAATTCTTGAAAAAAGGATAGAGAATTCTGGAACTTAATATAATTGTGGGGTCTTCTATTTGTCTCATCTTTCTTTTGATATTCACTGCTTCGAAGTAGTTGAGAGTCCCTTTATAATTCATCTTATTAATTATTTGATTGATAATTCAAAGATTTCATAATTTATATATGAAATAAACAACACAAATAAGGTGTTTGTAAACTTTGTATAACATTTTATGAAGTTATAGACAAATAATCATCACCTATTTAAAATGATAAAACTTGATTTTTAATGATTTGATAATCTAGTTATTTGTTTTAAAAAAATATATTTAATTTTTTTACAAAATTTTATCAGTGTAATTTTTAATTTCGTAATATATCCATCAATTTACAATTCACTCGACGAAGTTTTTTTTTTTTTGAATAGGGTGGCGCTATCGGCATTGGCGGAGGCACTTGTGCATGAGTGCTCGCACGTGCCTACTCTGAAATTGATAAATTTCCATCACTAGGTATAGTTGTTGTATACTTAATTTATTTTATTGATAAATCATATAAGTTTTCCCATTAACGTATTCATGACCATGTAGAATTGTAGTAATTTCATAGCACAATGATGAAAGAAAAGCACCGTAATAATAACTTAAATACTTTTGATTTACCAAAATAAACACCAACTCAATGCCTACCATTATCTATATAATTACAGCTGAATTAACATTATGTACATATGTATATGTACATAATCAATAAAGTGTTATAATTTATTATTTATTACATATTTTTGGCATTAAAACCTCATATTTGTATTTTGTTGGAATTATATCCTAAATGTTTATTTTTGTCGATATAAAGATTTAATGTTTATTTTCTGATAAAACAAGCATTAAGTTTTTGCAACGTATTTGACAATATTAGCGATGCACTCGATGATCTCAAAGGTGTATGTGACGTACTTGGCGGTGTTGACGATGCGTCGTCAACACCGCCGAGTACGTCACAGATAACATCAAAAGCGCCGAGTGTGTCACCGATACCACTGAGGATACCAAATGTGTTGCCAATACGACCGAGTACGTTGCAAAAACTTACCAATAACTTTTAGTTTAGTGAGGAAATTAAAGTTTTTAAAAAATATAAGGTCTTTGTGTCGCAAAAACAAACATTGATATGTCTTCTATGACGTGAATATGAAGTGTTTATAATACAACAATTATCTCTTTATTTTTCAATATGTAAATATTTTTTTTCTTTTCAGTCATATATTTATTTTTTTGATAATTGATGTAAAATAAATAATTAATTTTTTCTTTTTATTATTAAAATATTATTATGCACTATTTTTTATACACTAAAATATAAATTTCTTCTAATTTTAAATTGCTTATACGGTGCTTCACCTGAAGCAGAAAGTTGGCTCCATCACTGACTATCGACCAAAGTTACAATGCATCTCGCATTACTTGATATATTCAGTGTAAGAATACGTGATACTATTGGTTGAATTTACAAATATATAAAATCACTTGACAGTTGTTATGCTTTCGGTATGCTTTACATATTACTTATGTATACGGGGCACTCATCCGACACTTGTAATACTTTCGGTATACTCGTAAATTAAACTCGGATTGCGATTCACATATTTTTTAAAATTAATTACTAGGGATATGCGATGGTTTGTGATTGTTGCAGTAAACCGAATAATAATGTGCATGCATTGCAACACGTATATAATACTTTTTGGACTCTCTCTTTATATTCTCTTCGATTTCGGCCCTACAGTTTTGCTGAATGTTTAAGTCGGTTGTGTAGTGTTTGTATTAATGACGCAATAAATGTGCTTTGACAGTTTTTTTTTTTTTTTTTGCATTCAATTTCTCTCCAACTTTTGGTGTATTGGTAATTCAGAAATCTTATAAGTAGGAATGTAGGATTGTAAAAAGTAAAAACTATCCACAAAGTGGTTAGTTGTTTATAAATCTGGAATTAAAAATTACTCACTTTAAATGGGTTTTTAAATTCCAAGTTGGGATTAAGAATGGATTGTCAAAAGACAAATTAAGCTATATTTTTTATATATAATATACTATATATAAATTTACTATTTTTTTAGAATTCTGAGCTGTTTACAATTTTTTTTATACATATGTATATTTATATATTTTAATTTTATTTTTTATATATTAATAAATACAGGCTTGGATTCTTATTCAAACCTGGATCTAGCTATAAATTCCATTTTAAAAAATTTAAATATTTGGGTACTTTGATTTTTAAGAATCATTTACAATTTTTTTATTATGATTTTGTGAGCTCCAATGTCCAATCCCATATTTTAATATATGAGTATTTTGAAGGAAAAAAAAATCCAAACCTCGAATTTGGTCTCACTTTCATTAAATGATCTAGCTAATTAGTTATAAGTTATAACTACTTTGGGTATTATTATAGTAGCTTTAGCTTTAAGGACAACCTATTAATAATACTGTTGAATAAACACAACTTATTTTTTCTCTAACCAATTTTTATATATGACTAAATTCAATTCATCCAAAATAATTGAGTTAGACTATAACCACTTTAATAATTAAATTATATTTTTTAAATCAGACCGAATACATAAAAACTTGAACGACGCAATAAAAAATTAAAACACTAAAGTTAAAAGGTTGAAAATAAAATTGATAAAATAAATTATAATCCTCATGATCGTTGTGTTTATTCATTTCAATTGTTTTCATGACAATGAATTTTAATTGGATGTTTAACTTAGACTTGACAATATTTATTAAATAGATGTTGAGATAGTGATATAACAAGAGGACCATGCAAATATGAATATAGAAATTATATGAATATGTTTAGTTGGGGAAGAAAGTGACACGTCTTATTCGATTATATGTATTTATGGCATTATATATTAAAAATAATGTATTTATGGCATTAATACCCATTTAATGCTTTCATACGTAGAACGGTTGGCTTCATTAAGACTTATTGTTGTAGACATTATAAACAAACATGGGATTGCTTTCTAAATTCAAAGAAAATTGAGTTAAACGGGTCCTGTTCATAAATATTAATTTAACTAATTGGCTTTATGGCTCTTTTTATAATTATAGTGAAAGATTAAGTGGGTTTAATTTTATTATTAAGAAATAATACAAATAACGTTTGTAAATGATAGTTGTGAGAATTTAGTTTTTTAAACCGCTAAAATATTAATAACGATTAAATTCATACACAATCATAATAAAAACATTTCAATTTAAAAAAAATACGCAATAAAAAGATTAAACTGCATATTTTTCGAATACAGAAGCCAATTACACTAATAATTATTTTAATATATACTATATAGTATATAGTTTCTTATAAGATCTATTATATAATCCCAAGTAAAGCAGTTATAATGACAGTTGAAAAGATACCATTTTAACGTTTTCAATAACCACCTGATTGTACGTATCAGTGTCTTAATTGAGGAGAAAGCCAGTAGTAAGTAAAAGTAAAGTACATAGAAAATATTATCGCTTAAATTCGCCAGAAAATACTGAACGAGACGGGTTAAGCCCGTCCTGTTTTACGTGCGGGCTTAACAGATCGTGAGTCGGAGCGGCCCACCAACTCCCTTGACACATCTATTCTCTCAACTTGTATTTTCTATGTCTTAATAGTAAAAAATATATTAAATAGAGTTTTATTTCTAAAATATTAAAGTAATAAATGGTAGTATAATATCATATTTTATAATCCTAAAATATATTATATGATGTTTTAATATTTCATTTCTGTTATTCAAGGGGATCTAATATATAAATATAGGGATAATAGCGGCACAAGTCCTCAACCTTTATTCAACTGGGGCGGCATAGCCCCAACCTCATTTAATAGCGGTATAAGTATCAAAAGATGATTTCCGTCCATATTTGACTAACGAAAGTAGTCAACGTTTGCGTGGTCAGCTTCTCGTCAACGTGGACGCCACATAGTCTGACATGTCACCATACATGTCATCCTCGCGTCATCAAATTTAATGCAAAATTAATTGAATCCCTTTATCACCCTTAATTTTGCATTAAATTTGATGACACGAGGATGACGTGTATGGTGACATGTCGGATTACGTGGCGTCCACGTTGACGAGAAGCTGACCGCGCAAACGTTGACTACTTCCGTTAGTCAAATATGGACGGAAATCATATTTTGGTACTTATACCGCTATTAAATAGGGTTGGGGCTATGCCGTCCCAGTTGAGTAAAGGTTGAGGACTTATACCGCTATTATCCCATAAATATAAGTATATAACTGATGAATTTGGTAAGTAAATGAGTTATCATGGTTTATTAAAAATTAAGCATAAAATTAAAAAAATTAAGATTTTATAAAATCTTTATGAATTTTGATAAAATTTTGAGAATTTATTATTGATACAAAATGATAATACTAAAAAAATGATATTACAATATATCATTTTACTAGTATTATATTGTACTTTATAATTTATATCATTGATAAATTATATAATCATTTTATTCTATATATCAATTATCAACAACATTTTAAAGTAAAATATTCATACGTTAACGTGAATATTATTATTCTATTAAAACTTTATTCGTCCCTAATATGTATAAAAAGTAAAAAACTATTTGTTGATAAATTTATTATCAATTAATAGACCGGTAAAACCTAATAATCAGTTTATAAATGCAATCTATATATCAATGTTTTTAATGTTTTAAAGTGTCTAAAGAGCGGTGACCACCGCCAATAACCCTAGCTTCTTGACCACTGGAAGTAGAAATAAAGCTGCGATGGCAGAGCAGATCAAATATTGGCAGAGCAGAGAGTGTGATGATTGTTATCTTCTGATAGCATAAAGACATTGATATGTGTTCGAATTTTCTTGGGATTTTGTTCGGTTTCGTCAGTGCGAATATTCACAGAGTTACATACCGTGTAGCTCAAGGTAGGGTTAGGTCAACATTCATACAAGGCCCATCATCGCCAAATTATTGCGTTACCACGGAATTTGTGGGTATAAATTACCTATATATACATTATTATACACAAGCATTTATACAGATTTTTTACAGTGATTAATAGTTATGCATTATCAAACATAAGATAAAACTATAAAAAAAAATTGTTATTTACGTGACAATTATGCGGCCCATCGAAGAGCCGTGCTCGAGCTCGAAACCACCATGCGCGGTGCGTCGGGTTAAAATTTTGAAGATCCGATCCGAGCACGGAGGGCTATGCAATCTCCGCACCACAGAGTGACATGCCTACAAATTAGATAAGAATGACTATCATGCGGGGACACACTTGCTCGACTCATCGAAGACCCTGTTATACAATGACTCTGAAGTTTGGTCACGTTTAGAGCTGGGGCTGGCGACGTCGTGGCACATCACGATGGAATTGCCAAAAGTCGCCAATGTGCGAGTCGCGACGAGTCGCGGTTAAGCATCACGCGATGAGTCGCGATTTTGCGAGAATCAAAGATTGCTTTTTTGCGGTATGTACTTATTTGTTTTCAATATTTTATTTTATTAATTTTTACCCGAATTTAATTATCAAACTTTATTAATTGTTTCAAAAGTATATTTAAGTATGTTAATTTTTTAAAATTATTATTTGTAATTTATTTATTTCAAAATTAATATTTAAGTATGTTATAATTTATTATTTTGTAACATATTAATAATTATAATGTATATGTTAGTTTTTAATTTGTAACATATGTTAATAAATATTAATTTGTAACATATTAATAATTTTAACAAATATAATTAACAAATAAATAAATATGGTAAGACGAGATATTTTTTTTTTTTAAAAGTTGTATTATTCTTTATGAATATTACAATGGTGGAAGAAAACTGTAAATATTACAAGATGCCTCACTAAAACCTCTCTTGTAAAACTCTCCGTAGGGACTTAAAACAAAGAGAGGAAAGTGCACATCATTATTGTCGCTAACTTTGCAATTATCACCACATATAAAAATTACAATTTTTATTTTTTGTAACTCTTGTTTAATTAACTAATTATTAATTAATTATTTAATTAATTAACTAATTATTAATTTATTACTAAGTACTAACTTATTAATTATTAATTATTAATAAATAAAAAAATGACTAAAAGTTATACATGATTAATTATTACCCGGTTGACGGACGTCGAGCACGGTCGTCGGAGGCTTCGCCGATTTCTTGATGGGAAGGTTGAGGAGAACCTTGGTGGTACGAGCCAACAACGGAGGAACGGAAGGAGCGCGGAGTCGGAAGGTCCTCCTCGGCACGATCGCGTCGTTGAGATGCATCATCGGGTCGTTGAGTTTCGTTGTCGTCGGCGGCGGCGGCTTCTTCACGGATTTCGTCTTGAAAAATGAGGTTGAAAAATGGATCGTTGGTTCTCGTCGCCCTAACTTGATGTACCGCGTCGACCAATACTCGGGGCACACGATTCGGATTGGCGTCGTGCATGCCCACCGCCCGGGGAGGGAAATATTTCTTCCGGTAGCATAACGGGAATGTAGCCGTAGGGCGTAGGCTGCGATTGTCCCCCAATTTGCAAATTCCTAGCCGTCCTTAGACCCCCGGAACTACCGCTGCTTCTTAGAGACATAATGGAACTTGAGAACTTGAGAGATTTAGAGATAAAAAACTTAGAGAATCGAGAGAATTAGAGAGAGATATGGAAGATATATTGGTGTGAGGAAATGAGGGTGGGAGATGTGGTATTTATAGGGTTTGAGGAGAGAGTGGGGTGGTTGAATAATTATTGTGGTGGATGACGTGGGTGAATAAAGTGGGGGGAAAATATCGAAATATAAAATTTTAGGTTTGGAATTCGAGTAAAGAGGGTGAAAATTGTGGTTGGGTGATAAATTTCGGGTGAAAAAGTGTGTTATTATTGCCACAAACAAACACAAATTTTACCCTATCAAAACCCTCACTCGGATCGCTGACGTGGCACGTTGTGGGCCGTTGATCGCAAAACTCGGATTGCCATCTCCAGCGCCGCGACAAACCATGCACGTCGCGACGAGTCGCGACTTTATCCCTCGCATCGCGAAAAATCGCGAACACTAAAAAAACGTCGCGATCATCGCGATGGGGTCCCACGCGTCGTGGCTTTCAGCTCTAGTCACGTTCCTCGCATGGCCTCTTTTACGGAATCGGAATGACAAAATTGTCCTCTGAAGGATCTTTACATCCTTCCGACCTAGTTACTTGCTCACCATGAATATAACTTAAATTTTGCGTAGTCTTTTGAAGAAATCCGACTTTAATTATGCCTCAATGTATATATTTATGACCAATATCTTCCTTTTTAATAAATAAAAGATAACCTAGTTGAATCAATTAGGGTATAGCATGTCATGTTCTAGTAATTTATTATTAGATCAGAAATTGTTTTATTTTCCTTTCCCAACTAATTACGTTCGTTAATTTTTTATTTTTTATTTATTGTTTCCTTTGGGTTCAAGTCATATATAGATTAGGCCCTTCTTTTTCTTTTTTTTTCCTACGTACTCTCTTATGTCATGCAAGAAAAAAAAAGTTTTTATAATTTTAACGCCGATTATTTTTGCTAGTATAGTCGATTAATAGCTTTCAAGTCAATTGTGTATCGAGGAAACAACAATACGCAATAGTACTTTAAAGTTATATGTATTCAAAATAATGTGATATATTTTTTACTTTTTAATGCAATATTGAATAAATAACTTGTAAAGTTATGAAATTTATTTTTTAAATTAGTTTTGTCTCAATTATAGTTACCACTTACATGTATGCTTCAAAATCAAGTACTTAATATTAAAAAAAAATCTCAGCATGTAAAATATTAATGTGTGTTAACTTAAGCTGTATATATGTAATATGATAACAAACAGAAATTTCAGGACGTTAAATATAATATAAAATGTTTGAAAGTTAAAAACATATATACATTATGCCGGTTAAATAGGTTTGAATATTTTTGCTACAAATTCCAAAAGAAAAACAATTGAGTTCCTTAAGAAAAATAAAAAAGCTGCGTGATGCTGATCTATTGAATGCTTAATTAAATCATTAAATTGAACGTGAAATTAAAAGCTGCATGAAGCATGATGAATGAGAGAACGTTGGATTAATAAGCCATGAGTACCTAAAAAGGAAGGATTGGTCATGCTTCTAATAATAATCAATAATATCAACCAATTATGTCTTGGTTTTAGTTAATTACTTAATTAGTACTAACGTACTCATCGCCATAATATCAACCAATTTTGGGGTCGGTCCTCATGAAGTTCGGCTTTCTTTCCCCATTTATACTTTTAATTCTCTCTTTCTATTTAAATAATTAATTAACCCAGTCTAATTCTATTAGTATTTCTATTTCTCTCTCTCTCACTCGCTTCCAATTGAGCTTCAATTTACGAGGTGCTATTTAATTAAGCTTGAATTTACGATTGCCTTGTGAATAATCGTCAATTTCTTAGGATTTTGATTGCGATTCATATAAAATATTTAAGATTATGTAGTTATAGGGTTTGAAATGGTTTCGATTTTCTCTTAGTAACTTAGGTTTCAGAGGTTGAATTAAAAAGTTGATTTATTAATTAGGTCTAATTTCTCATTTGGATCCTTCTTTTCTGTGAAGTGTCTCTTGTTTCTCACAACTTTTTCCATGCGTGATTCTTTTAAATTACTTATTGGACGCTATATAGGTCGTCATTATCGAGTAATATATATACACACACACACACACATATATATATATATATATATATATATATATATGTAGGTGTGTGTTAGTGCTTACAAAATGAGACATTTCGATGATGACATGAGGGTTGACGGACTCTGAAGCATATATACTTCACATATCACGTACGTATATTTTGTATAATTAATTGTTAGTGGGCGTGTATCTACATGCTTGAGTCTCACTATGAGCTATGTCATTGATAATTCAAAGCTAATAAAAAAAATATATTTTATTTAGTATTTATGACCGAAACTATAAAAGAGAAGGCCTCTCATTCTCAAGCAAGCTTAATAAACCGAAGTAGCTAAGTTATACTCTTATAGAGAAATCGTTAGGGTTTTTCAAATTTCAAAATATTATTATGGCGAAGTATTTGTTGGCATATACGAGATTAAGCAATGGAGAAACGATGACGAAACCGAAGGCTCGAAAAGGGTATGTGCCGGTGCTAGTTGGAAGAGAAGACGACGGCGGAGAGAAAATTTGGCTACCGACGAAGATCATTTGCCACCCCACCATCGTCGCATTGCTCGACAGCTCCGCCAATGAATTCGGCTACACACCGCAAGGCCTGCTCAAGATCTCTCACGACGTTGATCCGTTCAAGAGAATGATCAAGAGCATATCCGCAAATAATCTCTCGTAGCGCCAGAGAGATACTAGGGTTTCATTTTTATAGCTACCGCTCTTCTTGATCATTTCGCAACATGTATATACATACAGACACGAAGCCATGTAGGGCCGAGTAACGGTCCGTGGCCCCTACTCATATTTTGATCCGGTAAAATATCATTTTGTCCCTTATTAATATAGTCGGATAGAAAGAAAAAAGTTAGAGCTTGTTATACGTAATAATTTTACTTTCCTTCATTTGAATAGTTGAAAAAAAGTACTGTCCTCGAGATCTAGTTCTGTTACTAAGTACTAACTATATATATATATTTCATATCTCTATTTTAAAAAAAATCATATAGCTTTTTTCTTTTCTTTTTTCTTTTCAACGAGCCGCACAAGTACAAATTATAGATTTCATAACGGTTAACAACCGTTGTTTAAAATTTGCGTAACATTTTTTTCCGTTCGTGTAATCCATGGTTTTAAGATACATGTTAGTTTGCGACTGCTTATTTTAGTCTAATGTAGCTGTTGCTAATTGTATGCCTTGTATATATAATCTATATAGTTGTGTTTTAAGTTACATTTTATTCCACCGATTTTGTAATTCATTTTCCTTCTCATACATGAATTTTTCATAAACAATTAACTTGAATTTTAATAGTGGAGCCTCATTCAAAGTGATTGATACTTCGAGAATTCGAGGTTATATATATATTTTCTGGTCAATTCACTCAATTGATATATAATTAAGAATATATTTAAATTTTATGGATTAAATTATTTTTAGTCTTCGTGCATGCTACGTGCTTCAAAAATATTTATTGGAACTATTGTTAAAGTGACGATATCAAGCATAATCGGGAATCATAAATTGATGCTTTGAAAATAAAATAAAAACTGTTTCTGAAATTACATTTAGGAAAAAATTGAACTACAAAATGTGGACAAGATTATTGACTTTTTTCTTATATTTGAATAAATAAAAACCGGTCTTGTTTACATTCTTAAACGAAAAAAGAATTTACGAAATTCCATAATATTTTTTTGGTCATTCTAGTAATGTCTTTCTGTTCCGTTTAGTACTTTATTTATGTATTTATTTACTTCAATTGTCACGAAGTAATATGTTGTCTTCGATACTCAGAGGCAAAAATAAAATTTATTCTCAAAAGTTTAACGGGTTCACGAACTCATAATGATAATAATCTGATGAACTATTCTGTAATTAGGAAATAATTCAACAATGATGGTTTTTTTTCTCTTATAAAATGTTACTTAGTGACAAGTTTATATGAGTTTACATTAAATTGTTTATAATGAAGCATTAAGGTACAATTTTTTGTTTTGGAGAGGGTAGTTTGAACCCTGTGCACCCCGGCCCTAAGTGCATTCGCCCATGGGAACTGTGTCTCGTATGATTTCGGAGATTGGATCGTATGTTTCAAGGGTAAGCTTGCAAAACTAGTTTGAATTTCGGTGAAAACTAGAGGTATTTTAAACTAAAATTTTATATGAATTTTAAAAAAATATATATTAATATATATAATAAAAAAATAGAGGGGTGGTTTAAACTCACTCACCCTCCAAGCGCATCCGCCCATGAGAATTGTCTTATGATTTACGAGATTGAAACGTACATTTCAAGGGTGATCACCTTGCGACGCCGACAGTCTCGCCCATGGTTTGATCTTGTAGCCGTTGGAAATTGATCTCGCACCTTCAATTATATTCAAGCCCTCGAAATTACGGACTATTGATTTGCAAATTTTATGATTGCCAAGCAAGCAGATTGGTAATTTAACCTTTACTTAATGAATATTGTTTATCAACCAACACTGACATACATGAAAACCTTCTGGCTTATATGTACTTGAAAACGAAAAAAAACAATTTTTTTTTTTATTAAAGTGACATTATTAGCGTAAATTATATGTACTTGTATAACAAGATATTATCACTATGTCAAGATAATTAAAATTTTGAATTTGATAAATGTTCATAAATCTAATGTGACATAATATTTTATAATATAATCGGAACACGGTTCGTAGAAGCCAACTTCCCACGGTCTTAGACTCTTTCGGATCCGGGTATATATTCTCTTCAACATTTTTTTACAGTTTTTTTATCAATTACGATTTTTGTTACTTTGTATATATATGTATATATTAATATAATATATGCATCTACTTTTTGTTTTGTATTTCAATTATTATATCATGATGTGATATATATATATAAAAATAAATATACTATATATATAAATATAGACGAGGATAAAACTTGGAGGGACACAAAAATAAAGTGAGAAGTGGGAATATGATATCCACCCATAAAGGATAGGCTTTTTCTGGGCCACATTGCTAGCAAAGCACCACAACAAAATGCCCTTTTCTTAGCTGAGCTCACAAACTTGTCTACATATTTCATTTTATTTTTTGTTTTCTTTTATCATTTATTTTCTTCGTAGAGACGAGCGTTTTTTAATTTTTTTCAAACATAAATCTTGAACAGATCTGTCAAAAAAAAATCTCGAACAATTTGTTTCATATCAATGATAATCGGCCACGTGAAAAGGAAACGGATTCGGGGACTAGAGAAACGGATTCGGAACTAGTCCCATATTTATTTATTTATTCTTTTCTGACGTAATGTATTTGTGATAAATGAATAAAATTATATATATATATATATATATATATGGACCATTGTGAGACAATCTACACGTATACATGTGGCAAGGTTGTCCAACTCTCATCATGATAATGATATTTATATAAATGAGTGGATAAGTATATATAGTTGATTAGTTGACATTGATTAAATCTGTTTGTATGTTCTTCGCAAATATTGGATATACTTATTGATTTGTCTAGATTAATCTTCTCTTAATATACGTGATGTTTCTTCTAGTAATATAAGTCTAAAGTATCCTCGAGAATCCTTTGACAATTAGGTTATAAAAGATGGGAGTACGTTCATTGTATATCCTCGTGATAAGTTTATAGATATATATCAGAATATCGCATGTATCTCTTCATGTTTCAGCGCATAAGAGACTCTTATACTTCACAATATTATACCAAAATAGGATGATGGTGACCTAAACACGAAGAGCCATATATACTGAATTTGCAGCTAAAAAATGTTATCCTGTTTTGGCAAAATCCATAGAAACAAACAAAATCTTAGCTCACATATACATGCTTTACTTCTCTGGCCAAAAGGTTTTTAGGACACTTTTGCCGTATATTTTTCCTTTTTGCCCTCAAGAAATGGATAAAAAGAATGTCCCAAGCTTCACTGCAAAAAGCGTTATCTCATGGTCCCTCATGCATGCACTTTTCTAGATATTCAGTTATCACATTATTATAATTAAGATTTAAAGTGGCATAAGTACTTAATATTTTTATTTTTAGGTAGCATAATTTATTATTTTCACAACCGAAGTTCTCAATATTCACTATTTTTCACAACCGAAGTTCTTAATTGTTCACTATTTTTGCTTGTCTCCAAACTTTAAATAAAAGTCTTTGAGGTGTATCAATTTCAAGAGAGAATAAATTTTGTAACGCCATGTTGAAAATTTTGTTTACTCAATTATTGAAAAAGTAAACAGAATTTCGGTGAGAAGCAAAATAATGAACATTTAAAACTTTGATCATAAAAATAAGATTTGATTTATGTCATCACCAAAATGAAAATGTTGGATACTTATGATACAATTTATCCTTTATAATATATATACACATATATACACTTATACATAACATATTTCCCTATAAAACGTTATCTTAGTGACGTGGTTGAATGCACTCCAAGCCTTTTAGGGCAGACCTTACCTATTTATTGGTCGACCAACATGTTTAAGCTTAGTATATATACTTGTTCATGTAACCCTAGCCTTGCTACTTCAAACTTGAACGAATACCAAATTATGGAGTGTGACACAGGCGACGTCGTTTTCATGGACGCGTTCGAACTAGAGGTCTCGGAGAGTGATGCAGCGCTTCTCCGGGACTTGCTCGAGGAGATGGAGTGCGAGGAGGGGACGGTCGACCCACACGAGACCAAAGAAAACCACCCGACGGGGGAGAAAGAAGAAAACAATATGGACGCATTTCACGAGCATGTCGCGACTGACCGGCTGCTGCCTGAGTATGACATAGACGACTCCAGTTGGGAGGATTTGGTTGCGGTGGACTCGATCATGAGGAGCGTTGATGATATGGCGGATGCGTATTGGTGGGGCGGTGCCGAGGCCGCCCTCGGTGTGGAGGAGTTTGAGGACTATTATTACACGTATGATGGGTTGTGGGAAGAAGAGAGTTGACTTGTGTCTCATTCTTTTCGATAGTTAGGATTTGGAATGTTTAGTTCTAGTCTATTTCTTGGGTTTGAATTTTTGGCCAGAAAACCCGGGTTGGACAAGTCCCAACCCGATTTCCAGCTAGTTATAGTATTTTATTTTTCAAGTAATTTATTATAATTCAAATTTTAAGGTTTTATTTTAATATTTGATTATCCATTGCTTGAATTTACTTTACACTAGGCTTATTATTTGATTGAATTGTGTTTTTTCAGCTTAATTTTTAAAAACTGGTGTAAAAATGAGTTTCTAAATAGTACTTATATATGTGTGTGTATATATATAAACGGACTAGTCCATTTTTTTTATAAATCAGACCATTCCGTAACCAAAACGGAGAGTAGGGTCCAATTTAAAAAAGGACAAAAAACCATGACCGGGCAGAAAAAGACTAAAAGTTCGATACGCAGTCGCAATCTCACCCTAATTTCGAGATAATAGTGAGAAATCACAATGAGAATCAACCACAATAAAGAAAAACTGAGTAAAAAAAAACAAGCTTTGAATCTCAATCATATAAAGATAAGATTAGATATTTTCCCACAAAACTAAGTTAAAAGATAATAAATTTGATGCATATGTTATCCATCAGAATAATATCCTTCAAGTCTTTATCCAAGACAGAAAAGAAAAAAAGAAAAAACCATACTTTTCACGGAAAATCAAAGAAGGGCAAAGAAATCAATTAATTTATGTTTCTATTCCGTTTTAAGTCTTTTATTAAGTTCTAAGTTTTGCTCGGAATATTTTTTTAAAGGCAACAAGTGAGAGATTAAGAACCATAATCTCTCTTATCAACGGCGCATAGGACTTAATAGATGTCTCCTGTTCCGTTTTGTCGGTTTTAGAAACACATCATCTAGAGAACTTTAAGACACGGTCCTTGAATATTACTGTGCGAATAAAATATCCGATAGCCGTCATGTTCTTTGTTTCGTTTATGTTACCTACCAGTTCCTATCAAATACCCGAGCACCACCAGTTTGACAACCCTCAAATGATTTCATAAGAATTTTACAAACAAGAACACAAACACAATTAACTACAGTGTCAGTAAATCCGATGAAAGACACCTTTGAAAAGAGAAATACGGTATCAAATTTTCATCGGCATTGTATAATTAACTGTCTAATAACCTGATCTTGTTAATCATGTGTATAATTGACTAATTATGTTTCCCGTGAAGCTACACTGAACTTGGCAATGAAAAACCCGATCGTGTCGAGCGGAGAAGAAGGGTCGAACCTCTGGACAAGTTCTTCCTCGCCTGGTCTCAACCACTCCCTGCAAAACGAGACCGAAAATTAACTGTAAATCTCGCGAGTCGTTTTGTGATATCTGTTTGAAATTGAACACAAGATAGCAATGAAAATAAAGAGAAAAACGATACAGGAAGTTTCCGTGGAAACCTAATTTGGGAAGAAAACAATGGGCAGAAAAAGAAAATTCGACTACAATCGAAAATGTGTAACATAAAGGAGCAAGAGAATGTGAAATTAAATGGCGGCTAGGTTTTGCTTAGCCGTAAAACACCAAATACCAATTACAAAAAGCCCTAATCCAAATGGTCTGTAAACTGCCGGACCGCAGAGCCCCTAAATATCTAATAACAAAATATATCACACCATGAAGCAACAACACGGGTCGGGCAAGGAAAACCGATTCGGGTCACTAACTATAACGATAGTCCTCAATCAAAAGCGATGGAAAAATTAATAAAATTGAGACCGGTTAACAAGGCGAGAGACTACCGACTCGTCTTAAAAACAAAACACTCCGACAAAGCCTGATACAATCAATTCCTCAATCATATATTTATAATACACATTATTGATACGCAGCAGTGAGAAAACTTACTCAACACGACCATCAGGAAATTTGAAGTTTCCAACGAGGCCAGGTCCCCCGATTCTTGGATGCTGATTTTTTTGTGAATCCAAGTTAAAATCGCAATATAATAAATGGTAATTTAACAAACTTGCTCTTCAAGTCAATTGACCCTAAA
This sequence comes from Parietaria judaica, assembly GCA_954871525.1. NCBI lineage: Eukaryota > Viridiplantae > Streptophyta > Magnoliopsida > Rosales > Urticaceae > Parietaria > Parietaria judaica. The sequence goes on from OX940865.1 coordinate 39,829,432, forward strand.
CAGAGTTAATCAATCAATTTTCTTATATATGTTTGTTTCTCGAACAAGAAACTTCGATAAACCAAGTTTTATAACAGAATTTTAAAAAATAACAAAAAAAAAGATAATTCACTTTCACACAACCAAAAGAAGAAAACGTGTTTTAAGGATATTTTCACAAATTTATGATTGTTGTCCAATTTCGTACAGCTTTCGTCTTAAAATTTCATAAATAACTGGACTCGTTGACTGCATCATTGCAGTCCGACAATTTACTATAGTAATATAGTTATATAATTAAATGAAAATAATTCCTTCGACTAAGAAATGCGTTGACCACAAGTTAACATTTTTCGCTATTTATTAACATGTTATGCGCTAATTTTTCCAAGTATGGGGGTTATTGCTGCCAAAAATTGAAGTTCCCAGACAACTGCACTAATATCGAATGATCAAAGCGGCAATTACCTCCAATGACTAAATAAATTTCATTCTATGTAGTTGATAAAAAGTAAAACAGTAATTAATAAATTAAAACACAAAGAAATTATTGTAGCCCATTTGCCAATAATTCATATCAGACATTCACAAATATTCAGAAAGGTAAAATATCAAATCTAACCTGAGGTGCCAAAGAAAGGAACTTGTACGTATCCAGAGCATATCGAACTACTGCTTCATTCTCTCCGGGATTTATCGTACATCTAGAAAAAAGAACGATTACTCGATGGGAGATTTAGTTGATGGCGACACCGAGAAAAGGAAGAAGAAAAATAAGATGATCAGGAAAAGAAAGTTGTCGGACCGGAAGTTATGTTGGTCTTATCATGTTGACTTCAAATCAATGTAGAAAATATAACCAAACTGAACAGAGTTTTGAAGAAGAAGAAAAGAGTACTAACGTTGAGTAGACTAGAACTCCACCCGGCCGAACCAGCTGAACAGCCTGATCGAGCATTCTCCTTTGATACGTTGCATGGCTTCTCAATGTATGAAGCGTTTCCTACGGTATTACCCGGTAAAGAAATGAAATGTCAATAGCCTCGAAAGACTTATTTTAGTAAAAAAAAAATTAAGGCTGAGACATATCCTGATATTTTTTTTTATACTAATAGGATTTGATAGCATTCGATATCATTTTTGTTTTATTTCTGCGTTTTAGATGTTCTAGAATCTTCTCATTAGTTCTGATATTCTATAACACTCTCAACATGTTTTTATAAGTCTATATATAGAGACTGGCAGTACAGTTTGACAAAAAAAATGCAAATGATTCATTTCCTCTATAGGTTTACCGGATCTATCGATCATTACCTCGCCAGAAAACAGCCGAGGTCTCAAACCTAGGGCAGAACACGGACCATCGAGAAGAACACGGTCAAAGCTGTGCGGAGAAAAACCTTTTGAATTCTCCACCCTGCCACCTGTGCACTGATTTCTTCCCCGCCCATTTCGCTGTCGTCGTAGATTCTTCCTGATGTCAGCTTTGCTAACATAAGTTCTCTCATTTTCTTTTTCACTGCTAACTAAAATATTGAACTAATTAGACGTTAAATTATGAAGATAAAATAACATGAAATTTTGTCCACATACCACTATTCTTGTCACCGTTTAATTGGTCTGATGGAATCGATGCATTTTCTTCTTTATGTAACTTTGTTAAATCTGGATTTTCGATTGTTGCATCATCATCATCATCATTATTGCAAGCTGGAGTAAGTGTTTCGTCGCACACATTCGCTTGACGAACGGATTTCAGAGCATCTAATTTGTATGTTGTGATACTCTTCAGGCCCATTTCTGTAGCCAATTTCTCAATGTCCTTAACCTAAAAGTCCAGAGATTAAAGAAGACAAGGAGATTGAGTCCTCCTCGTTGAAGCTTAACATTTAAAATGCGGGTTTAAGAACCCTAAGATCAAAGACAATAATGGCATTTGCATTCAAATATATCATACATTAATCCATAATCACTGTGCTTCATTTGATTAAAGAGTCAATACCATGTGAGAAGATGAAAGACATGGAAAAAGATCTATACTATGTTGCTCCAAGCTCAATATCATTACCTTATTGTGAGATCTGTCGCACGCTATAACTTCTCCTTCATCGTTCATAAGAATGCAAATGGCCGTAGTTTTCCCACCGGGTGCTGCGCACATGTCTAATACTCGCTCACCTCTTTTAGGATCTAGCAAATTGGAAAAGCGAAGAAAATCTTTGTTATTTTCTGAAGATGGTCTTGAAGATGTATATTTTGCATACCAGGAAAGGACTTAGAGAAAGAAAAAAATTTGAAAGATGATTACGTTTATGAAACCGACAATTTAATCGTTATATACACTAATTGAAATGACAAAACTGTAGTATAAATACAAGTAAGCCAGCATGTGATAAGCACCTAGGGCATGAGCAGCAACGATACTTGGCAGATTCTGAAGAAATATTTCCCCCTCAAGCACATCTGCGGACCGAGAAAGAGGAAAAAATTCAAATATGTAATTATTACAGCGTAACGGGTACGGCGTAATTATAATTAAGGAACCATAAATAATTAGCTCTGACTGGAAATATCTTGAATATCCGTTCGCCATAAAAGCTAAAAAATTGGATACAAAAATTTAATAAATAATTTGACATTGCGGGTAGAGATAAATGCAACATGTTGAATGACTTTGAAAAATAAAATGAATCTGGAAATACTTTCGAGATCTGTCCAACATACTATGAAATGAAGGGAGCTTAAATACTCGATTGCACATATCCACAGCAATTCCTTGCAACACTCGGAAGATTCCCGGCCTTGATAACATCGCTTTTCCCTGGCCAATATAGAGGCCTTTTCGTTCATAATACTGAGGATCTGCACTTTGCAAAACGGAAAGATCTGTAAGTCAAAAGTAACAACAGAAGCGTATCAAAGTCTTAAAAATGGATATTGGAGGATCCCTATAGATAAATAAATAGAAGCCTACCAGTTTGTGAACCTTGCAAAACGATGCCTCGAGTTATACCAGTTGACCAACCGCCATCAGTACACTGTTCTAGAGCAACTGAAACAGCAACAATGTCGCCTTCGTCAACGTGAGCACTGCAAGCCAGCACTCCAGGAACATAGACCTACAAGCAAATGAAATTTTAGAGTATAAGAGAATAAGTTTCGAGAGTCGAGACCCATGTTTAGACTGCTCTTGTTCTTGTTCAGCTGTTCTTATGTCTCTTTTTTATTTATTATTCTCTTGTTTTGATCTCACGGGACAGATGCTTCATGCTCTTTGAAAGAAAAAAAGCTATCACTGTTCCCATTTTAAAATTTTGAAAGCGCAGTTTTGCATCTGACTTTTCGACCGTGCAGCATAATGATACGAGATGATATTTACCTGTGCTCCCCGAAGAACAGCCTCGGCACATTTCCGGCTCACAATCACCTCCTTGGGAGGTTTTCCTTCTGCATAACCGTAATCAATTGTGTGGGGTCCTGACCCTTTGACGAACAGAACATAGTCTAACCCTGGAAACTGACACTTTGAGACAGGACCACCTCCAAAGCTTCTCTCAAATGCATCAGCAACGTTTTCGCTGGTATACGAATTCCCATTTCGAACGCATCTTCTTTGGCTCTTCTCAGCCCCATGTCCATATTCATTTTCTACCAAAATGGCTGACAGCTTCTCGGCAACAGCATCGGGTGAGAACTTGACCTTGTTCACACGGACGCAAGAGTAGCAAGATGGCCGCCTGCTCGAAATACAAGATCATCGTAAGAAACGACTTGGACAACAACATCATCTGCATAAAATGCGACTAATTGAAGTGAATGAGCAATGGACCGTAAAAAACGACTTGCACAACAATATTATCTGCATAATAATGCGACTAACGACGTACCATCTTTATGTAACGTAATTTACACGCATCCATTACGAGAACAAGTATCACATCAATTCACGATATCGAACAAAAAGGGCACATTTGGTACTTTTCACTAACCATAAGGAGTTTTTCATAACGATTTCTCAACGAGGTACTGACATATTACTAGATACCGATAGTACCGGGAATCGAAACTAAGTAAAACCTGTCTTGTTTCAGCTTATCTAAGCTCCAACAATCTAATTTTCTTCTAATTTCTCCGTAAGAAAACGAGTACCGGGAATCTAAACTAAGTAAAACCTGGCTTGATTTAGCTTATCCAAGCTCCAACTATCTAATTTTCTTCTCATTTCTCTGTAAGAAAACGAGTACCGGGAATCTAAACTAAGTAAAATTCGTCTTGTTTGAGCTTATCTAAGCTCCAACAATCTAACTTTCTTTTAATTTCTCCGTAAGAAAACGAGAATTGCGTATCCAATCCACACTTCAGAGGAACAAGAACATACCATAACAGCGACACTAGAGTGATATTAGACAAGTAAAAAGCCTTCTTGTTTCAGCTTTTTCAAGCTCCAACCATGACAGCAATGGCTAACTTTCCAATGAAAAAGCATGAAAACGCTCCAGTGAGCGAGCAGTGGACTTACGTGAGTGCTTTGGAGACGCGCGCGAAATGCAGAGCTCCGTAGGCTCCGGCGAAGTACTCCTCGACTTGAGGATTCCACCGCAGAGAAGGCTCGAAGCGGTACCGCTCGGAGGAATCCTCCATCACCGGACGACTGAGCTTCCAATCGGCGCGAATGGCTGCAAATCTCCCTCGCTTTGTACGTTTCAAAGTGAGGAGGGGTTCTGGTCTCTGAGGTAGAGAGAGCTCAGAGCTCGGTGTTCTCCCATGGCGGGTCAAAGCCCATTGACCACTATGCCCTTCGCTCCATTTCAAGCCCAACGAACTGCTTCGAATCTATTCTTTGATTTTTATTTTTATTTTTTAGTTAACGAGCTAGCATTTTGATCATAAAAATGTATAAATCTATAAATAGTAATTCAATTTCAATTATTAATAGCAATTGATGATTTGTGGATAATTATACTCCTCCTTGCTTTTAATATTTATTTTTGTGTATTTGAATTATATAAAATAATAACTAATAAGATATTCGAATTTTCCTTAATAATAAGATAATTGGAAATATTTGGTTAATTAAACATAGAATAAAATAGGTGATTAAAACTTGGCCATTCCACCTCTCTCTCTCTCTCAGACCATTCCACGTTTTAGTTTTAAAAGATTAATAGGAAGATTTGAAATACTTCTAAATTAAAAAAGGATTATGATCGAATATTGTATTTTTTATGAAATTTATTACATATCAACACCTAAAATAAATAACACTTGTTTTACGACATGCAAACATAAAACGACTCGGCGTGGACTCACCAAAACGACTCGAACTCCCCTGCAAACGACACTGTTTTGGGAGACACCCCAAAATGACAAGGAAAAACAAAAAACGACTCAACATGAAACTAAACTACGCGGTTTACGTCACCCGACTCTTAGCCGCTAGTTCCCGCTTTCGTCTCCTTCTTCCAATGGCGTAGCCAAACTTCCGTTTCAGGCGAAGCACAAAGCATATTTCAGTCGATTTATCTTCATATACGTAAATAAACAAAAATCATGAACAACTATTTTAAAGCAACTATTAGACATATAAATTGATAATATTACTTTTCAAATGATAGTATAATAGATTTATCAAGTAAAGAACGGAGAGGGAATGAGAGGAGTCAAATAAAATCCTGAATAATATTTTATTTGTTTGAAGTGAGCGTATGCACATGCACTCACTGATGCACATGTAATTTCGCCAATGTCTTCTTCCTACGGTGGTACGTCAATCAGAATCGCGGGTCTATATCATATGGGTTACATTGAAATCATAAAATAAATTTATATTATCCAACATTGTTAATTAATCTAGGATAATATTATCATATATTCAAAAGTATCATGTTCTAACTTATGCATTTAGTGTCATGTTCCACGTCAAATAAAATAGTCTCCCACTATATACCCACTTTCTTGAGCGCATTACCGCCGTTGGATTAGCTCGATCAAGATAAATCCGACGGACCAGATCCATCGCCTCCCGACACGTCAGATCCTGAAAGATCGCGACTGTCATTAATTTGGCGCGAACGACAATGGCGGTGACGTCAGCATACCAACTCGGCCAATAAAGATTCCTCATTTTGATTCCTCCGAGGAATCAAGCTCCGATCGCGACGCAAATGCTCCGAATCATCAATCCTCTGAGAATCTCCGCCGTGGCTCGGTCGTTGACTTTAGGATCTCCGATCGCGGCGAAGCTCCCGGCGAGCCGAGCCAGAGCCAGAGCCATGGCTTACTCGACCTCCGGCGGCGGAAACAGGCTTCTCTTCCGACAGCTCTTCGAGAAGGAATCGTCGACCTTCACCTACTTGCTCGCCGACGTCTCTCACCCCGATAAACCTGCTCTGGTTCGTTCTTCTTCTTCTTCTTCTTCTTCTTCTGATTATACATGTGAAGCTCACTTGATTATATTCGATCGAGTTTGTTTAGGGATTTTTTTTTTTTTTTTTTAGTTGATCGAGTCGGAAACTCGCTAGGGTTTGTTCTTCCTCCTCTGATTATACATTTGAAGCTCACTTGATTGAACTCTTTGTAAAATCGAGTTTTTCGCAGATTTTAGGTTCGGTTTAGGGATTTTTTTGGTTCATTTTGGGTAGCTGATCGACTCGAAACCCGAACGATTTGTTCTTCCTCTTCTGATTACATATTTGAAGCTTCTCGATTAAATTCTTTGTCCGAATCTAGTTTTCGCATATTGTATAGTTCAGGTTGAAAATGGATTATTTTTCTTCAATTTGTGTAGTTGATGGATCCGAAACCCGGGTCTAGTTTCTTCTTTCTTCTTCTAATTATTCAGATGAATCTCACTTGTTTGAATTCTGTGTAGAATCCGATCTTTCTCGCAATTTTTGTAGTTCGTGTTGTTTAGGAATTTTCTCTTCAATCTGTCTTGTTCTTCTTTTGATTTTACTTTGAAGCTCGATTGATTGGAATTCTTCATAGAATCGAGCTTTTTGCGGGGTTGTATGGTTGCGGTTGTTTAGGGTTTCTTATTCTTTCAATTTGTGCAGTTGATCGATCCGGTTGACAAGACAGTGGAGAGAGACCTCTCTGTTGTTAGAGAGTTGGGGCTGAAGCTGATCTATGCTATGAATACGCATGTCCACGCTGACCATGTTACCGGCACTGGCCTCATTAAGGTTTGCAGCTTCTAAACCCGATAATCGTTTTTTTTTTTTTTTGGTTGAGAAACTAGCTCGTGTCGTTGATTATAGATGCCATTTTGGAAATGTGGTCATTTGGGAAGTTTGATTTTGTAAATTGCAGACAAAGGTTCCTGGTGTGCAGTCGGTTATCTCGAAAGCGAGCAAGTCGAAAGCGGATGTCTTGATCGAGTCCGGTGATAAGATACATTTTGGCGATTTGTATTTAGAGGTTGGTTTTCAGATGCTTGTTACTTGTTCTTTCTAATGCATTTACTTTTCATGCTTCCTCGTTGTTCTACTTTGATGGTGAACTAAAAAAATGGCAGAAAATATGTATTATATATAGATTCAAACAGGAGAGATGGCTGATGTATCTCCATGGTGATGCTCGACTTGTATGTAAATGTTCTGTTGCAGGTTCGAGGTACTCCCGGACACACATTGGGTTGCGTAACCTATGTCACAGGAGACGGTCCCGGTCACCCCCAGCCAAGAATGGCATTCACTGGCGATACCTTACTCATACGAGGATGCGGGAGAACTGATTTTCAGGTTTCACATCTTTCTTATAGTTTGAAAAATAACAAGAATGATAAAGTTACCCATTATAAGTTTTATTTTACCGCGCTTTGGCATGATTATAGAGGTTCTTAGTTCATAACTATTGGGCTCTGTTTGCAGGGTGGGAGTTCACATGAACTCTACAACTCGGTTCATTCGCAGGCAAGTATTAGGGGCTAGGAAGTAATTTATTGTTCTCTCCATCCAAATAGACTGCTTTAAGCCAATTTTGGACTGTAAATATGTGTATTGACAATAACTTATTTTCATTTTTTTTGTATCCAGATTTTCACATTGCCGAAGGACACGTTGATTTATCCTGCTCACGACTACAAAGGATTCACCGTATAAACTAAAATTTTCCACTAACCTTCTACATGAGATATGTTGATTTATCCTGCTCGTGACGTGTACTTACGGAACTTGCTTTGTTTCAGGCTAGCACTGTTGGCGAAGAGCTTTTGTATAATCCTCGCCTGACGAGAGATGAGGTGATTAATTTTATGAGAGATTTCAAATCTCAATTATTTCTTGTTTAAGAACATATAATTACTGAGTTTTCGTATTGACAAATTATTCGTGGTAGCTTAGTGATTCGTTTTATGATTCTTGTATTTCAGAACTGGTAATTCTTACTTTCTCAATTTTTTCGTCTTTGTTTTGCAGGAAACGTTTAAGAATATCATGGAAAGTAAGTCCAGATTTAAGAATATCATGTATATGCTCTATGTAATTACAGCAAGTTTAATAACGAAGGACGATTTTTTCACAGATCTGAACCTTCCATATCCGAAAATAATCGATCAAGCAGTCCCTGCCAACATGGTCTGTGGGTTGCAGGATCTGTCTGCAAGCCAAAGTTGAAACGGAGGTATGGCGAAAACACGACTGGCTTAAACAAGTTTAGTTACGGCTTAAATTCACAGAATATCACTCATTTATTGCCTGTATTTGACTTGCCTGAGGTGTTTGGTTTGAAGAGTAAAAGTACAATAATCATCAATAATAATAATAAAAGATTAGTTTATAATTTGTCATTGAATTCCATATCTAATTTCATGCTGATGTTAAGTAATTAGTACTTTCATGGAGAAGTACGGATGCCTTCTTTGTTATCAAAGAAGGAACCGGAACACGGGCTCGGGAATTGGGCTGCATAAGTGATGGCCTCGGGAAGAACGAGTTGGGCTACTTTAATTTCGGCAAAATTAGTTTTACGGAATCATTTCAACTTGCTTGCTAGCTCTTTTCATTATCTATAATCATCGAGTTACAAGATTGTGTCTTTCTCTCAGTTATGCAAGTTTCTTCTCTACGCAAAAACCGTCTTTTTGTTGCTTAAGAATTTCGGTCATGTAGTCGGAATGAGCATACATCACTAGAACGAGAGCAGTGGCGGAGCGAATAGAGAGAAACGGAGAGAGTGTGACGGCTAAAATCTAAAATCCGAATATAGAAATGGATTTGGACGAATTTTTAAGTCGCACCGTTAAACTTCAGAACAGGCCGGGCCTCGGGATTACAAACTCTAACAGATAGAATATTCAACTATATTTCTGTTACATTGGATTTGTTGAGCTCTATGACATTTTCTCCACAATATATGACAATAAATAATTATTTAAAATTAGTAATTCTAAGTATTTCTAACCATTAAAGTAGCCCAAACTCATAAAATAAGTTTAAATCTGAACAAGTTAGAAAATGAATTGCTGCTAGAATTGTGCCATACTTGACCTTTTTTTTTTTTTTTTAAGTATAATTAAGAATTCGGTTAAAGAAAATTTGACTGAGTTCTTCGCAAAAAAACTTTAATTCGAGGGATATTCTCATGAAACAGAAGAGTTCAGGAGGCAATCATACAAATTGCCCTAAAGAAAAGGATCATCGATGTTCTTCATTTGCTCTTTTTTTTTTTTATATATGAGGATCTTTGAATTTCACTCCCACCCCCATGGTGACTAGAACTCAAGACATATAATGTCTTAAGTGATGTACTTGTTACCACTAGACCAAGCACATCTTGTCGATGTTCTTCATTTGCTCAAATATAGTTTTTGGGGTATGTTTGACTTTATGCAAACAAGTACCAATCTTTCATTGTCAAAATCATCTTTTTGCTATTAAACTTGTAGGAGACTCTCAAAATCAGGGTCTTGTCCGTTCATAATTACACTTTGTGAGGTTATTTTATCATTTAAGTTTATAACTTTACTGATTATTTTGTAACTATATTCATGAATCATTACCCTATTTTCCCTATGGCCCAATTCTATGTTGACAATGTGGTAATTTGCTTTTATATTTTTTTATATATATTACTTTTTTCCTTATATAAACATCCCAAATAGAATTAACATTCTGCGACACTAAATTTGAAATTCTAGCCTTCAAACTCCCAAAGTAATAAAATAAGTCTAGATTTTAGCAAGTTAGAAAATAAATTACTGATAGAATAATTTATTCTAGAGAGAGTGTTGACTTACTGTGTTAGCTCATGGCTTTTTTTTATTTTATTTATAATACATTTCTAATATAATAGTCATCCTTCTCAAATAATTAGTAAATAAACAAACAATTTGAATAATTACCGCCTGAACTTATCCATGTTGGTGGGATCGCCCCCAAGCTTATTTAAGGGTAAATGAGGGAAATGCCCATTTGTGACTCAAGGTTTAAAAAAAATGCCCATTTCTAATTATGGTAGCTCTAACCACCAACAAATTGAAATGTGGACTAATATGTCCTTCCAATTAATTCACATTAATTTTAATTTCGTTTTTTTAATTAAAATTAAAAAACAAAATTTTTCCTTAAATATAGCAGACTAAATAAATTAAAATAAATCTTTCATTAAAAAAATATTACTCGAATTATTCTTCCCTATTTTAACGTTTGTAACAAATCCTATTTTTTATTTTTTGATCCCTATTAATCAATATTTTAAAAATAAAATTTTGAATTATTTATTTGCATTTTACGAATCTGTAATTATATTTACGTAACTATATTTACGATTCTATATTTACGATTCTTTATTTACAGTAAATAAATTTACGAAATTTCAATAAAACTGTAGTTATAAAACTGTAAATATATTTACGAAAGTTCAATGTAACAATGAAACTGTATAAAATATTTACAAAGTTAATTTTGTAACTACAACTACGAATCCGTAACTATAAATACAAAATTTTAATTACAAATATGAAACTGTAAAACCATTTACAAAAATCATTAACTGTATAAAACTGTATAACCATTTACAAAAATCATTTACAAAACTGTATAAACATTACCGTAAACAGATTTACATTCGTAAACATCTACAAAACTTGGTAAAACTATTTACAAAAAATATTACCAATCCAATAAACATTACCAATCCAAAATCGTCTAAACCCATTTACAAAAATAAAAAATCTTACCGTGTTTGATCCGGCGAGCAAGAGACGGCGAACAAAAGGAGTATGACGGAGGGCGACCGCGACGGAGAGCGATGGAGGAAGGATGCGCGACGGAAGGCGACCGCGACGGAGGAAGGAGGCGCGATGGAGGGCGACCGCGACGGGGGCCACGGTCGCCTCCTCGGCAGCCGCGCCGACGGTCGCCAAAGCCACGCTCGAAGTCGCCGAGCGCGCCCGAATCCGGCGATGGTTGTCAATCTGACGAGAGAGGGAGAGAGAGAGAGAGAGAGAGAGAGAGAGAGAGAGAGAGAGAGAGAGAGAGAGGCACGAACGTGTGAGAGTGGAGGGAATGAGAGAGATCTATTAATTTTTAGGTCAAAATAACAAAATTAAATGATAACCTAATTAATAGGGGAAGTTTTCAACCAAAATTTTAGGATAATTAATTTAATTTCGAAAATTAAAATATATAATAAATAATAAATACGAAAATTAATAAATATAATTAATATCAGGGTTAATATGGTCCAAAATATTTTAAAAATGGGCATAAATAATTTGTTTGAAAGTATGAGCAATTCCCTTAAACCTTAGGTGATTTTTGGGCATTTCATGGGTTTTTCTCTTATTTAAACGTGAATACCTCTTAAGTTCTGAATTTGGAGCAGAAAACTCTGTTTCTATCTAATACAATTATCTCTTAACACGATTCTTTTCAACGTGTTTGTAATTCGAACAAAAATAAAATAAACGGGCAATACCCCAGATAAAGTTAAGAGGGGCAGAAGAAAAAAAAAAGCATCATCGTGTTTTCTTTCGCTCAATTGGTATGTTTGACTTTATGCAAACAAGTTGACTATGAGTTGTCAAAAATCATCCTTTTCTTTTAGCTTGTAGCAGACTCTGAAAATCAGGGTGTAGTTCGTTTATTATTTATTGCACTTGGTGAGGTTACTTAGAAGAACTTTAGAATATAATATAGTATTAACTCTTATAAATTAATATTGTAGTGGGCAGTGAATAAAAAAAATTATATATTATTGAAATTATTAATTTATGAGTTTATCGACCAAAATAATTTGGCAATGATAATTAGAGTGTGGATTGTATAAAAATATTATTTAGTCAAATTTTTAATTAATCGAATATTAATTTAACTAGATTTTATAATATATAAGTTTAGCTTATTATTTTGTAGCTATATTCGTTATCCTCCTTTTTCTCTTTGGCCAAGCTATATTATAGAGTCAAATAAAATGCTTCTTAATGTCCGAGCTCTCAACGATCGAACCAAAGATTATCACTCGAGAAACACCAAATTAGAAATGAAGCTAAAAAAAAAAACAGAGAAACAATAAAATCTGAAGTTCTCGGTCACATAAAGATCACATTAGGACGAGAAGTCACCAATAATAACCCGAACTCTAATCACCAAAACATCCCGAACCCTCCAAGCTACAATGAACAAAATTATGAACGGAATCATCAAATTGCGCGTCACCTCTATAACGCTTTTGGAGAGAAATTGACAATTTGAATGACATAATTTATACTTAATCCACATTAATTACTTTTAGATACTAGCACAAAATCAAATATTGATTTTAAGAAGTCAAGTAGAAATGAGATCATCAATCACCATTGATCATCACTATTTTTCAATTACATGGGTTGAGACTTTGAGTTTCCTACTTTGACCTCTATTTATTATCTAGTCCTTTTCAGTAAACGACTTGATGTAATGGACCACTTTGTAATATACAAGCTAGAAGAAACTACTGATTTGAATATAATATGTTTGTGTGTGTGACGATTTTTTTTAAAATATATTTTTCTATATGGAATTCAATGGACAAAAGGGTCAATTATATATGTCACAATCTTGTTCTTTCTCTATTTACAAATTATGCTCGCATGGTGTCAAATTACCATATTTTGTCCATTTGACATTGATTCAAGATGGTTCATTTCTTTATATTTGCCTAATTGTATCTAATATCTATTGATTATATAGATTTGATTTGAGATTCGATAGAGCCATATAGTTTTATGATTTTATCTATGCACAATCTAGAAAGAGAAGGGCTATCACATTATTTTTTTCCGGTGCAAAAAAAAAAAAAAAACTCAAGAATATTGATTTGCGCTAGACAGGCACTTTAATCTTTACCCGGGACATTTTCGGCGCATTCATATCTTCTATTATATCAGTAAAAGTCCAAAAGTTTAAAAAAATCACCTTACCCGTCTCTTTGCTGAAGAGTGTGAGCATAATTACACCGGTAAAACGGCAAGCCTCGCCGTCGCAACACTACCGGTGCTTTTCACAATTGTGCCGACAAAACCCTAATTTATTTATAGTGTATACACATTGGGTCGTAAAACTAACCGGTGCCCACATATTGAAATTTGACTATACAAATTGTATTAAGCTAAGATAAGCAAAGTGGAAAGGTCTCCAATAAACAAAGAGAGAAAATTCGACCTGTAGTACGTGACAAGATTTTCTCATGGGAATTGGTTTTCCTCATACTTTCAAAACCTTTTACTTCTTCCTAGAAATAGTCACTTATTCCCATCTATTTTTGAACTTGTTTATTCAATAATCAATCCAAGCCTAACACGACATTGCGTGTTGGGAATCTCACGGAATACACCGAATTCTATTTTGTGTGTCAAACGAGAAAACTCTTCTCTCTCTCTCTCTCTCTCTCTCTGCTTTCACGGTTTGCCCATATTCAAACCCTAGAAACACGTATACATAGTTCTAATTTATATTCACTGCATGTACTTTCTTAAGTTTTATTGCATGAAGAATTGTTAGCTTCTACGCCTTACATATGTTTTTTTAATAAAAAAAAATGGAGGCCTGAGTTATAACGAGCTACTGCATTTAAATTTAAATTAGATTTACCACTAACTAAAGATAAACTCGAAATAATATAAGTTAAAAATAATCAAAATTTGAATATCAAATAAAAAGAGAAGAGAATCAACAAAATTAAGAGTTATCTCTCATCCATATATCATAATTCACAAAAGACGAAGTAAAATCTTAATACGAAGATCATCGATGATGATTTAAATAATGAGCACCAAAACTAAAAAGTAGTACTTTCAAAGTTAAAACCATTCACAAAGCAAATACATCTAGATAATTGAGCCCGTAACGTCCAAAAAACCAAACTGATCTATATTTCTGAAACAACCAAACAACATATTACGTATGTAGAGTCACAATCATATTCCATATTTTTTTATTTTCAATAATAAATATGTTGCCATAAATTTAGCTTCTTACGTAAAAATAAATGCAATGTAAAGCGAGAGATGAGGAAATTCAAAATAAAATCTAAAATTCCTCGAACCTCAACCACGTCCGGAATATCCAGTCCTTATACATGTGATAAAATACATTATATGCTATATATACAAGAAGATCTTTAGATTTCATCCCTAATGGCTTTATGGTGACTCGAATTCAAGACTGTTAATGTCTTAAGTAGTGACGCTCTTTGCCACTAGTTATGATAATAATTAATAATGGATATATGATATTAAACACGTAATAATTAATAATGGATATATGATTATGATAATAATTAATAATGGATATATGATATTAAACACGTAATAATTAATAATGGATATATGATATTCAACCTACGTGCTTAATTGTAGCTCTTGAGAGTTGAAAAATTGAAGCTAGCAAGTACTAAGTAATAACATCTTCTAAACTTGAATTTGACACGTCTTATCTACTTCATTTCCGATCTTATCTCAAAAGTCTCCACCGTGTGAATAAGATCGTAAGTAAACACATGCACATTTTTTTTTCTTCATATTATTTTAATTTGATGAATCACTAGAATATATGTATAAATCAATACTACATGATATAAGCAATTGCCAACGACACCATGCGATTTATACCAAGGTATTAAATTTCTAGAATATTTATCGGTATGCCCATCGAAAATCTTTTTTCGAGGATATGCGAAACGATATATCCATCGGCATACCCATCGATATACCCATAAACATACTCATTGACAAGCGATATATTCGTAAAATGAAAAGTGCGAAACAATATCGGCAAGCGGTATTTAAAACCTTGATTTATACGCATGTAAATTGGTAAATAGTTTTTTAAAAATGAGGAACGTGCAATAAATGAGGAACTTTAAGGTGAAACTAGATATTATGTTTTTTTTTTTTTAGGATGGAAATAAAAATTGAAGAAACACATTTATATCTTTAAAAAGGGTTGATTGCGACAATAATGCACAACTTTTGGTCAAGAGGGGCTTTAGGTCCCCAACATTTTAAAGTGTGGGCAAAAATACACAACCTTTGTTAAATGTAAAATCCGTTGGTCCTTCCGTTAGGGATGTTAAATCCTGCTGATGTGGCATCGTTAAACTGCCAAATGGACTGCCAACTTGTAATATTAATTGTATAATTTAATTAATAAGAATAAATTAAATTATATTTTTAATATGATTCAAAATAAAATTAATACTTTAAATTAAATAAATAATTTTTACTCCCCCTAAAAATCTAAGGCTCTTCGTCAAACATGAATAAAACTTTGACGGATTATTAAACACGACAAAATTTGCAAAGATTACATAACGACGTCTATTAGAAACGACTAAAATTTTGGAGAAAAAAAAAAGACCGATTATTAAAAACAACTGTAATTTAAAAAACGACATAGTAAAGATGTGAATAATATTGAAGCACGAGTTCAAAAATATGAACTACGCATTAAATAAGTATTGCTCGTTAATTTAAAGTTTTAATTTATTTTTTGAATCATAATTAAAATATTTCAATTTATTCTTATTAATTAGGTTATGTAATTAATATTACAAATTGGCAATCCATTTGGCAGTTTAACGATGCCACATCAGCAGAAGTTAACATCCCCAACGGAAGGAGCCACGGATTTTACATTCAACAAACGTTGTGTATTTTTGCCCACACTTTGAACGGTTGGGGACCTAAAACCCCTCTTGACCAAAGACTGTGCTTATTGCCGCAATTAACCCCTTTAAAAACTAGATACATATGTGTAGATATAGCTGTTCTGTTTCTATATTTTAAATTTATTTTTAAATAATTATAATTTTTCTTACTATTTGAAGAAATAACTGTTTCTATATTTAGAAATTTTTTTAAGAGTTATTCTTATTCTTACTATTTGAAGAAATAAAAAAGATTATTAATCCTGAAGGCTCAGCATTCAAAGAAAAACGATCAGAATATAGTTTTATAAGAATATATATATATAGTAATATACTTAAACTCAATCTTTCTTCTATACTCTAATTGACCCCATCAACTAAGAATATTTTCTCACTAATTTTAAGATTATTAATAATGAATTCGGAATCGAATATTATATATAAGGCGTGCATATATATTATATGTATTATGAAATATTTATGGTTTATAAATAATTTATTAGTACGCAACATGTTTGGTTTTAATATTTTAATTGCTAAGTGTAGCTTAAACAAGCTTGAGAACTGTGAAATGTATCATAACAAGCCTACGAGTAGGTCAAAATAAATGCATGGTTTTGTGTCCAATATATTTTCTTAAAATAAGTTTCTGATTAAATCTTATGAACACTTAATATATTCATAGAAGTTTGCGTTTGAATCCAATATATATTGCAATTTGTCAGCGTTGATTAATTTCTAAAAACGAGTACCAGCTATGACCAAAGATTTCGAGGACTTTGTGCTTTGAACTAATATAATTATAATATGTTTATGTATATGTATTCATTAATAAATTTTAATTCCTCCGAGTCTGTCTATTACTATATTATATTTAAACTTTTAAAGTAAAAACTGTTCGCTACTAACACAGTGACTTAGATACTAAACATAAATTACTTGAATACAAACTTAGTTAATCAGAGTTAATTGGCCTCGAAGAGTTATTCGGTTCTGGAAATCGGGTATTTTAAAAATGAAAAACAAAAATTGAGACCGAGTCAAGACTTTTAAAAACAGTTTAGGCCAATTTTTGGCTCGGTTTAACAGTTTTAATTTAAAAATAATTTATTCTTGTTCATTTTACTATAAGTTTTAAGTGGTAAATATTCATTATTTGATATTTGATATTTGATATGAATGTATTTTTAATTTATAAATAATTAATTAATGATATTTACCGCTATCCAACTGGTTCTAGAAGTCTAGAACTTGTTAGTTTATTATTAAAGAAATAGGAATTTCTCGGAACCAAAACCGAATCGTCTTAATTTCGAGAGCCCTGAATTAAAAACCGAGACCGAGCCGAAATAAAGGGGAACGCCCGGTGACAAGTCATGGCTCCGTAGTCAAACTATCTCACTCGAATATCTATATATATTACGTTTGGTCTTCATTTTTAATAGGCTAAAGGCAGTGATTGGAACTTGGAAGAGAAAAAATAAATTATGGGACAGAAGAAATTATTTATTAATCGATCTTATAAGAATGTTTCGTATTAGTACGTTTACTTCAACGCATATATATATAATGTATTATGTATACTATTACTATATATATTAAGTGTTTAGGGTTGGACTTCTATAATTTATTTATTATTATAATAAATTAAATCATATATAGGTTGATAAATTTGGAAGGCGCAAGGAAGAACAAAGAAGCAACAAAGCACATGGGAACATTAACGTACATACACAGATGGGAAAACTAATGAATTTATAATTTTACACTTTTCAAAGCTACACGTTTTGTTAGAACCTCATTGTAACGTTATTTCTTCACAATTTCTTCAATTATTTTAATTTTAATATCTCTTATATATATATATATATATATATATATATATATATATATATACAATAAAAAGTCGGGCTATATATATGGAAATGCTACTTTTTCAGTAAATTTGATTTAACTATATATTACTAATATATAGTAGCGGAATCAGAAACTGTATTCTGCGTGTTAGATTTTGAGAGGGTTAAACTCAAATTTTAGATAAATTTAATATTTATACTAAAAATATAGAATTGAGTGAATTGACCTGGTACTATTTTGTTAATTTTGTAGTTATATATAAGTGTACGTAGCTGCATGTTAAGTTGGCAATTAAGAGATAGAGACAAGAAATGGAGCTTTCTACATTAATCACGCCAAATTAAACAACTTTGTGAGGAAATCTTACAAATTTCTCTTAAATTAATCAACTAAGACCAAGTCCAATCGAACTGTAAAACGTTAAAATGCAGTAATGCATCACTCCACCACCCATACTACATAACGTACTGCAAAATGGAGTGAAAAAGATTTTATGAACAATGTCGCGCTATACTTGATGCAATACTGTTCATCATACTAATTTCTTTTTATTATTATTATTATTATTATTATTATTTAGTCTTTTTAAAATTTGTTGTTTATATCATTGGCATTGTTTTTAAAAATTATTTCACTTTTCTCCTTATAATTATTTATATTTTTATGCTTAAAAATTTATTGTATTAAATAATTTTAAAAATTATTATAATTTAAAATATTCTTTTAGGAACAATTAAAATAACATTAATATTAATACCGTAATGAAATAACATTACGACAATATTGAAAATTATATTTTGAATTAATTTAAAGAGTAATATTTCATTTTAAACATAATAAGTAAATAGTATAATTGAAAGATACTAAATAAATATAAGGACCCGAAGATAAATAAGAGAAAGTTGAATAAAAATAAATATTTTAATTTGGTGTAAAAAATGGAGTTCGGTTGAAAATGAATTAGTCTTTGATGTGATATTTACTGCAAAATTGAGTAAAAAAATGGAGTTGTTGGTTGGAGATGGTCTAATGAAGATAACAAAGACAAATATTATTTGATATTTAAAAAAAAATCTAAATCCATACTAATAAAAAAGTCGTTACAAGCCCTTCAACCCGAATCGTCTCTTCCACATCGACGATTCTAAATCCATACTAATAAAATATGTGTTTAGAAATAGCTTCTTCATTAAAGACGTTAAGGAAATGGAACTCTAACTTCGAAAGATGGAGATTCAAATGCTGAAATATTTGTGTTTTGAGCTATTTATTCTCAATGGGATTATAAGCTTATTATCAATACCCGCTCGGAGGTAAAAAGAAGCCGCAAAGTCTGTTATTTTATATAGTTTGGTTGGAGCATTATAATAAATATAATTAGAAAAACATTATTTATCAAGTTGATATGCATTTTCACAACATGTAATGCTAAAGTTGGTCATGATGTGTGCATAATAGCAAGCAATACAATTATTGATGTGAATGTGATTGATTGCTCTTCGAAAAATATGGGCGGCTATAAAAATGTATATCCACATACATTGATCCTCTATGTCGTCTAAGGTTACATCATCACAACTTTGTAAATATGTTTTCATATATTTATCGTTTACATATAAACTTTAGGGATAATAGCGGTTAAAGTAGCGAAATTTTTATGACTTGTGTCGATAAAGGTCCAAATTGAATTTATAGCGGTAATAGTAGTCAAACTCGGTCAATATGTGGCAAACACCAATTTTGTCCAGTCAAATATAACAACCGTTAGTCTTTCGCCCCATCACTTCCACGTGGCACACACAAGTGTCGACAATAATGCCACGTCATGTTATTTAATTTTTTTTCATCACATCTAACAAGTTCCCAAGCTCCTTCGTGAGCGACGGGGGCAGCGGGAGCTCGCGAGTTCCCAAGCTCAGGCGGAGGGACGATGGCGGGGAGCGCGGCGAGCCCATCGACGGCGCTGGGATTTCGTCGCCGTGCGCGGTGGTGGGCTGCGTCGTTCTCTAGATCTGCGACTTCGAGGACGGATGGTGTCGATCGGGCTTCCTATTCCGAGCGCGGGGTGGAGCAAGTGACGCTGGTTGCGTTCGTTGGCGACCTCATGGTGGCGGCGGCAAGCTGCGTGAGGAGGGTGCCTAGAGTTTGTGGATGAGTTGACAACCGTATTTTCGGAACTCTTGGCGAGCTCGAAGGAGCTCGGAGCAGTGGCTCGCTTTGCGGCGGGGTTCGTCTGCCCGTGGTTTTGTCGTGATATTGTCGCCGTGATCATCACACCGGTTTGGATTCTGATTCCGGTCCCGGCGCTGGCGATGTGGTTGCGAGCGTGCCACGTGGAAGTGACGTGGAGAGAGACTAACGGTTGTTATGTTTGACTAGACGAAATTGGTGCTTGCCACAGATTGACCGAGTTTGGCTACTATTACCGCTATAAATCCAGTTTGGACCTTTATCGACACAAGCCATGAAAGTTTGGCTACTTTAGCCGCTATTATCCCTAAACTTTATTACTTACTATATAGGCCAATTACTACACATCTTGCACTACAAGAATCCGTAATTTTACCAAAAAATTGGTAAATCGCCGTATATAAGAGCCAGTAGAAGACCTTTTGCCGGCTAATAAAAGGGTTTTTACTGAATGATATTGGTTTGCCGGAGATGGATTAATTGCACGCGGTAAATGAGACACATTACCATAGTTAGGAAATTATCATTAAAAAATGAATTATGCACATATACTAAACATATTGTTGAGTCGTAAAACCTAATTCATTAAAATTATTATGAATATTTTATACAAATTTATTGTGATAGGTTGACATTTAGCACTTATAACATTTTTTTTCAGCCGAAATCTCTCTAAGCGAACTCGATATAACACTAAAACTCTAATCAGTTATAACAATGATAATTTGCAAAACGGAGTTCACATATAGAGTGAATCACTTTACTCTTTATTGTGATCATCATTTATTTTTATTTTATTTTAGATTTGGTATAAGTGCTTAATCCTATATAGTCCAAGTGATGAATCTTATCTATAATTCCCAGTAAATAAACAAATTATGATTTTCAATGGGGCGAGCATTCATGCATTTATATACTCATTTTCAAGGTATTAAATTTTCCGAATATTCATCGGCATGCCTATCGAAAATCTTTTTCCGAGGATATACGAAACGATATATCCATCGACATACCCATCGACAAGCGATATATCCGTGAAATGAAAAGTGAGAAGCGACATCGACAAGCGTTATTTAAAACCTTACTCATATATATCTATGTGAAGAAAAACATAGACTAATAATTAAATATAAGAACACGTATAAATATGGACCACACATCAGATGTGATTCCTTGATATATTGATTATATATTCCTTTTTCTTAATGTAGTAGTAGGAGTAGGTGGCTTTGCCAATATTTTCCCATAAATTTTGATTTGTATATATGAATTATCTCGATACATTTGAAGAAGTGCATCTATATATGAATTAACGTAAAAGAAAACATGACACATTAGATAAAATCACTCGATCAAGATACAAAATATTATAATAACATATTAACATGTCCAAAGATTGATCAAGTGACTGATTTCAAATTGTCACCCAAAATACTACAAGATCCTTGAATTAGGGTTTTTATAGGAAAGTGTAAATTATATATATATATATATATATATATATATATCGAAGCGCTTGACATGGCAGTGAAGCACGAAACTCAGTGGAATTCACCCAACCAAAAGACCAGGTAAGCCTCCTCAAAATTAACAATTATCACAACTAAAACCAATATCTAAGTTACATTATAATAATCAAAGTAATCGGCATTTTCAATTTTACTGGATGGTACATTGCTTCATGAATTTTGATTTTTGATAACAATATGACTTATTTCTAATTATAACATATCAGTCCATATGCGTAACAAAGAACGGAACATATGTTAATTCAACGAAACCGGTGTATTTTCAACAAATACCTCCGCGGCTCTGCACTATATGCCACAATAAGAAAGAGTAGAGATATATAATGTGTGTTAGAAGCGTGCCACAATAAGCGTATTCAACTTTATCGATCTTCAACTGCAACAAAGCGTGAAAACACGTATGAAAATAATGTCATTCCTCACGCAACGAACGTCATGCAGGTGACACACATAGCGGTCATTCTGACCCATTTTGCTCGTGTTATTCCAAGCGTTGAGATTCATTACCGAGTGTTTGCTACTTTCAAAATAACAAGGGGTACCGTTGTCGAGAACAAAAATTCGGATACCGAATTACACCAACACATAAAGTTCAAGGGTACAAAATTGAAATAAAATCTTCCCCTTGAGAATTCAATATGTGAGATTATTTAATAGGTTGAAACCGCGTGGTTTGAACAAAAAAAAGGCAGTGTTGAAGAGGTTAGACCAAAGTATATAATAGTATTACACATTCGAAGACTTTGACACTCGTCACACACAACACAACACAACACAAACATATCAATATATATTTTGCTTTCCTCACAAATATTTAATACTCTCCCATCTACCCTTTTTTCACCTTCTTCAACCCACTTTCTCTGCTCCAAAAAGCTCGAATCTTTCCATTCATGTGAGAGGAACTACCTCGCCATGAATCTCTACTCATTTCTGTCACTCGCCATCCTAGTAGTCCTCTCGGCGGCCATCGCGGGAGCCACCCGCAACGGCTCGTTCCTCGCAGGCGTCGAGTTCCCGGAGCCGACGAGCTTCAACGCCGTCTCCCCCGACTGCACCGGCCCGGCCGATAAG
The DNA here is from genome assembly GCA_954871525.1 of Parietaria judaica. Classification (NCBI taxonomy): domain Eukaryota; kingdom Viridiplantae; phylum Streptophyta; class Magnoliopsida; order Rosales; family Urticaceae; genus Parietaria; species Parietaria judaica. The sequence continues at coordinate 39,852,189 of OX940865.1, forward strand.
AGAGTCAACCTCGAGTCCCTCCTCTCGCCGAAGCCCGGCGGCGATCAGGCAGTGAAGCTCCACCTGAACCGCCGGGTTTCCCAGGAGAAGGAGGGCGAGAGCCCCGTCGTGAGCTCGATGTGTAGAGACTCGTCGCGGATACAGACGCTCCACCGGCGCGTCACGGCGAATAAGACGCCGGGAGGGAAGCGTGGCGAGGGGTCTTCGCTGGCACCGGGGCCGGCCCCTGAGGAGGGGTTGATGGTGGCGACACTGGAGTCCGGGGTGGGGTTCGGGTCTGGGGAGTACTTCATGGACGTATTTATCGGGACGCCGGCGCGACACTTCTCGATGATACTGGACACCGGCAGCGACCTGAACTGGATCCAGTGCGCGCCGTGCCACGACTGCTTCGAGCAGACCGGGCCACACTACAACCCTGCGGAATCGTCATCGTACCGCAACGTCAGCTGCGCCGACTCGCGCTGTGGGCTGGTTGCCCCACCAGAGCCTGCACGGCCCTGCAGCTCCCGGACGCAGCCATGCCCCTACTATTACTGGTACGGCGACAGCTCCAACACGACCGGCGACTTCGCGCTCGAAGCCTTCACTGTGAACCTCACCTCTGCCGCCGGCACCCCCGAGGTCCGCCGCGTGGAGGGCGTGATGTTCGGCTGCGGCCACTGGAACCGCGGCCTCTTCCGCGGCGCGGCCGGGCTGCTTGGGCTCGGCCGCGGCCCGCTCTCATTCGCCTCGCAGCTCCAGTCCCTCTACGGCCGCTCCTTCTCCTACTGCCTCGTCGACCGGGACAGTGCCGCCGACGTGACGAGCAAGCTCGTCTTCGGCCGCGCCGACCCGCCCAAACCCCTCAACTTCACCGCCTTCGTCGGCGGGAACAACAACCCGACCGACACGTTCTACTACGTCGACGTGAAATCTGTCACCGTCGGCGGCGAAGTCCTGAGCATTCCCGAGGGGACGTGGCGGCTCTCGCCGCAGGGCGTCGGGGGGACGATCGTCGACTCGGGCACGACGCTAAGCTACTTCGTCGACCCGGCGTACCAGGCGATCAAAGAAGCGTTCCTGAGGAAGGTGAATAAGGGATACAGGAGAGTGGTGTTTGAGGATTTTCCTCTGGACGTTTGCTACAATGTTTCCGGGGTCGAGAAGCTGGAGCTCCCGGGTTTCTCGATGGCGTTTTCGGACGGGGCGGTGTGGAGTTTTCCGGTGGAAAATTACTTCATTCAGGTGGATCCTCAGGAGGTGGTTTGCTTGGCATTCAAGAACACTTCCTCTTCGGGGATGTCCATAATCGGAAATTACCAGCAGCAGAATTTCTACGTCCTTTACGACACCGAGAAATCCCGGTTGGGCTATGCGCCGGTGAACTGCGCCGAGGTTTAGAGCGTAAAACCAATCTCGTTCGGGATTTCGGGCCTCCGTTTTTTACTTCTAAAAAATGTTTAGGATTAGGATATACTTTTTTTAATTTTTTGGATGATTTTTGAAGGTGAGAAGTGTAAACATGGGGAAGGGAATATATATATATATATATATATATATATATTTATTTATAGGTACAAATTAGATTCTTTATTCTTCTTTTATTTTTATTTTTTGGAGGGAAATTTGGGTTTGCACAAATAATACAGTGTAACTAACTTGTGTATTTCAAAGAAATATTAATATATTTTTTGCTCACCTGAATTTCTCTCTCTATATATATATATGTATATACATTATATATATATAGCTTAGTGTATAATGGTTAGTTTATTGATGGATTATGCTCTGCTTTGAATGTTTTTAGGTTTTTATTTTATTTTATTTTATTTTATTGAATAAGTAAAGATGGCTTTTATACTAGCTTTTTTTCTGCTTCTTCTTTTATAGTTTATTGATGAATTGTGCTATGATATACATACGTTCTATTATTTATTTTTTTTGAAATCTACATAGGTTAAATTAATCAATATATATATATATATTTACTCAACTTGGTTAATTTATGTTACTCGGAGGTTCTATTTTTTTTTTTTTTTTTTTTTTGAGATACTCGGAGGTTCTATGAATATATGTAGAGTTGTATCGTTTGAATTTCTTAAAGCAAATAATATTATATATAAATTACAAGGGTATACTATAAATAACGTTTTAGTACCACTTTTGACTAGAATATCCTGCTTTGAAACTGGACTTTATTTTATTTCTCCACAAATATGCGTATTCAGTGTCAAGTATCTTAGTTTTTATTTCTTATAAACAGAGTTTATAATTATTTATTTATTTATTAATTGTTGTCTAATTAATTGGTAACTCGTACCTTTATTAAATAGGACAAGAAATGGAACGGAACATTGAATTTTCAGTCAAACATAAGGGGCTTTAAACTTTTAATTCCCTCCTTATATACTCATGTCACCTCTAATATAATATTTATGCAACCATTTCTTATTCTATACATTATTCAAAACTCCTTTATAGTTTATACTTTATACTAAGGTTTTCTAATATTACGCCACTAAAATCCAAGGTTTTATGAACCATACTCGCTGAATTTTGCATAAAAACACAACCAAAATGTATTTAGATAATTCCCGGTGTATATCTTGACTCATTTTTTCATAGAGCGAAAAGTACGAAATAAGACGGATTGATTTTTCGATTAAAGTACTATGTGAATCTCAAAGTTTTTTCTTCTTTCTCCGAGTACAACACTTGAGTCACTAGCGAACCTTTTTTTTTGTATTTGTATAAATCGATGCTATTACGTTTTGATTTCTTCCTGATATCTTCGAAGGAAAATCCCGAATATAGATATGTACTCTTTAAATAATAATTTGACAGAAGTTTTTAGATGTGTAGTTAACAAAGATTTTTTTTCTTTCTTTCTAAAAAATTAACACGTATCCAAAGCTTAACAATACATCTAAAACCTTCGAATCTACTGAACAATATTAGAACAAATGCTAAATAATGAAAGTCACGAAATTCGATTGTGAAAAATAATGAGCATTAAGAACTTCTATTAAGCCTGTAAATATCAGGGACCCGAACAACCGGATCACCGATATCTTTTTTATAAAAATTTAGACCCGGAATAATTCGGGTTTGAAAAAAAAAATTAAATTAAAAAGAAAGATCCCTAACCATTCCGGGTCCGGGTAGTAAAAAAATGACAATGCCCATCCAAAATGGTGGACATTTACAGGCTTAACTTCGATCGAGAAAAAAGTTTATATGTGCGGTTAACTTTTTATCTAATATAAAATTTGGTATTTAATCTAACTTTTTATTTATACGTTCATAAGATATAGAAATTATTAATATTAAATAATTCTTACGGTCCCTTGAAGTACTAGTTCCGGGAACGAGTGACGGCTTGTCTGGAGTCGTGAGGAAATTCTCTTCTTCATTATGCATTGACTTTATTTATTTATTTATTTATTTATTTAAGAGCTCTTGTACTTCCTATCTAATAATGACGTCATAAAAAGCTATTATATAGATTTCACACCAATCAGTAGAACTATCGAGTTTGACATAACATCGTATTCAGTCACATATTTCATGGCATAGCAATATCTACACGTAATTAATTACATAATTAGATAATGATATAAAATAAATAAAATTATTTTAAATTTCTAGCAGCCGCGTGAAGTAGAAATGTTGGTAGAAATTAATACAATGTGGAAACATTAAATGGAAGTCTTTATTTTAGTGCCTCCAATCCAAAACTATTTTGACCCGCTGAGCTACGTCATACTCATAGGTGTGCTTCATAATTCTCCCTCAAAGTTTTTTTTCTTTTTTTTTTCTTTTTTAAACCAAGATATTCACATTCAGAAGAATTTAATTAATATAGTACACGCAAACAAAATTTTGGAGTATATATATGGAAATTTTAAAAAATGACTTTTAAAAAAATATGTTATACATTTTTTATCTCCAAATTAATGTACACTGTCAAACTTTGTGCAACTGCTGTCAACCCATACTCGAAATGTCAAAGTTATGACAATATTCTCATAAAATGTCAAACTTTGTGTCAAATACTATCAACCCATATTTGAAAAAAATGTCAAAGTTAAGATAATATTTCTCAGAAAGTGTCATACTTTACTCATAAAATTGTCCAACTTTGTGTCGAAAACTGTCCAAAATGACAGTTTCTCAACTCAAGTAGAGAAAATGATATTTTCATAAAAAATGAGATGAAATAGAGTTTGAAGAGTAATTACTCAAATACATCAATTTGAAGAATAGAAAATGTAGAACATGCTTTTTGGAAATTATTTTTCTAAGTTTCCAATTTATATACGTCCAACTAGTAGGGATATAGCAGGAATTAAGTTTGATTTACGTATAATCTAACAATAAGTGAAAATACATGAACATAATATGACACAATTAGATATGATTAATAATATGCATGAAAAAATCACATTGTTTATTGAATTAATATAGTGTTATAAGTATTTAATATTTTATTTTTGTAGTAGTATAATTTCTTTCTTAATGTTTATGGTTTCGCTTCTTTTCACAAAAAAATAAAAATAAAAATAAAAAATCTTAATTGACTTACTAATATTTGCATGGCAATTGAATCTCGACTACATGTCACATTCAGAGAAAGATGAAATTAAAACATTAAATACATATGATTTATTGCTTATTTAACCGGCCTTATTCAATTAAAATATAATATCATTAATTAGTCTTAAATTCTTTTTTTTTTTTACTATATCTAAAATTGATAAAGTATATATATTTTTTTAACTATATCTACAAGTCATTGGGCACAATTTGTCTTTTGTTCAAAATACACTAATAAACTAGCACCAATAATATCCACATATTCACGCTGAGACTTGAAATTCCATGACGAGAAACCGATTTTCCATTTTCTTCTTTCTATAGCGAGAAAAGAAAAAAGAAAACAATTAAAGTTTGACTTTAAGTCAACGTTATGGTGATTGGCCACGTGGTCAAACTTGTGATTTAGTTATTTAAGATGTTACTAGACGTATTTTTAATCAAATTAATTAGTTCTTATCACTCTATGCTTAAGATTAAGAGATCATTGCAAATCTTATTAGTGCTTATCGCTTTTTAAATTACAACGGAATTCTTCCTCAAAAAGGTCACAAAATTCAAATGATCTATTAGATTTATACTCCTTTTTTTTTTTTAGGGACTTTGACAAATCAAACAACGTGTAAAATAGGACACTTGTGTCAAACTAAAAAATATTTTGCGGCATAAGTATTTGATCTTATATTTAGTGAGTGTCGGCGTATTTTTAAAGCTTTTTAGCATATTTAAAAGATACAAAACTATACTAAAGTTCAGTTTCGTCCATTGTCCCGTTAATATCGGTTACATTACGTCTACGATTAAATTATGAAACGTCAATGATAACACAAGTTTAGACACGTTAACTCGATATGAATAAAATCCGGCCTTTGAGTACTTTTGTTGCTATTAAAATAATAAAAGTATTATGTAATTGGTTGAACCTTCTGTTTTCATTAGAATAGTCAAGTCAAAGCGAGCGAAAATAGATGTACTGTGATATTATTATTAAAAGATAAAAATAATGTAAATAAAAGAGGAAAAGTGAAGGAAAACGACAAGTCCTGTTATGATGATTATATCAAGTTAGATACTTAGATACATGCTATAATCCTTACTTTTAATATGATTTTATAACTTAAGATAAAATAAGTAATTTGATAGGAATCATTATGCAAACTTATTATAGACATCGTACTTTGATTAAATTTAAATTGTAAACAGTCTGACGAAATATATACACTTTTGATTATTTTTTATATAGTATAATTCGTTAAATTAATATTCGATAATATATTTTTATTCAATTCCGACCGAATGAAAACCTGCTAAATAAAAAAAATAATGAATTAATAACATAGATAATATAATAAATTGACATGATCTCTGTAGTACTATAGCGTAATTTTACTCTTTTTTTTTCTCTGCAAAAATTTTTACTCTTTTTTTTTTTTTTTTGTTAACACGTTCTTTAATAAAGCCGAAAACAAAGCACATACGCGTGCTAGACTGGAAGGCATTAAGGTTGTAGGCCCAAGTAAAAGCCCATTGGAATATGGGCTTTAGGGCCCAGATTATATCGACAAAAATACTCTGTTTCTAGTGTTCATTTTTTGAGATATTGAACATTCGATGTTTAGTTACTTATGCCCTCGATATTATTTACTATTTACCGGCTTTTATGGGGTGTTTGTAAACTGGCATTAACTAGTAGTACTATTGGTCTATAGATTTACCAGATTGATTGGATTAATCGGTACTTTAATACACGTTGTCTCGCTCCTTTCATTCTATGAGTATGTCACATGTCGACGAAAATATCGACGAAAAAGTAAAAGAAAAAAAAAAGTGCATGCCGCATGCTGGAAATGCCGCATAAATTTTACGGGCCATGCTTGCCGACGAAGAAATTAAAAAATAATTTTGAATATTTCGATAATTTTTGAGAAATTATAATGAATAACCCGTTTACATTGCTGCATGTAAGCAATATTTGCAAACATCCGTTCAGAAGACTTTCTTTCTATAAACTTGTGCAGATCTCTTGCTTCAAATCAACCAACATTATTAAGGCTTGATTTCAGAGATTCGTTAGGAATTGATTGAGATCTTCAATGATCATGGATTTACGACAAGTTGGAAGATGGTTTTGACAAAGAAGCATTATACGTAAATAGTGGCGTAGCCTGACTTTTATTTCAGGCGACAAAGCACAAAGTATACGTCGACCGATTTTTTTTTTCTTTCTAAATACGTAAATAACAAAAATTATAAATAACTATATTAAAGTGACTATTAGGCATAGAAATAGATAATATTACTTTTAAAAAATGATAGTTGAATAGATTTATCGAGTCAAAAATGGATGAGAGAATGAGAATAGTCGAATCAATCTTTTTTTTTTTAAGAGAGTGTATGCATGTGCATAAGTGCATTCACTAGTAGTGCACATGTAGCTTCGCCTATATACATAGGCATTGAACTTGGGTCCGGTCTTAAACGTTGAAAGATGATTATCTACTAGGATTTCTCTATCTTATTTATATAAGATATGTCTTGCCAAGGAAACATAATATAATTATAAACTACAAATACGTGACTCGACAAAGGCTTTACAATAAGCTGTTTCCTTGAAAAAAAAATTGAAGAAAAAAATAGCGATGGATCTCAACTTCTCATCTCAAGTCAACTACTCCTGTCAACATTGGCGGACGTACCTTATTGTGTGGGGTGGTTGAAACCACCCCCAAAGTTTTGAAAATTGCACTAAAAGGATCAAAATACTATAAACTTATTTACATAAACCACTCTCAAAAAATTAAATTTAATGGAAAAGAAAAATTAAACCCCCCCGGTCTCCGAATCCTGGTTCCGCCACTGCCTGTCAAAGTTATTATTAAGTTGAACGTAGATTATTTTCTACGGTCAAAATTTTGAATGTATATTATTTTGATTCTCATAATTTTTATTTATTTTTGTCTATTTTTTTAATTAATATAATAAAATTTAGATGTATAGTACTCCTAAGTCCTAACAAATACATTTTTTAAAAAAACTATTAATAATTATATACCACTATTAACTCATTACGTGATTACAAAAGAATCTCGTTAAATTAATACTTTTGTATATTCTCGATTCTAGTGAACTTTAATAAATTAACAACTCCGATAATACAATAAAATTTTCCGAAGCAAGCAATATTAGTTATTATATAACTACTCTATATAATATTGTAAAACTAAAAGAAGAGCGTGGTTGGTGGATTCGTTGGGTAATTAGAGTCACATGCAAGCAAAGCTTTCAGGAATATAAACGAGCAAGTATAGTTCAGGTGGTAGGTGAAACTCTCTCTCTCTCAGCAATCTACCATTCCAAAATCTCCACAAAACCCACTTGCTAACCACAGGTTTCTGCTCAAATTTCAAGTCTTGATCTCTGATGTAAGTGATCACCTTCGAGTTTCCGATTCCGAATCTTTTGATTTGAGTGTCCCTTAATTCAGCTTCCATTTCTCACTCTGTTTGTGGGATCTTTAGAGGAAGCCAAGCGATCATAGCATAGAAATGGCGCAAGATACTATTGTCAATGAAGAGGTAATTCTTTTGTTCTGTTATCGCTTAATGTCGGAGGAAAGACAAGCCGGTCATTCAGTCTCGCGCGGTTTTAGTTAGTGTTTTTAAGAAGTGGCGGAACCAGGAATTTGTCGAAGATTACACTTAGGGGGGTTGAAATTAAAAAAAAAAGGTGAAAATTGAATTTTTAATATGAATGTACACTAAAACTTTATACAACATAGATCCGCCTATGTTTTTTCGGGTGTTTCGCTCAATTACGTTACTAGGGGTATTTTGGTCTTTTTCCACTGAATGGTGGTTAGGACTTATGATTTAGTCTTTCTCTTGCTTAGCATTGTTTGGAGAGTGTTGGACCTTGCTCTCGAAAGACGGTCGGGATTTTTTCCCATTGGTGAATTCCCGTTGGCCCGACCGAATTGTGTCTTAAGCTATCGGGTCTCGACAATGGCGCTAGCTGAAATCAATTATGTGCTAATTTTAGAATCTGGTTTCATTGATTGAATTGTTCAGGTGATTCTTGGAGAAGAAGTAGGGAAAGTGAGGTTGATCACATTGAACAGGCCACGTCAGCTGAATGTCATCTCTTCGAGATTGGTATATGGGCATTTTTTTTCGTGTTTAACCCGCTTTAATAACGTGCGGGCTAGGCCCAGTGCGGACAATATCACGTCGAGTTCGAGGCGGGGCTTTACAAATATGTGTCTAAAATAGTTTATTTTCTTCGAAAAAAGGTTTATCTGCTTGCAGAATTCTTGGAGAAGTGGGAAAAGGATGACCAAGCAGAGCTTGTTATTATCAAGGTTAGTATAATTGGAAGATGTCTCAATGTTTCATTTGTTGTATCCCAGAAATGTGTTCCTAGTTTTCTTTATCATTTCTCGTTTTCAGGGCGCAGGCCGAGCTTTTTCCGCAGGCGGAGATCTGAAAATGTTTTATGACGGAAGAACAGAAAGTAAATTATCAGCCCTGAAAAGGAATTCTTACTTTTAATTCCGAGTTTCTATTCGAAGATGATAAAGGCAGTCACTTAAGCTTAAAATCGTTTTCTGTGGCAGAGGATTCGTGTCTGGAAGTGGTTTACAGAATGTACTGGCTTTGCAACCATATCCATACCTACAAGAAAACCCGGGTAAAACAGATAGGATCGCAAGTTCAAACGAGTTGACTTTGTTAGAGGCGAAGTATAATATTTGAAATATTGCTAGGTTGTTCTTGCTCATGGAATAACAATGGGCGGAGGCGCATCGTTGATGGTCCCGATGCGGTTCTCGGTTGTATCAGAGAAAACGGTGAGCGCAGCGGCCTTCCTCATGTTTATATAGAAGAAATAAAATAGAACGTTAAGGTTTTTTTTAACCGGTGTTTCTCGAGATTTTTTTGGTGACCGTTGGATCTCTAAATAGGTCTTTGCTACTCCTGAAGCGAGTATTGGGTTTCATACTGATTGCGGCTTCTCATACATTCATTCCCGTCTCCCGGGATATTTGGGTTAGCGGGCTCATTTGGAATTAAGAAGATTTTAAGCATTGTATGGACTTGAATGTAACGATTTTGCTTGCAGGGGAGTATTTGGCATTAACTGGAGCAAGGTTAACGGGAAAAGAATTGGTTGCAGCGGGATTGGCGACTCACTTAGTACCTTCCGAGGTAATTGCGAGGACTATTCTATTAATTTTTTTTTTCTTCTTAAAAGTGTAATATCCATGGAAATATCTGATAAAATTCGGACTTTATGTTGTCATCGATAATGTGTTCATTTCATGAATTTTGCACAATTTTCTCAGATTTTATTCTAATCTTTCTTACACCAGAAATTCCCCGAGCTAGAGAAGCGCCTCCTAGGCTTAAATTCTGGTTCTGAGGAAGCAGTCAAATCAGCAATTGAAGAATTCTCGACGGAAGTGAAGCTCGAAGAAGACAGTGTCTTAAACAAGTAAAATTTATCTTAAGAACGTACCTTGTGGTCCAAGTAATATGTATATTTACTGTTTGAGTTTTCTGATTTTTACAGGCTGGCAATAATCGATGAGTGCTTTTCCAAGGATACCGTTTCTGAGATCATCGATTCATTTGTACGATTTATGTTTTTTTTTTCCGCAGTTTTTTAGGAGCCTAATCAGACTATATGTAAAAAATTCTCAATTTGGTGGACAATTACAGGAGGCTGGAATGAAAAAAGACGGGAACGGGTGGATCGGCCCGGTTCTGAAGGGACTAAAAAGATCTTCCCCGACAGGATTAAAAATAACACTGAGATCGGTAATTGAGTGTGTTTAGCATATAATGAAAATCATCACGGTTTCATTGCAATCTCTTACTCTCTTACTTCACCAGATTCGTGAAGGACGGAAGCAGTCATTAGCGGAATGTCTGAAGAAAGAATTCCGACTGACGATCAACATATTACGAGCCGTCATATCCAACGACGTGTATGAGGTAACATTACAGCGATGCTAATGAATATTAATGGAATTTAATTAATAAAATTACAATAATTCACTTATGTTTTGATGATTAAAAGGGTATAAGAGCTCTCACTATTGACAAGGACAATTCTCCCAAGGTACTTTCCTGTCTCTTCGATAATTCCGATGGACTTGTATTAACCGGAACTCATAGCCGTTGGTCATTGTCTTGTCGCAATGGCATCTAAGAATTTTTTTCGTAAATCTTCTCTTCAATATTGCTTTGTAGTGGGACCCTTCATCGCTTGACAAAGTCGAGGACGAGAAACTAAACCTAGTGTTCGATCGGTTCGAAGAAGATTTGGAGCTTCAGATTCCGGAAAACGAAGAATGCAGGTAATTAAGACATTGCATTTTTGTTGATGTGAAGGTACTTTGGCACACATTGATTTATGCCGTCTTTGCTGTTCGAAATTACAGGTGGGACGGGAAATACGAGAATTCGGTTTACGCAAAATCAAAGGCGACGGCAGAATGAGCAATGTAGCTCTATAGCGTGCGTTTCTACCGATACCGTATTTACCAAGTATTGCTCTCAATAATCTTGTGATGAGAAATCTTTAATAAATAAGTAGAGATTCACATTAGAAGAAGAAAAAAAGATTATTCACATATTTGTCAGTTAATTGTTGAACTCTTGGCCATCATTGATATTATTGTAGTGGTTTTTGTGGTTTACTGTATTTATTTATTTATTTATGATTTTTTTTAGATATTATGATGAATGATGATAGATATTCAAAGTATGAACTTACGGGTTGGCTAGGCTGTATCGGATAATATCCGACCCGTCAGCTTTATGTGGGCTTGGGCTGAAGCCCAACCGAAAGTGATCAGCAGCACGTGGAAGCACGTTCCTGATCCAGCTTCCAAGCTCGCGGGTCGGGTCCTGCCCAATGGGCAAAACCATATTTTAAGCGGGTTGCATTGTGCGGGTTAGATTGGGGTAGGGTCTTTAACGAATTGATTTGGGCGTTGGGTTGGGTCTAAAATGCTCACCCGTTTAGGTTCATTTGAAAAAGATAAGTGAAGTACAAAAGTATTTAAGTACTTATGTCGTAATAAATATTGACTAACAACGAAAAATGAAGTTGTGACGAAAATAGAGATTACAGAATAAGTACACTAAAGGTAAAAATTGAAGAAGAATAAAAAAAGGGTAAATTTTATGGTATTTCAAAAGTTTGGGCATGAAACATGTGTAATTGAATTGCGCTTAAGACTCCATACGATACTTTTGTAATTTTATCCACCAACTCAATATATTTTAAGTATATGATAATAACTTAAGAACGTATGTCGCTAATAAATTATAAAAACTTACAATACTTACGTCGTCAATTAAAACTTAATTACTTATGTCGCAATAAATATTATTTTTTTGTGAAAGTTAACATTTTAATACTAATGGCATAAACAATTTCTAAACTTAATACTTTTGCCTCTAAAATTTAATTTTTAAAATATTTCATGAAATCTTAATTAAAAAGATTAAAATAAAAACGAGAAGAACAAGAATAAGAATGATAGCACTCTAACAAAAGGTTTAAAAGCCAAAACCTAAGAGAGAAAAAAATGTAATGGGATTTAATAAAGCGAAAATCAATAAGAAATTTTTTATCTGAGCCATGCAGTTAATAAATTTGTATAAAATGATTGCTTGGTCAGTAATGACCTCAGTGTAACTACTACAAGAAATTACACTTTTAGTCCCGCAGTTAGAGAAACGCGGGGCTAAAAGTGTTATAGTTCGCTGAGCGTTACCCAATTAAGCGGTTGAAAGTGATGCCCTGCTATGAGCGCATGATAAAATTTTAGCGGCACAATGACGCACGGCTTAATGTGTTTTTTCAACATTCTGAACTAAGCCACTGAAAGTGATACCCTTCACTTTTACCGACGGTATTTAGCGAAAAGTGAGGCTAAAAGTCATGGTTTTTGTGAAAAAAAGTGTCCCACATCAAATACATATAAGAAACTTAAGTTTTTGAAGTGTGCATAAATAAAAGATAAAGCTTTGAGTTTAAATTAAAGCTTCTAATAAGAGCACACCGTCTAAAATAGTTAAATTCTCAATTTTTAGAAATTAAATTGTAATATTATTAAAATAATTATGAAAATATGAGTTATAATTCTGATAGGCCTGAATTGGCTTCGCTCTACAACTAATTCAATGATTGCGCGTGAATTATTAAGAAGTAAGATAGATCTTCACCTTTGAAGGTGATCCATGTGACTGTCGACTGAATTCTCTTCTTTTGATCCCCGTGACACTTACGTATAAAAGAAACTTAATCAGCCACAAAGAAATACAACTGCTGAGGAAGTAGGACTGGCCTTCCTCGAGGCGAGAGACCGAATGAAGAGCTACTCATGATGAAGTCTTCGCTCGCGATGAAGTCTTCGCTCGCGATTTGCATTTATTTTGACTTATTCAATATCCTTTTTTATTCTCGTTAATTGTGGGATTTATTAGGATTGTTTCCTTTAATTTTGCATTCTGTTTTGGACCGAACCCTAGTCTATTTAAAGGCCTCTTTCGATTCATGTAATGCAGTTTTTGATAATATATATTCTAAACTTTTGCTTTGAATACCGAGTTCATTCTCGTTGAGACGCGTTCTTACTTTTCATCCATAGTCTGCTTTACATCAAATACCAAAAATATCCTTAACAAACTGTGTTGTAATTCATTTACAGATATATTCTAATCAAATCTAAATGTTGATCTTTCCATATTTTCCTTTTAGTTCATAGCTTGATTTTCTTCAGCAGATCGCTAAATGTTATTAGTTGAGATCGAAAATGAAATTTGATTGGAATTAGAGGATTTTTTTTTTATCTATAAACATTAAACATCATGTATCTCTTGGATTGCAATTCCAGTTTTACCACTACTAAATGACCTAATCTATAGGAATTAAACATGTTTGAAAAGTTCCACACTCCAATTCTTATACTAATCCGAACTTGACCAATTCAGTTTCTGGAATTCGTCTAGCCTGTGTACAAAACCCGGAGACATAGATAGTTTCTTACAACTCACGTCGTTCTTTCCGTTTTCCTCTTGTTTTCCCAGTTTCCGAACAGAGCGAAAGTGTCGGAACTTATATCAGTGTCCATTTTCTTGTTACTATATTCTGCATCGTTATCTATACTCGTTAATATTAATATATACCTTAACTCATCTGACTGCTATCAGATTTTTGAAGAATCTTTCTTCTCAATCAACCTGAACATATGCATACGCAACCAGATAGGTCCTACAATGGCGACCCGCTTGACAGCCCAAAGGGAAGACCGAAAGAGAAGCCGGAAAGTCAACTAGGCCGGGAAAGTCAACTATGACAGAGGTACTAAGTTGCTAACTGTTTTAATAGGTATTTAAATGTGTATTGTAGAGGGTAAAATTGGAAAGCCAGGTGTAGAGTACATCTGAAAATTGATATTCAACGAAGGGGAAGGAAATTCGGCAAAAAGCGTGTTTGCTGAATTGTGAATGTGAAGTCTCCGCTCAATCGTACGCCTTGCTCGCTTCTTTGTGCAGAGCCTACCCTTTCGAGATTTTCTATGTATAATGTCCCTTTTTTTCTTCTGTTTCGGGTTCTCAGACCCGCCTGCAGATATTCTTACGTCTCGGTATTGTTCTAGGGTTCGGTGGAACTTGGTTAAATTTGTATAGAAGGGGAAGCAAAAATGGTGGACATCCTTGTGTCAATGCAGCTCGCAGTGAATCTCTCTTTTTAATGAAAAAATTGTAAAAACCATTAAGCATCAAAACCATTGTATTTCAACAAATAAAATGCAACGTATGCGATGCAAAGTCGCGTATTGCACACGCGGTAAAAACCAGACCTCAAACACAAAGAATATGAACAGCATTAACAGGTAACGGTAAAAGACGGTAAACTTCACCACTCAATCGGGTTATGAAACTCCTTGAAAAGTCAGCCGATCTCGAAGGGTATCGAAAATCGACGAGGCCGAGGCATTCTGCGACAAAGTCAACTTTAATCGGCCAAGCAATTCACCGTCTTTGGCCTGAGAAGCAGCATCGGCAGCTTCCTTAGCCTTGCCGATTCGTGCATAAGCCTGAACATGAACAATAAATCGATATTCATGTAAATTCAAGAAATTATTTTCGAGATATTAATGGGATTTAATTCAATATCTTTAACTATCTCACCTCTGCTTTCTCGGCAGGATCAGCTATTTTCGGGATATATTTTAGGGCTTCTACCTTTTCATCAGCATCGATGCACGCTTCCACAAATGGCCTAAAACCTATTTGACGCCAAAAAGAAAAGTGTAAATTAACATTTTAAGCTAAGCATTTCTGATTTTGGATTCAAAACTATTTGAAAATTAAACCGTGAAACTCGGTTTTGGAAAAACGGGAAAATAGGCCCGTAACCTTACCGATTGGTGGTCTCTTTTCCTTGGAAAACTTCTCGAGAGCGTCCCAATCTCGGATTGTCGCAAGAGCAAACACTTTAAGCCAATACCATCTCTTCTCAGAAACCTGTCAGTTGAGAAATCCAAATAAGTAGTATTTATTAGAATTGTGGCTTAGCAATTTGTTCCTTTCTGATCAACACATTTAAGTTACCTTAAACTCGGTTTTGACTTTCATCGCTGCTCGATTATTTCCCAGCACAATACACGTGCGAATTGTGTCACTGATACTTGAATCAACAAAAATAGCCTGCTTTGTACTGACTTCTAGCTCATGCTGAATTCTGCACAAGAATAAAATAAATAAAAATGACTACAATGCCTCATTTCATTATATCATTTGAATTTTTCATTATGTTCTAGAATTTGGCTAAATGTCTTAAGGTTTAAGCTGGTCGGCTCCGGTTCGTCCAATTAGGTTGTGATCCCTTGGTATATTAAGAAACTTTGAACTAATGAAAAAATAGACATTCGTTTTTAACTAAGTTTAATCTCTCTCACAAGAGGGAAATAGGGCTCGGTGAAGATTAGACAATATTCCTGTTACGAGAACGAACTCATATACAAGGATGTTCTACTTTGAACGTTGTTACAGTAAATGATGCTATTATGGCTGTTAGAAACCGAAACTCTATGAAATCTGACCTTATAAGCTTTGCATGCTCTTCAGCGGCCTTAGACTCGAAGGTATGCTCCTTCGTTTCTAAGAACAGGGTATGTGCCTTTTCGGTCAGCTTGATACGTGGTCCGTGAAGTGGTGATCCTCTGCTCGCCATTGGATTTTTACCGAGATCCCATGATTCCTTCCACAACAGAAATGCTACTTCCTACAAAACAAATAGAAAATTTATATTTAAACGGTTCCCAGTAGATTTTTCACATCGAAGAAGTGAGAATTTTACGAATAATGCATTCCATAAGGCAAAATGCCTTGGATGAATAGAATTCTGTGCTAACAAAATCCCGAACCTAGAAAATATATTTCTAATAATTCAAAAATATTACGAAAAACTCCAAACTAGGATAACAGATCTATCAACCAGCTAGAACGGGGAAGAAAGTTACCTGAAGCTGTCCAGTCGATAGGAAGAAGTCCTTCAAGAATTCATGCTTATAACACCTGAAACAAAATATCGGAATCAGTAATCACGGTATAAGAACCTATCAAAATAAAGCAGACTTGGTTCGGCTTACCGGGCATAAGCTACAAAAAGATCACGTGCGAGCGTTCTGGCCTGAATTGTTCCAAAAAACTCCAAAGGTGGCCTCTATCAACGGCATACAGTTGGACATTTAAATTTTTATTAACAAACACATAAGCAACATAGGTTTTCAGTGGATAAAATATTAGCGCATCCTTGTATTGTTCATATATATCAGAACATAGCCTTGGACATGAACAATTTAAAAGAAAAATAATAATAATAAGACGGCAAATGTACGAATTTACATAAGTCTAACCTTTTGCCAGATGTGAAAAAGAACAAGATAAACAAGGTCCGTGTCACCACTTTCAGTTGCCTTCATCAAAGCTGTATCTTCTTCACCAATGCTTAACAAAAGAGGAACCTGAAAGAAACGAAACAAAACGAAACGAAATGATACGATATGCGCATACAGTGCGTAAATCAATTTTTTGGTCCGTTCTTTAACTGAAGTGCACTTCAAACAGGTGGAAGCTCACATTTTCGGTGGTGAATAATTAATTATTATCACTGATAGTTGATTTATGCAAAAAAAAATATTCTCTAAAAAAAATGAAACATAATTGCATATAATAACAATCGGACTTCACACAGAAATTGGAAGAAATATATTTCTGCATTTAGTCTTTTGGATAACATTACAGCAAAAAATAATAATAATAGAAAACAGACCTGTTTGGAGGAGCGCGGTTCATGTTCAACAAGCATTGCAGCCAACTTCCGACGGCCACATTTATCGGCATGACCGGCAACAGCAGCATATGATATACCTTTGCATAATCGCAACTGAAAAAAGAAGAAATCATCGTTTCTCAACTAACAATTAAACATTAAGTACTAGTAAAAAATCAATAATAATAAAAAAAAAGAACAATAACCTTATCAAGTAAAGATTCAAGAAGAGCGGCATCCGGAATCGCCAACGAAGCAGTTATCTTTGAACAAGCCCAATGCATTATCACCACCTCCTACACAAAGCCAGTATAAGAAAAAATTAATGGAAGGCAGAATAATTTAGTTGTAATAGGTAATTACGGTAAGAATTCATTCTTTCATGCATGACGAATTTTTAGTAAATAAAGTATAAGCAGATTCCTTATATCGGGTTAGAAATCACTGATTTAGGAAAATTGGGCTAAACCTAGGTAATTGACCAAATTCTAGAAAAGCAACCCTATTATGGAATTCCAACAAAATTTACAGCATGCAAGCAATTATAGTACAAAGGGACATGCTATAAATAAGGCGTAATCTTGTGTAAAATCTTACTTTATTCATCCCTAGGTACTCTGAAATCCGTAAAGCAAGAAAGTGTTGATGGGCATTTATTAAACGGCCAATGAGAACGGCAGGTGTAAGCTTCTGCAGACAACAAGTTCTTCAGTTAATCGTACCACGGGAATAGAAAATAGATTGAGAAATGAAGGCAATAACTTATAGTCAAAAGTAGAAAGCATTGGAAGAACCTTGTATTGTTGTATACTAAGAGGGAAGGCAATTTCATGGTTGCGAACAGCATTTAAGACACGTAAATTTTTGCACATCTCTTGAATCCGATCACGTTGAAAATTGCTGCCAAAGCCAACTGGGTATCATTAACGAGACCAAATCAGAAAAATGCTATATATATATTTTTTAAAACTTTTAGATGCTAAAAGCGTCATGGTTCTAACTTATGACATGTAATTCTACAAGCCATCATGTCTGCCTAGCTAAAATTCCAGTTAATATATTCCAAAATATTCCTTCAAATTACAGGGTAAACTAAAGGGAAAGACATAATCTCAGATCATCTTTTACGGACTACAATAATTGACCGCTGAAGTTTTTTTTATTTTTTAGTACGAGATTTTACTATTTAGATAGCAAACAGACCTGCAAAAAGCTTGGCCATAGCTTGCAGCCCGTAGCAAAGTTCGTTGACGTAAAACATCAAACTCATGACCCGCAGCGTCGATACAATCTTCAACCGCCTCGGTCAAGGATGATCGGATCAATCTCAAATTCTCATCTGCCTGTTGGAAAACAAGGAAACCAAAACATAAGAGGAACACAGCATCAACCTACACTCAATTTAACCGTTTCCGTTTCTTGAAAACATACCTTGGCACTTCGTCTGTCAAAATGGTCCAATGCATCGAACAATAACGCTGCAGGCGACGTGCTTCCAATCTTGAAGATAGATTCCGTGGAATCGGGAACCCTCTGTAGAAATTCCATGCTCGAGTTTGACAAAATTCTAACACCATCACACTCAGGTATGAGTATTATTGGCTCATCGTAAAGGTAACGCACTGGATCGCCATTGGGCCCCATCATCAACAGCATATCGTCCAAATACAGCAAAACCGAGTCCATCCCACACCACGCCAGCTGCTCCGGAGGAAGAGCTGACTGAACACACAATAAACTAATTCAGGACAGAGATAGTGAATGCTATAAAACAGAATATACTATGAATAGAACAAAATCCCAGAAACACGAGCAAGAACATAAAATGACGAATACCACAATTAACGTGGTTCGGGGTCAGAATGATCACCGTACATCCACCAAGATTGAGACATTTACTATTGCAATGTAGAAGGATTACAAACACTCACACTCATCTGTTTCTTAGTGAATCAAGAACAATTCACTTTGATGAATTTCTAGAGATTTCTCTCAAACGTAAGCTCAGAGATTATACAATGCTATACACTATATCTTCTCTCTTATTTTCAGTTAACTATCTTACTATATATATATGTAGTACTAGCTAGTTATAATAACTTCAGCCAATATCAGATCAGTGGCAGGTGCCACGTCGCCAATTTACACACCACGTCGCCAATCACAGTAGCCAATATCTTCAATTTGGCTTAGAAACGATGGAACTTTGGGCTGTAGATATTCAGTTTCCCGTATCTTTTGACGCAATCCTATTTCCTTAACTTGGTGTCGTAGACACACTAATCTTTAATCATAACACCAATGTCAGGGAATCGAAGTATGCCGATGATTTCGGAGATTTGGATTAAACTTTAAGGAATTTCACTGTATCTTCAATTCGACTTAAAGACGGAATTTCGAGCTATAAGTATTCAGTTTCCTAAATCTTCTGACATGATTCCAGGCAAAGCAACCCCATATGAACAATCAAACATTCACTAACTTATGAACACTAATCCTCAATCACTACACCAATGTCAGCTTTTCGAAGTCCACAGATTCAGCTTTGGAACATAAAGATCACAAATTGGAAGGTGATAAGTGATAATTAGTTTGCAAGCACCATACCTCGCATTCTTGCTCCATGATCACTTGGCGCAAATCCGAGGTGAGCACCAGAAGCTTCCCGTCGTGCGTGAATGCGGCGAGCCACTGCCCGTCGGGCGACACCGCCATCCGCTGCAGCGGCCCGCCGAGCACCTCCTCCCCCAGCCGCTGCACCCCGTCCTCCTCCACGGCCACCACGCACGTCTCCCCCACGCCGACGCCAAGCAGCACCTCCACGCCGCCGGACATCGTGTGCCGCGGCTCGATCACCGCCATACACAGCGGCGGCTCCTCGATCCCCGGGTCAGCGAGCAGCGCCGGGCGGGGGTTGGCGAAGTCGGCCACACAGAAGAGGCGGTTCGCCTCAGTGAGGCAGACGACGCCGTTGCCCCAGAAGACGGCGTCGACGACGCTCTCGTCGGCGGCGAGCGCGCCGAGCGAGATCGCCGGCCCAGGGAGGAGCTCGGCGCGGAGGCTGTAGCGGTAGAGCGTGCCGTCCTGGACGAGGCAGGCGAGGGTGAGGTCGTCGGTCCACGCCATCGCGACTAGGCGCCCGCCGGGGTTCTTCCAGACGGACTCGGCGAGGATCTCGCCGCCGGCGGAGAAGATGCGGAGCTTGCGGAGGGCGGATTCGGAGCGGAGCTGCACGATCTTCGAGTCGTCGCGGATGGCGGCGATCGGGCCGCCGAAGGGCGCGCAGGCGACCTTGTGGCGGCTGAGGTCCACGTGGCGCCACGCCATGCGGTGGAGCTCGGGCTTGCGGTAGAAGCGGTTGTAGAGGAGCTGCCACTCCGCCGCCACCGCCGAAGAGCTCGACATTGCTCCGTCGCAGGGTTCCGATCGGCGATCGGAGGTTCGATCGTAGTTGGATTCGGCGTCGGATTTCTTCTGGGTTTCGGTTTAGGTAAACGAACTGAGGAGACAAACTGGACTTGACTACCCGCGAAAAGGAGGATGGGAACTGAGAGGAAAAGTTAAAGTACGGGGGTTTTGTGTCATATAATAAAATTAGAGGGCGTATAATGTTAAATTTTAATAACAGTTTAGTCCCTCTCTTACTATGTCACGTGTAGATTAAAGCGTCAGAGGGTTACTTTTTCCGATAACTTTTCCACTCAACTCTAAGCCTAACTCAACTAGATAATAAAGAGAATGAATGGAATTACAAAACTCGGCCAACATGGCTTATTAAATAGGCAACGCTAAGATAATCCTAATCCTAATCGAAATCAACTTCAAGGGCGTGATTCTATCTTCAAGCTTTATCCTATCTTCAAGATATCCTCTTGGGCGCGTTATCTTTAGTGGCAATCCGCGTGAAGGCTTCCCAAAACGTGTGGGTGAGGCTTGGTTGTTGCGCGTGGGTGAGGCTCGTTGATCCCGTGTGGGTGACGCTCGCTGCGTGACCGCACGGGTGACGCTGCCACTGTCGCGCGCGAGTTCCCCTGCCCGAGTGCGCTGCTCGCTGCCCGGCCTGCCCTTGCGCGTGCTTGCTGCCCGCGTGACGCGTTCTCTTGCCTTGGCGCTTTCGCAATGTTCCCTTGGTTTCTTCCTTTGCCTTGTGTGACCCGGGTATCATTCGGGCACTTATGGTGAGTTTCCATCCATCAAGTAACCTGCATAAAATACATGCAAGTGTGCTCGGCACACCAAGACTTCCGCTTGGCACACCAAGTCTTCTTCGGCGCGTTAAATAACTTGTCTCGCGCCCGGGAGGCTTACCCATCCTCCCGCCCGTACGCCTTGCGCACGGGTCCCCTTAGCTTGGACTAAGGGGGTGTGACAAACTCTCCCCCACCGGCTTGAGTCGACGCCCTCGTCGACTTAGAGTCTGAACACTTGTTCGCCTTGTTTCCTTGCTGCCTTTGAGTAACTTTGCCGACCCATTCGGCATCTCTGTCGTCACTCTTTCCCCGCTGAACAAAGAACGTACCCGCTCCATTCTTCCTCCGTGTGCTCCCCGCTCGCTGGTCTTCCTTGGACCCCCTAGTCCTGGCTTTGGTTCGAACCGTCGCGCGACCACGATTAACTTGCACCACACTCCGCCTGTCGGTAAATGGTCGCAAGAAACTCCCTGGGAACGTCGAATAGATGTTCTCCCACTGTTCTAGGGATAAGTACTAGGATTCGAGTACGGGCCGAGCACGAGTTAGTGTGCCGAGTCAGCAGAGTCTGTAATCCTTTTGAATATTAATAAAGCATAAGGTTGGGGTGTGCCCCGTAAAATTCTTGTGTCGTGCGTAAGATTATTGAGTCGTGCGTATGTGAGTGAATTCAAGAGTGATTTTAAGTACTTAGGGAGATTGGGTGATTCCAATTGAGAAAGGGTCTCGGTTGTTAAGGTTGGTTGGATTCGGGGGAATTCAACACCGCATAGGGATTTCGTTAGGGAAAAGTTAACGGAAAAAGTAACCTTGTGACATAAAGGAAATACGCGGCTTTGGTCCTTCTATTACCGTTTAAAAAATGCGGATTTCGGTTGTTTTTTCTAGCTTTTTAATAAGTGAATGTTCGTCATTTTGTTCGGTTTTTTCTTTCTCTCTTTCAAAATAGTATTTCTATTACGATTTTAGAGCGTAACATAATTCATAACTATTAGATTGTGCATCCGGCCTGCTTTTGGCTCGATACGATTGTGCGTCGGACCGTTCCAGGGCGGGCCAACGTGAGAATGGCTCTAATAAATTGAATTTGGCCGAATATTAATATATATATTTTTATGCATAAAAACTCTTACAAGAAAAAGAAATTATCTTAAATTCTTTCATTCAATTCTACTTGTTTTTCTTCGGAAAAGATTGAATTGAAGGTACTTATGTGTAAAATAAGAAGTGTTTGAAGTGATTAGTCTTAACAAAATTCATCTTCATATAGTATTTCTAAATCGAGAATTATATCACGATGAGAAACTAATGGAATATAGTATCATATTCATAAAGCTGTCGCATCAAGAATCCATTATTAAAAATTAAGAAAAGCTCATTGGAACAAAGAATTCCGACCAAAAATGGTGATAAATAAAAGAGAGGACCACTCATAGCAGTAACAATAAAGTCTAAAAATAGCAGACAAGACCTTGATAATAATATATTATAATGTTGTATTCCTTTCTTTTCTTTCCCATTTTCCTGAAACCACACATGAAAAATAATTATTAAATTGACAAGTTCATAATAAATAATATTGAAATCCTAATATATATATATATATATATATATATATATATATATATATACCTCTTAAGAACACCAGTCTCGTGCGTTTTGGAACATCTTCAGCCAGGGGCTCGGGCCTTTCTTGTCGACGTTCCACTGCTTCGGATACCACGGATACTGCCACATCATGAAGCACCGCTCCGGGTGGGGCATCATCGCCAGGTGTCGCCCGTCGGGCGAGCAAATTGCGGCGATTCCCAGGGGTGACCCGTTGAGATTGAACGGGTACTGCTCGGTCACGTTCCCGTAGTCGTCGCAGTACCGTATCGGCGCCAAATCTGAACCAATCATCCGATCGAACACGTCTTTGTCCGGAAAGTATGCTCTTCCCTCGCCGTGCGCGGCCCACACGCCCAACGTACTACCAGCCATTCCTTTGAACATTATCGCGGGCGAATCCTTGATCGTCACGCTCGTGAACCGGCACTCGAACCGACCTGACTCGTTGTGGACGAACCGAGGCTGTGACGGGTCGCCACCCAGACCATGCACTCCGCCGACTTGCGGGCCTGGGACCCACCCCAAGAGGGCCATGAGCTGGCACCCGTTACAGACTCCAAGACTGAACGTGTCGGGCCGGCTATAGAACTCCTGGAATTGGTTCAGAATCGGTTGATTAAACCGAATCGAAGCGCCCCACCCTTTTGCCGAGTCGAGAACGTCTGCGTAGCTGAACCCGCCGACGAACACGATCCCTCTGAATCTGTCGAGCGAGATCGACCCGTTCAGAAGGTCCGACATGGTCACGTCCCACGGTTCAAAACCGGAAGCGTAAAACGCAGCAGCCATTTCTCTATCCCCATTGCTTCCTTCTTCTCGGATCACGGCGATTTTCGGTTTTAAGCTCGCTGTTATGTATTTCTCATCAGTAAACGACGGAGTGAAAGATAATTCCCATGCAGGTTCGCGCCGAGCTTTAAGTCCCTCTCTCTCCTGATCAACGCAAGAAGCGAGTCTTTGGAGCTTCTCGAGCTGGAAACTGGTTTCCTCCCACGCGTCCCGAAGAACAGAAGTGCTCTCCTTCAGATGAAACACGCCGTCGACCATTAGTTCGACCGACGGTTCCGAAGTTACGTGTCCAACGACGGAGGCCGATATACCGTCATCATGTAACCGATTTACCACCGTTTCTAACTTCGCTTTGCTTACCTCGATGAGTAAACCGAGCTCCTCTGCGAAAAGTGTCTGGAAGAGACTATTCCCGTTGGAGCCCAAGTCTAGGTTCAAACCACAGTTCCCAGCAAACGCCATCTCTAAGGCACAAGTCAATAGCCCACCGTCGCTGATGTCATGACCGGCAGAGATCGTCTCGTCTTCAAGAAGTGTCTGAGTGCAGTCAAAGACTTTCCTAAGGTACTGAACATCGTCGAGATCGGGGCAGTCATCGCCAACCTGGTCAAAAACTTGAGCGAGTGCCGAGCCACCTAATCGCCGCTTCCCCTTCGCTACGTCGATGTGAAGCAACACTCCATCGTCGCCGAGCTTTAAGTCGGGGGTGACCGTTTTCGTTATGTCGGGACAAGTGACGTAGACACTTATCACAAGATTCCCGGGAGCCTTCACAACCTCGGAGCCAGACCGAGCTGCCATTGAAAGACTGTCCTTCCCACCGTCGATGGCAATACCGAGCTCAATCATAGCTTCCGCAAGAGCATTGGCTGCATCGTACATTGCAGCTCCTTCACCATCGAGCTTCGCAGCGTACATCCAATTTCCACTCGCTTTGACGTCTGAAAGAGATGTGACCTTTGCCCAAACGAGGTTAGTGAGTGCTTCGCCGACGGCTAATCTCGCCATTGCTTGTGGATTAAGCAAGCCTTTGACTGGCTGCTCGCCGATGGCACACGCACCTCCAGTCACGTCCTTGTACGTCTGGGCAATGACTGCCACATCAGCGAGGGTAATCTGCAAGGGTCCCACCGTTTGCTGCTGAGCAACGAGGCCCGTGACACATCGATCCACCTTAGTTGTCAAGAAACGCTTCGAACAAATAGAGGGAAGTCTCAACACCCTCTTCAGCGCATCCATGACTGTGATCCCAGGAGCGATTTCGAGAGGCTCTCGTGCATCGTTGACCCGCTCAAACTCAAACGTCTTCTGAGGCATGTCACCCAGCACTTTATCTAGCTCCAAATCTACAGCAGGAGGTGGCAGCGGAAGCCCTTCGGATTGGCATTTTTTAATAGCCGAGCTATCGACCAAGACGCAGCGGCCCTGACCGTTGATAGTGCCAATGACAGCCATGGAAACTCTTTCTCGTTTACATATCGATTGCAAAAGGTCTCGGCTTTCGGGTTTCACCAAGATTGCATCTTGTTCCTGATATTCCGCGCCCCAAATCTCCAATACGGACATCGTGTGATCACCAACTACGATAGCCCGGATATCAATCTCAGCACCCTGCGGGTAGATAATCTCCTTAACTACATTGCAGTTTCCACCGGCTCCTTGATCGTGAATGCTGATGATTGGATTGCTCTCTCCCATTTCAATACAGGCACGCACGACACGGTACAACTTCTGTGCCATCTCGGCATCTCCGCGCTGCACAGCGTTGAAATCAAGCTCTGCGTCGTTCTGACCACTCACCATGCTCGATGCAGCCCCGCCTCCCATTCCAATCCGGTAAGCAGGCCCACCAATCTTGACCACCAACATTCCGATGTCGGGCTCGTCTTTTGTGATGTGGCGATGATCGATTTGCCCAATGCCCGCACTGAACATGATCGGCTTCAACCATTCTCGTCTTTCCCCGCTCGGAAGCCTCATGCCAAATGTTCTAGTGTACCCTTGAATCAGGGGCTCTCCAAACTTGTTCCCGTAGTCCGACGCACCGTTACTCGAGTCGATCAAGATTTGCAACGGCGGAGCAAGGTTTGATGGGTAAGTGAAAGACGGATCTTCCCAAGGAGCGTATGAACCCTCCATGTTGAGATTCCCGACACAATAGCCCGCAGTAGATGCAACAACGAAAGAGCCTTTCCCCGTTGCGTGTGTATCTCTGATCCGACCACCTGCACCAGTCTCCGCACCAGGGTACGGTGCAACAGCGCAAGGGAAATTGTGAGTCTCGGCAGTGAACAGAATGTCAAGATCCTGAATAGCGGACTCTAACGGGCAAGTCGAACCAGGATGGACGGGTCGTAACTGCTTCACGGGAAATCCCCTGATAGCGCTCGAGTTGTCCTTGAAGCCAATGACTGAGTTGTTCGGATTGGCCTTCAAAGTGCTCTTCACAATCTGCATCAGTGTCGATTTCATCGGCTTTCCGTCGATCACGATCTTACCGGTAAAAAACCAGTGCCTGCTGTGCTCACTGTTGGATTGGGCGATGTCAAACAATTCCACTGTCGTCGGGTTCCGCTTGATTTCCTCTCTGAAAAGCCTGGTGTAATACTGCAAATCCTGCTCGTCAAAAGCCAAACCCATCTCCTGATTTATATCCTCTAAAGCCTTCCTACCATTTTCCATTACGGGCACATAACAGACCTCCTCGGGCACGACACTAGTCTCGAAGGATGTGAGCTTTTGAGTGTACACACACTCTGTCATTCTGTCATGAACTGACGCTGCAAACTCGTTAATTTGGTGATCCTGTAACGCGCCTTTGCTATAAAGCAAGTACCTCCGAGACCGCTCCATTCGAGTAACCTCGGACAACCCACACGCTCGGCAAATAGACACAGCATTAGAAGACCAAGCTGTTGTGAAAGACAACCGAGGCCCAACCTCCACTATAGCCACACTCAAACCATCCTGCCTCCTCTTCTCTAGAAAGCTCTCACCCGCTAGATTATCCGGCTCGTACGTCTCTTGAAGAAGCCACCGAAGAACAGGGAGTTTCGCATCCGGAAGATCAGACTGCAGCCCAATATTAAAACACTGCTCCGTTTCCAATCCCACAATCTGATTCGACACCTTGGTCTGCACGGACTTGAGAAGCTCCAACTTAGCGCTATCTTGTATCAACGGCACACGATAAAGATGAATAACCGGAGCTGTTGGCTTCACTTCCAAGGCTTGCTCACTCACTGAAGCTCCGAGATTACCAGAAACCAAAGCTCTCGGCTTACCTTCGGCTCGACACTTCAAACTCGGCCCGACACCTCTTTGAGGGCGCCAGATCGCACCCCACAACAAATTCGACTTCCGGCTTCGAGCAGTACCGTGAAAGAGCAGACTTTGCCGCGCAGTACCCTGATACAAACAGCAACACATTCATCAAAACCTATACACGGAACTCCGAACACAAAAAACCCCGAAACTAAAACATTACCCGCAAGAACTCGGAAGCCGTGATATCTCGAACCGCAGCCATTTGCTCGAAGTCGACAGGTAACAAAAATCGAGAACTGCCAATCGAAACCCGCAAATAAAATCAGTATATTTAGACACAGTCGATCAGAACAAGTCCAGTATACGAGTTCGAACAGAGAAAACAGTGAGCACAAACCTTGACTCTCACTGTATCAGTGCATGACCTGAAGGGTGAGAAATGAGGGTTCTTGAGCTCGACTTCACTCGGGAAAAGCCACCTGCAGAAGAAGAACAACAACAGCAAATAAATCAAAGAATAACCCACGAGATGAAACAAAACCCCAAGCCGAACCAGGAAGCACGAGCGAGGATCCTCAAACCAGAAACCAGAAAGTACGAACCAGGAAGCTCGAAGCGAAAGCGAACTAGACCCAGAAACTCGTACCTGAAGTTACGGAGAGAGAGAGAAGAAGTGTTTGAAGAGAGAGAAAGCAGAGCAGTGAGAAGAAGAAGAAGAAGAAGAAGAAGAAGAGTGGCGGAACGAAGAAAAGAAAACGCTAACCCAAAGTCCAACCAAAAACGACGACCAGCCGGACAAAACGACAATGTACAAAAACGATATGATAAGAAAAACGATTACATTAAAAATATATTTGGTGATAATAATGTAGTAATGTTAGTTAGAATCGAGGATTTGAATGCCCTTTTTTTCCGATAAATCATTTGTCGTTATCGATGAAAAATCTATAAAATTTATCGTTTGTCGTTGTCGAAACTTATCGATGGATTAATCGGTTATCGATGGAAAACTTATAAAATATTTTTATACATAAATTATTTTGATAATATAAAATGAGATTTTATAGTTTATTAAGTATTAATAAATGAGATTTTACTATATATAAGTGAAGTATATAAATTTTATATGAGAACCTAATTAGTAATTACTAGAGAAAATTGATTTTATTTTCCGTAATTTTATAGAAAAAGAAGCACAAATGTGGAAAAATAATTTTCAAATGTAATTCGTCCATTTTGATTTAGTTTATGACAAGGACTGGGATTGTGTGGTTATAGGCTTATAGCATTCACATCACATGGTTATTATATAATAATCGTTTCTATTTGATTACATGCATGATACCGTTTTTATTTTTCATTTGTGAAACATTATATTTTAGAACGAAAAATTCAAAACAAAATTTGTTATGCAATCTCATCTCCGATTCTTGGCATAGATTCGCTTTCATACTTTATAATTTATCAGCATATTGTCTTTTACTCGATGGTTTTACTCTCGACGTTTAAACGCCACTCAAATTATTATATAGTTCATCAAAAATTCTGAAAAATCGAGTGACTAGTAGGGTACTTCAAACTGGCTTTTGACCTTTTCGGCCCGATTTTAAAACTCATTCCGGTCAATAATAATAATAATAATAATAATAATAATAATAAAATAAAAAAGCATTCCTGTCTCCATTTTTTTGAGGAAATAAATGAACATTTCTGTTTTCCCGCTTTGACAACTTTTTGAAGTAGCCATCAAGCCCTTCGTACTAATCCGCACTCGACCAATTTGTTTTTGACGGAAACAAAACTGCGAGTTCTAGTGGGCCGACCATCGGGCCTCTGTGTCCAATAACTGTGGGCTTCTTATTGAGCCCAACTATGCTTTGGGCCTAATTTCCAAACAATGATCCAAACCGGAGCTTGTAGGAAGGCCTAGTCCAATTGGGGTGGTTTGGGCCGTCAAATTGGGCCTGAAAAACTTAGGAGGGTAAGTGACTTTTATGCCCTCAACTCAAACTCAATTTTTTTTTTTTTTTTTTTATCAAATAACACAATTATGATTTTGGACACAATGACAATCATATATTCAAGCTAGTATTGTAAAAAGGAATGGCCTCATAGTCATTAGGCAATTAGTCAAGTCACACATTGTAGTTAATTAAACCAACCATGCATATAAATATATTTTACATATAAATATGAAAATATTATCTCATATTCATAATTCATTAGCATAATCTCCGCGGCTTACTATATATAAAAAATAAAAAAAATAAAAAAAAAGTCTAACCTCTCACTCATGATTTTGAAAATGAAAAGTAGAGGTTGGTAACAAGTTCAAATCCATATTACGACCTTCTGTCAATTATAAACAAAAGGGATATTAGCGAGATAAGTGTCTAATTTTGTACTAAGTGTGTTAACATATTCTCAATATTTTTAGCGTAATAGTATTCAGATGCCACAAAACAATCTCGAGGTCCAATTCCGTCATGT
This sequence comes from Parietaria judaica, assembly GCA_954871525.1. Lineage (NCBI taxonomy): Eukaryota > Viridiplantae > Streptophyta > Magnoliopsida > Rosales > Urticaceae > Parietaria > Parietaria judaica. Next base: position 39,881,468 of record OX940865.1, read on the forward strand.
TGAGTTAATATTTCTTAAACTAGAGATGCACATACATCTAAAGTTCACTAAAAATGTTGAATAATTAGTATTTTTGAAGTTTAAACGTACACGTACACACGTCCCCGTGTGATTGACATTAACTCGATATTGATCAAATTAGATCTAGAAATTGTTTGCGGTTTGCCGCTAAAACGATATTAGGAATAAGCCACCGCACTTAATAAAAAAAAGTATATATCCCGTAAATATTCCTAAATAGAATCAGCACTTGATTATGCTTCAAATCACAACTTTTGACTATATTAGATTTCAACCCTTTAAATTTGTAACATTTTATTTCCTATTGAATGTAGTCTCTAGATTTCATGAATAAGTAAATACATTAATGTATATACCATACTTTATCATTCAAATTTTTTTATCTTACTAAACTTTATATATAATACCCCAGAAATACATTTAAATATATTTAAAAAACTCATTTGTAAATCTTAAAAAACCTTTACGAATAAACCTTTTTTATACGCTCGGTTTATCTAATCCGAATAAACTTTTTATAAAACTTGGGTACGGTGGTAGTAAATAAGTATGTTTTCAAAGTCTATGGTACAGTTAAATTATCAAGGTATAGTAAATATTTTGAGAATTATAACAACAAAATTTAAAAACACAAATAGTCAACTTTGACACTACATAACAAAAGAAGCTATTATCATATTTGAAAATTTTGATGATGCTCTTACATGCTCATGATTATGAGTTGGGCAAAGATGTTGAAATTCAACCTGTGACATGTCAACAGAATGTTATCATATATTCATGTGATGAATCCAGCTGATATATTTTTGGCAACAAAAAAAAGCACAAAATAAAAAATAAAATAAAAAAAGAATTTTGTGATAATTATTCCCATAAGTACTAATTAGTTGAAAAATCTAGTTACACCACTATTCACTAGCTAAATGCTTAATGATGCTAAGTACTAACCCAAATATAAGTAGGGTAAAAAAAAAATTAAAACTCGGTTCATTTGGCATTGTTTTCGAAAAGTTTGAATTTATTTAAAAAAAAAAACAATAAATTATGTTTCCGTTTAAAAATATAAAATCTTTAAAACTAGTTAATAGCAATTAACTATATAGCATCAATAGAATCTAACTTATTTAATGTTTATACTTTATAGAAACCTAAGGTTAAGCTGGAGAATAAATTATAAAATAATCAAGTTAGAGGAAGCTTTTTTATGTACTAATTACTTGACTGGTTAAAGATTTTGTACAATTGATAAGTATTATATGGTTGTTCATTATAGTTCTATAAAACTTTTGAAATGGATAAATTGAGAAACTCAAAGAAACACATTGCAAAAGTTTATACATGAATAGATTGTATTGTACTATGTTTGTTACCCTTTTAGTGACAAAAAATAATGGGGTTTCTTTATTTCTTCCACTAAGATTAAAAAAGAAGAGAACATCATGAGTTCTCACACTTAAAATCTTAAGCAAAAGGAGATTAATGGATAATTACCATATAATCAAGTTTCATCTACAAAAAACATTAAAGTATTTAGGAATGCCAATCAGTGGTTATCAATCACAACAAAGAAAAAAAAACATAATTATATATACCACACTATAAAAAATAAAAAGTGATCATCTTTTAGTAACTGATTTATCAGTTGCTAATGTTATTAGGGTTATTAAAGACTGATTTTAATGTGTTTTTAATTAGCGACTGATAATCAATTGATGATATTTTGACCTCATATTAGAGACTGATTATTAGTCACATATAAGGTTGTTCCCACTATTATGATAAATGACTCGAATTTATTAACTTTCGATTTTTAGAAATATTGTCAAGGTCGAATCGTGATATGAATCATGCATTAAATACGGTTTTAATATAATACAATAGAACCTCTATAAATTAATACTCGATAAATTAATAGTGGCGATTAAATAATATTTTTGTCCGGTCCCGACTACACTAGCGTAGTTCAATTTTTACCTCGATAATATAATAAATTTCTCTCGTCCCAACCTTATTAATTTATGGAGGTTCAACTGTACTTTGAGCACCTCGAAAGTGTCTTCTAGGTGTTATTTCGGTCCTATTTATGTTTCCACTATTATGATAAATGGCTCGAATTTATTAGCTTCCGATCTTTAGAAATATTGTCAAGGTCAAATCGTGATCTGAATCATGCATCAAATACAGTTTTTATATAATACTTTGAGCACCTGGAAAGTGTCTTCGAAGTGTAATTTCAGTCCTATTTATGTTCCCACTATTATGATAAATGGCTCGAATTAATTAGCTTCCGATCTTTAGAAATATTGTCAAGGTCGAACCGTGATATGAATCATGCATGAAATACGGTTTTTATATAATACTTTGAGCGCCTCGAAAGTGTCTTCGAAGTGTAATTTCAATCCTATTTATGTTCCCACTATTATGATAAATGGCTCGAATTAATTAGCTTCCGATCTTTAGAAATATTGTCAAGGTCGAATCGTGATAAGAATCATGCATCAAATACGGTTTTTATATAATACTTTGAGCACCTCGAAAGTGTCTACGAAGTGTACACGCAAGAAGCCGACAAGATATGTAAACTCTTGGCTTCCAAAAACACAACCAATTATTGCTGAAAATAAGTATTTGAAACGAATCTATATATCTATATATCTATCTATATATATATATATATATTAATTAAAGGAAGATCTCATCAAGATGACATGACATGCTACAAAATAAGGATTTCTCAATCTCTATTTTCTTATATTTTAGAATTTTAAAAATTTCCATACATGACATATAATTATCATTAGTACTTAATTGATCATCAAATTAATAAATTATTTTATTTAATGTATCTGAAACTCTTTGTATTATCAGCATAAACCAACGTTATATGTGTATCAGTTTTGAATTCCTAGCAAAATTATTAATGACAAATATACCATCACTTATGAATCCAATGAATTTATGCATTTTAAGCACATGATCAATATCAAAGGTAATTAATTGATTCTCTTTTAAAAAGAGATAGCTGAAATTTTTAATGTGTAGCTATCGAATGGTCATTATTTTGCCGCTTGTTTTATATATATAGAGAGAGAAATCAGAAAGATTGTTACTTCTTCTGATTTTTTTTGCTGTTTTTTATTTTATATAGATTTCATGCTATTGGTAGAGATTTTGTTTCCTTGCATCCAAACCTCGGACCCGGAAACTTGCTGGCGATTCTCTACTCCATCTCTTGTCGTTAATCTCAGGTACGTTTCATCTCAGCATTCTACAGTCTTATCAATGTAACGGTCGATTTTTTGATATCATTATCTGTCCGATTTCTAACGTGAATTAATGTTCTGATCTAACATATGTACTTTCTCTATTTTTGTTTATTTTATCTTTTTTACCCTTCTCATGGTGGTCATTGTGGTTCTTAGATCGTCTCGGCCTCCATTGCGCTCTCCAACAACAAGCCCATCGTGTTTATTTATCTTTATTAAAATTATTCTGTATTTATTCTCTTATTGCAGATACGAAAAATTATTTCTTCACATGGAAGTTAATCGAGCACTTTGGAAGGTAATAGGGACGACTAAAATATTCAAGTTGTTATTATTCTTTGTGTTGTAAATATCTTTTATTTGTTCGTGCACAATGCGTATGGTAATACAATATTTTTATTTTATTGTATGTATTATTTTTTAGTGATGGTTTAGAAATTGAGGGGTTAAGGGTTTCTAAATATTTAAGAAGGCAAAAAAAAATTAGAAGAAAATCTCTAACACCTTTGTTATTGTAGATTTATCTTTATTATGTGATGAATGATCAACAGTCAAAAAAGTCCAATAAAAATGTATATGATTATTGATCATTGACGGTTTACATAGATGCGGTTTTACACTGTTTTTGTGCCTTTTTGTTCTTTTGATCCTTCACTGTTATTGGAAAAAAAAAATCCTTCACTATTTGTTGGTGATTGAGAAACTTTCGTTGAGAATAAGAAATTTTATGATCTTTAGCTGTTTTTTGTAATTGATGAGCCTTCTTTTAAGAATTTATGAATTTTATATTAAACGTATCCTATTCTAATGTAATACTACTAATTGTTATTGTCATTTCTTGGAAACAAAGAGACATATGCATATATATCACTATCAATTCAGTACTGTTATACTTATATCGAGTATCGATGATAGGCAGAATTTCTTATTTTTTATTTTAAAGAAAATCATATATATATGTATATATATTTGACCTCAACCATCAAAATGTTTTTTTTTTTTTTTAACAAAGAAAATCCCTATATATGTATGTATTTGTTATGTGTTCTTTTATTATCTATTTTTTACGATATAATTGCTGAGATCAATTGATCAAATAGAGAAATAATATTTTATAACCAAAATTTAAATTAATTAATTTGGCTATGTTTCTTTGGTAAAAAATTGAATATATAAGTAAACTAAGTGTTCTTTATTTGAATATTGATAAACTATTTTATCTTTTGTATTACATTTAAATTACTTTAATAAAAGATAACCATCTTAAAAATCTTAATATATAGTCTTCAACTATTTAACTTTTTTATTAGTAAAATGTAGAGCTTTACCAGTTAGATACATTTTTTTAAGCTGAATCAGACGAATCTTTAATCTTTATAATATCATTTATTTCAAATGTTTATATATATGACCCATATTTAATAATGACGGTAATGTTAAATAATTTGATGATTTATGAGTTCAATTTTAATGTTGATCTTTCGTGCCGTCTAACTAATAGAGTTTATAAATATTTTAATTCACAATTATCAATAACATATAACAAAATCAATCAATTTACGTAATTTTTCATTTTAATTTAAAATTAATACTACGCCACCGCGCAAAGCACGGTAGTAAGAGTAAAAATAATTTGTATATTCTTTGCATTATATATATATATATATAGCGAGAGAGAGATTCTTTGTTAATTACTAAACATGTATATATTCTTTGCATCAGATTTATGCGAATCAATTTCAATAACTTCTTTTTCAAAAAATAATACGTATCTATATATATATATATATCTGCGTGTGTGTGAAGGATTAAAACTTTGCGTTTATATATTAGCCTATTTGGGCCTCGATTTTAGAATACGTCTAATTATAAAATTAGTCAAATCATGTGAAGAGATTTGTAACTATTTCTCCACAACGATTGTAAATCATATTCCAGCGCAATCGACGACCTTGATTCATATTTTCTTTTACCTACAAGGAGTGATATTTTTTTTTATTTATAAAAAATTTAGTTTTTGAGTTACTATATTATGTTAGTCTTTTAGATTTTTTAAATAATAACATGTATATTTTTACAATCAAGACATGATATACAAGTTATTACAATCAAATATTTTTAAACAAGAATATTTTATTATTATGGTGTGAAAAAAAAACCAGACATGTATAATTGGATATTTATTTTGAGAATAATATTTAATGATCCATTATCTTAAAGTTTTTAATATATATTTAATCGTAACTAATAAAAATAAGTAAAATACAACTAAAATAAAACAATTTATAAAGTTTGATGATATAGTTCTTACATTTATAATCCACAATAAAAAAAATTGTTAGATTTTTTTATCATGATAAATGATATTTTATCGACACCGCGCCAAGCGCGGTGCATTTCCACTAGTATGTTTTAAAAGAAAAACTATTAAGTTTATAAACGGACACTATCTTCTACGTCCTTAGTCCCGAGCCTCTAGTGAAAGCAACCGTCACTTGTTCGAGCTAGCTAATTTATATTTTCTATTTAAATATAACTTATCTCTTATATTTCTTCAATATTATACACTTTTACTAACGAATTTCTCTATATCTCTCCCTCACACACACACGCAAAGAAACATATACAACAAAATTGAAACTGCCAAATTATGATGATGATATTGAATCAATCAAAAGGAAAGTGGGAAATATGGACCATAGATATCACAGCTTTTGTGATCAATCTTTATTTTATATTCATATTTTCCATACCAATAAAGGTGGCAAGTTATCTCTATACGAACTAAGTTGTCTGTCTCGTTGCACCTTTGCTTCTAGTTCTACTATACACCATTTTTATTCTGTTGGGACCATTCTATATATATACGCTGATCTAAAGCTATTATAATTAAACCTTAACATGTTGTTTAATAATAATATGTTACTATTCTTAGATAAAGCCCACAAAAAACAAAGTGATAGAGAAGCAACGAACCAACTTTAACGATTTTTTTATGTAATAATAATTAAATAATAAAGCATATCCAAGTTAAGACAAATTCATAAGAGAATGTCACAGAAAATAATACCTGTGTCATGACATAAAGTTTTTGTATGTTTTCAAGTCCACATAACCGATGTGTATAAGTACGAATATCACATTAATAAATCTACGATCACAAGCTTTATTTAGATTAATTGCCAGAAAAGTTACTAAACTCTGCATTTTGGTACAATTTATTCCGCGAATTTTTGTTTTGGCACAATTATGCCACCCTATACTTTTAAGAAGTAACATATTTTTTTTGAAGGAAGAAGTAACATATTACTCCTCATTAAAAATGATAAAAAGGTATAACTCTTGCAAAACAACCAATATATGTGCTTATTTATTCAAGAAATGTTATGAGAAAAATCTATAAAAAAAATTAAAAATAAAAATGATGTAAATACCAATTTTTTTTAATCAGTTTTAACATTTAAATACCAATTTTCTGCTTTCTTAAAAGTTTATGAGAAACATTAGTGCCAAAACTAAAATGCAAAAGACAAATTATCCCAAAATATAAAGTTAAGGGGGCTTTAATGCCAATCTTATTTACATTTGAAATTGCAAAAAGTAAAAATAGTGACTATACAATCTAGTCAAGATTTGATCATCAAACTATTGTCAATAATTTTTTCAATGCAATGTGTGCTCTGTATTTCTTCAAGATTATGCTCCATTTCTGAGCTGGTACTATATATATATATATATATATATATATATATATGTATATAATATTAATAAGCTTCATCACATGCATACTTGATTTATGGGAAGCATAAGATAATGTGATACACACAAAAAAAACCTACCAAAATCCACTTTATATACTAAAAAATCCATTTTCCATTATACGCTTTGAAATCTGACACTCCATTTACTCTGCCAAAATTCCACTTCCTTTTAAAAATTATAAACTTTTCCTACCAAAATTTTCATAGAATACAATAAATATAATTTCCCATTATCACTTTATCTCAGTTTTTTTCTTGATATTTTATTTTGTAAAATTTTTCTTAATATTGTCTTCCTCTTGGCGTTAATTAATAAGAAAAGAAGTACATAGAAAAAAATCTAGGATAATTTGATTCATGTTTACTTGTATATATATCTACACATACACATATATATATATATTACATATATAATGTCTGTCAAAGAAGAAGACCCCACGACGTTGAAATTTCATTACATTCCACACTTTAATTACCACTTTTCTTCATGATTAATTCACTCCAAAAGTATTTACTCTTCTCTTTCCCAAAAGCATCAACATCCATGCAATATACTAATATATATATATATATATATATATATACACATAACACACAACGCATCATAATTCATATCCAATATCACTTTATATAAACCCCCACTTTCTCTATGAGAAAGAGGAAGCCAATGTGTGTATGAACACTGTTATTCTCTCAAACTGTCTTTCTTCTTCAACCCCTCTTGCCAACTTCTGTTATGATGACACAAGCCTGACGTTTCTCTTATCACAGACCATATATATATATATGTATGTATGTATATACACTACAGTGTGATATAATGGTGTTTGATCTTAGTGGTTTGAAGCACCAATAAAGTGAAGAAATTACTCTTCTCTTTCATACATGGGAATTCAGATGAAGTTGGTTTCTTTATGCTTTCTTCTTCTTTCACCTCTGGTCAGATCATCTCAAGACAGTGACACTATCAAGAGCAACATCAACAAGGTAATTATCAAAATCCCGAATCCCTTTTTTCGCGGAAAAAAAAAACGGAATTGTTTTGTTTAATATTTAAATGGCTAATTAATCTAGTGCTTCGGATCCACATCTAGATTAACTGGCCGTTACTTAAAAAACTAAAAAAATGGACATTATAATTAAATTTTTTGAGAAACCCGGTTCGGGAATTACAGTCGCGGACTGCTTATCTATAATGGTGTATTATTTTGAGTATTTTTTCAGGCACAACCGAGCCATAAACTGCTGGTTGAGATCACAACTCATGGATTTCTGTTGTGGGCTTCAATGGGGTTCTTGATGCCTATTGGAATCCTCACCATAAGAATGTCAAGCACACAAACATGTCAAAAAAGACTCAAAATCATCTTCCAAATTCATGCCATTTCCCAGGTGAATTTCTTATTGATTAATTACTTTATTTGCCAAATTAGCAATATCTTAACAGTGTTACAAAAAGATGCCATTTATTGTTACATTCAAGTTTTAAATGATGGTAAAAGGAGAAGTTTAGTGCAAATCATTCCTAAATAATGCCCCACATAATATGAATAAAAAATTACAAAGTTAACTTTACAATCCTCAAGAGATTATCATGAATCTTAGAGGGCAAGAAAAGACAGGTCCTAATTCTTCTACTTGAACTCTAATACTATTTCAGAAATTACAAAAGATCCCAAAAAAATTATGGCTTATTGTTGATGTCGATTTAACCGTGGGCACATACGACACGGAAGAGCGGTTGAGGTGTGTCGTTATTTTATTTTAATTTAATTTTGGGCTCTTATGTAACGAGCGCTTTAAGGTTAATTAAGCCTTCGGAACATTTTTCAATCTTAGTAAAGAAAATCTTGATGAATTAAGTTTATATGTGAAATTCTTGTGTCGGTTTATCTTTAAGTTTTTCGCTATCTTATGTTTTGATTTATAAGATGAACAAATTTACTAGAGCCCAAGTAAATATACATAATTATTAATTATTTTTTGTTCTTCAGATACTGGCTGTACTTCTTGCAACAGCAGGGGCAGTATTGTCATTCAAAAACTTCAATAACTCTTTCAACAACAATCACCAAAGGATTGGTGTAGCTCTCTATGGCGTTATATGGTTGCAAGTGCTTATTGGAGTTTTCAGGCCAAAACGGTAAAACCATTACAAACCATTTGCTTTATGTAGAAGATGCTTAACTAATTTAGAGGTGAAACCAAACCGGGAACCGGTATTTTGATCTTTTTCGGTCCCAATTTTATGGTATTTTGAATGCGGTACTAGTTTTGGAAAGCCTTTTAATAATTTATAAATGCTACCGAGACTAGTAAAAATAGTAGTGTTTCCAGGTTTTTTAAGCCGGTAATCGAAAAAAAGGGACCTGTAATTGGACGGTAACAAATCAGTTCTATTTTTTTTCGGGTTTTCTAATCATATAATAATAAATTTGGGAGGGCCCGATATATACTGGCTTCCGTCGCTAAACGGGAAACCGGTATTCAAGCTGGTAACTATTTCAAAAGGGTTCACCCCTATTGACTACTATTCTCTTGTAGTATCCAAATCTCAACTTTTGTCCAAATATAATATTCAATGAATAAACCATATTCATATTCATAAAACATTAAACTACACATTAGGTTTAATTTAGAGTTATTGGCAGCATAAGAACCAATTCTTTTCCAAAAAAATAACAATAAGTACTCATTATTTTCTTGTGGCCGAACAAAGTTGCAAAAAATCCAATAATAGCATGCCACTGAATACCAAAATAGCCGGTAAAAAAGTACAAGCGGCAAAAAAAAAAAAAAAAAAAAAAAAAAGAGAAAGAAAGAAGAAGAAGAAGAAGAATGAGTACTTATCATAACTTTTTTTAAAAGAATTGATACTTTTGACGCTAATATCCCTCATATATGTATCAAGGTCAACATAGTGGACCATAAAGTCAACCCTAACATGACTTTTTATCTAGAGCGTTGACTAATACACAAGTGGTGTTGACCTGACAGAGGATCCAAGAGAAGAGGTGTCTGGTTCTTTGCCCATTGGCTGCTGGGGACAGCAGTGTCCTTAATGGGAGTGTTCAGCATATTCTCAGGCTTGCAAGCCTTCCATGACAAAACCTCACGGCAGATTTGGCTTTGGACTTCACTCTTCACCGCTGAGATCTGCTTCATTTGCTTCCTATACCTCTTCCAAGACAAGTGGATTTACATTCAAAACCAAGGTCTAAGTTTGGGAACAAGCCTTGATGGAGATCAACTTGCTCCTCCTATAGAGAAGCAAAAGGAATTGGCCACGGAGACTTGCTGACGAAGAGACCGTGTCAATTTTACGAAGTTTTGATAAGGGTTATTAGCGGCGCGAAGTACAAATTTTCTTCCAAAAAGTAACGATAAGTACTTTTTTCTTTCTTTCTTCAAACTCTAATAGTAACATGCCAGAGTTACCGAAATGGCCGGTAAAAAAATACACGTGACATGCTATTATTAGAGTTTGACAACTTTGTCCGGCCAAAAAGAAAAAGAATGAATACTTATCACTACTTCTTTAAAGACACTTGGTACTTTTACCGCTAATTTTCCTTTCAACACATGTGCTTGGTTTTTTTTTCTACGAAGAAAGGTTAAGAATCGATGAAGGTGATACTAGAGAGGTTCGTTTGGGCCCGTCCCGCGTTTTTCTTGGGCACGGGCAACTAGTGCCCAACTTTTCCTACGCGATCACCCGCTTAAAAAAAAACAATAATACTTATGCCCTTAGGCCTTGACTAGGTTATTCCAACATGAATTGTTTACTAACATGGATTGTTTTCTTCTAATCTTCACTCAAGTTTTCTCAACTGCCATAGATTGGGTTTTATATTGTATTATATATATCCTTTTTGGTGTATTAAGTTTGTATATTGGATTGTTATGTGAAGATTTTGAGCCCTATAAGTGGCAATGTAAACAAATTATTATATAAAGAAATTGGGAGTTGTATTTATTTTTAATTAATCCCGGTTTTTGGTTTTCCCCGATTTTAATCATGGCTAGCTAATAGGCACGGCAGATCAAGATCCGGCGGTCCATGATAATTTAACGAAGAAAAAAAAAACTAAATAATCTAACCCGGAAAAAAAAATCAGTTACTATTATACCCAATACAAGATTGTATACAAGCACAGCAAAATTTCCACACATTTCAAACCATACAACATATATTCTTAACATTATTAAGTCTAGAAATACCCTCTTAATTAAGCAAGCACTATTAATTCAATACTATAATAATGCTTGATTATAAAGTGCATTATATATATATACACTTTGTTGATATTTCATGGAAAAAGTTGCACATAGCCATTGAAAATGGCAATTCCTAGTATGACTATTGGTGGGAGAATCACAAAAGCTCCAATTGTTGCAAAGAAAACTGAATCATTCCTCTTTGACACTTCATTCAAGTAAGTTTGCCTCTTGATGTTTCTCTTCTGTGAGATGGTCAGAAACTTTGCACTCATTTTCTTCAGATTTTTCTGACCCAGCGGGATTACGAAATCGCCCTCCCTCTCGCCGACGAGCCGGGCGAGCTGGTCGCGGATCGTCAGCCTCCACGAGACACCACCGTCGCTCTCATAGCCTGACAGATTAGTTTTAGTATTTTTCGTACGTGAAATTAAATAAAAAGTGTGCGGTATATTCTTCGTGAGAATTAATTACATTATAAATTATTTTTTAAACATATATTTTCCTTAAGAAATTACTTAATTTTCTTTTACCTAATTAATTGAAAATAATTCATAACCCATATATAATTATTTCTTTGGTTTCAATTTAAGATATGCAATCTTACATACAATTTCTTGTTGATTAAGATTAGCAAGCTAAGAAAATTAGCGACGGACATACCGTCAGACGACAGTGAGCTCGAAGTCGACGTGAGCTGCTCCAGAAGATCGAGCTGCGCTCGAGCAGAAGTTGAAGGACCTTTTTGCAAAAATAAACACAGAACAAAATAGATTGTTAAGGATAATCAAGCTGATTTTCTTGCACTGACTTAGGTCAAATATAGTTCCTATAGGCTATATGCAATATATCAAAATAGAACTTGTCTCTTAAATAAAATAATCTATAATTTTTATTTTTATTCTGTTGAAATCAACGTGAAAAAAAAAATCTATAATTAATTAGTCAGGTTACGTGGAAAATATGGAAATAATTTTACGCCAATTCCTTAAGAATATATAGAAACTGAACTCCGATTCCATATTGAAACGGGATCGGAAATCATAATTACCGATCCCGTTTTGAAAAATAATGAAACTTAATCTTATTTGGTTTTGGCTTAAAATGTTCTTAAAAATAACTGAAGAAGTAAAAAAATTGGAATCATATAACTTTTTAAGAGAGAATCGGACCGTATCAATTCGGAATCAGCTATACCGACTCCGATTTCATGAAGAAAACGGTACATACCGTTTTCTATACTATCAAGACAAGATATAAAAATAAAAAACTTATATGTAAGGACACTAACTAAACTACTGTCCATGATCAACAACTAAATAAAAGCTTGAACAAAAATGGCGGTTGATTGGGTTACCAGAAGATGCGCGAGTTTCCTGGTCTGTGAGTCCACTTTGAGTTTTTTCAGAGTCTGCATATGTCTTCAGAGAAGAAGAAGAAGAAGAAGAAGAAGAAGAAGAAGAAGAGGAGTACTTGGATAAAGGCTTGAGCTTTGAAGCCAGAAATGGCAGAGAAGAAGCACTTCTCAGATTCAAAGCCATGGCTTTTGTTTGTCTCCGTTTTGAGGCTACAATTTATTGCTTTCTTTTTCCAAAATATGTTGAGCTTAAAGTCCTCCAAATTATATGGACCACAAATCTTAATATATATACATACATACATATGAAATAAAAAATATAATTACTCCTCCACAAATATTCTCAACCAATGAGATATAATAATAAATAGTGACACAATTTATGTACATAAATAAATAAACATATTGTTATTTCAAAAATAATTTCTAGTGTAACAACTAACAATTGCTAGTTACCAACAAGCACATTTTGTTGTTGGGAATTTCGAGCCTAATTATATTATCGAACTTATGATAAATCCTAAACTCCAAAATTTCAATGTCGATTCTGGTACTCTGAATTCTCGTCTTCGAAAGAGTTTTCCGAGAACGCCCTTGATTCACCCCAATTGAAGCTTAAGAACATAACGGCCATTTGGCTGTTTTTAAGACGAGGGAAGGCGGTGGTTGCAAGCTAATCTTACCAAGTAAAAACTAAGGCTCTCGAAATGGAAGGCGCGGGTTGCTCGCGCCCATACTCTTTGAGGGCACAAGCGTGCGCGTTGTGTTCCTACTAAAAAAAAAATTCTTTTCAAAGTAACCAATAATTTAAAAATAAAAAATTATGGGCCAGATTAAGCGAGCGGGTTTCGCCCTCCCAGTTTTAATTGCGGGATGGGCAAACGATGCCCACCTAATACATGAAGCGGGCAGGCCCACTCGCATGGAAATCAGTATGTAAAACTGATGTAGCCACAAACTTTTTCGGGCTAACCCTCTTTAAAAAAAAACGTCTTAAACTCGAGATTAAGACGGAATCCCGCCAAATTAACCGGCGTCTTGACTTTGCGGGATAAAGCTTTTACCATTCAAGAATCAAGAATACTATACCCCTGTATTTGCATTATTAGGATAACTAATAAGGGACAATTCATACTTACACTATTCAATATATTTGCTTTCCGAAACAAGAAAACAACTCTCACCAATTTTTTTTATTTTTCATTCATGATTTTGAGATTTGAGTTGACTATCTGGGCTTGGCCTGCAATGGCTGCGGAGGAGGAACACTGTACAACGATTTCAGCTGTCGGCTTATGAGCTTGCTGTCGTGACGGGCCAGCCGAAGCTCGCTGTCCTCCGACCACCATTGCTCCAGCCCGTGCGCCTCCATGAACCTCTGGTTCCCCTTCGACATCACGAACAGCTTCGCCGCCATTTGCCCGCTCCTCATCCCCGGACACACGTTCTCCTTGTCGCCGCCGCTAACGGCTTCGCCGCAGACCGCGCTCTCCGCCGCTTCGGGGTCGGTGTACGAGCAGCAAATGTAGTCGCTGTTGTTCACGTACAGGTGCGGCACCCACTTCCCCACCGCCATCGGAGCTCTCGCGCCGCCGTAGAAGCTTTGCATCAGACTACGCAGCCCGAGAGCCGGAGAACCCGCTCCGTCGGTCCCCGCGGACTCGTTGGCGCTCGGGAGGAGCGACAGCTTGAGCCTCTTCCACGCCAAGGAAGCCTTCTCGCCGACGTTCCTCAAGCTCATCGCGAGCGAGACGGAGGGCGGGTTGAACAAATGAGTTTCGACGTAAATCCCGTCCTTCGCTAACGCTTTTCCGATTTGTAGAGCGAATCCTGCGCCCAGGGAATGCCCGGCGACGCAGACATTTCCGCTTCCGTACCTTAAAATAACAGTACCGAAAAACGGAATATACTAGTAAAGAATATACCGAATACTGAACTTAAATGGTAAATACTGGATGCATAAAAAACCGAAAAGCCACACATTATTCAAAAGGGCATACCTCTCGGCGACGGCTCGGAGCGCCGTCATGGCGGAAGTGAACCGGACGGAGCCCTTGAGGCTCTCCCAGGCGAGGAACCGGAGGTCGTCTTGGAGGTCACGGCGGATGGTGTGGCTTTTGAGGAGTGTGCCACGGAGGGCGAGCACGGCGCGAGGGGCGCCGCTGGGACGAAGTAGGATAAGGTCTGCAAGCGCGGCCGAGCGGTCCCACTCAAGGACCGCGCCGAAGATGGAGCCGTCACGATCGTCGATGAGCGTCTCGACGAGCTTGTACTTGAAGGGGATCCACCACTTGGGTGCGAGCGCGGTGGTGTCGGGGCGATTTTCTTGGCGGTCGAGCTCGAGGAGGTAGACGGCCTGGATGAAGCAGGCGATCACGGTTCTCTTATAGTTCCCGTCTTTCCTATGGAGATATAGTAAGAAGTAAGAGCCCGAAACCCATAATCGGATTTAGACAAACCGGTAACTGGCATGATATACCCATCCCGGTTCAATGGAAAACGCCCTTTTTTTACTCATTACTGGTTCAAAAGCGGAAAATAGCATTTTTTATTGAACCGGTATTTACCGATTGTAATAAAATTAATGCTATAAATTCGGGACCAAGACCGGGACTAAAACACCAAGAAAATCAGTCCCGGTCCCGGTTCCACCCCAACAGAAAAACAGAGCATCAAAGCTCCGTAGAAACCCCATTTAAAAAGTAAGAACCCAGAGATCGGTCAAACCGGTAACCGGTCATAATAAACCCATCCCGGCTCAATGGAAAACACCATTTTAATCCCATTTCGATCACTGATTACTGGTTCAAAAGCGGAAAAAACATGTTTTTACCGGTCCGGTACATTTACCGATTATCAAACAATCCAGTTTCTATAAAACCGGTACCAGATTATTAAACATCCAAAAACCGAGACCGGGACTAAAGCACCGAGAAAACCAGTCCCGTCCCGGTTTCAACCTAGTAGAAAAAACAGAGCATCAATGTTCAGTTGAAAAACCCATTTGAAAAGTGAGATCAGATTCAAATGGCAGAACTGTAACTTTAAAATTCGAATATGATCTGAATTTCCAAAAATTCTCTCTCTCTCTCTCTCTCTCTCTCTCTCTAAAACTCAGAAACCGATGATCTTGTTCTCCATAAAACAGAGCATTGATCGAAGGCAGTAATAGGAAGACTGACCAACTGGAATTGATGAGGTCTCTCCAATTCGGAGACGAGACGTTCCGAGGCCCGGAGACGTGAAACGCGTACGGGTGAGCTTCGTCTTGCTCCGGGACTCCTTCGATCTTCGTCGGGGTCTCCGGCTCAGCTTCGCGATCCGCCATTAACACCCCCGAAAGCCCGCCTCTTCGAAGCGGTGTTCTCTCCTTCTTCTGGGTAAAGAAAGTGTTCCGTCTATGGAAGGATTTGGGGTTTCGCTGAGTTGCGTGAATTGGCAATAAAGGCTTTGGCTTGGAATCTAGAGCTTCGAGGATTTCTCACCCAGGTTTTTAATTAATTTAATTAAATTTTGAATCACGTCTGGTTTTTGTAGATCCTCCAACGGTCATATTTCTTTCGTGTTGTTTGTCTTTGTCGGGTTAGTAAGCGGTTTGACCATAATGCCCTTTTTCTTTAACTTTTATTTTTCATTTTTGGCCCATTTGGGTCCTTAATTATTGATACTAAATCAAATCGCCTTATAATTTTGTCAACATCTTTATAGTAGTCATTATTAATTTATTAGCAAAGCGAAAAAATATATCCGTTTAATAACTACATTAACAAAGGAACTAAATAAGGGAAAAAAAAAATCAAAATCAAAATCGAAATAGTGATTTGGATCCAAAATCCAACACTTGAAAAGAATTTTCTTATAATTGGTGGTGTGATTTAATAGTCAAATTAAGAGTGTGATAAGCAAGTTTATTATCAAGTTGTAGTTCATAAATTATATATAAGGAATTTTATTTTTATATATTGATACTCTTTATTTTGGATTTTTGTTAAGTAATATTGTTTATATTTTTATAAGGGTAAACTGCCCAAGCTGCCCAATGCTTGGGCCGGGCCTGATTTGATATGTGTATATTGTATGTGATGTGTTGTTGGACTTGTGATGGTCTATAAATCTATTGTGTTTACGTGATTGGAGATTTGATATCTTTTAAAATGTATAAGTGGATACATTGAATGTGATTTATCTTTATTCGTCGGTTAATCGTTTCCATCTACTGGTCATCGTCTATGCAGATTTTGATCCCGTAGGTTCCTGTTATAGTGTGCTGGTCTGAAGAGTTAAGTTTGGCGGTGCTCTTCAGTCTCTTGCCCTTGGCTTCATAAGAAGTTAACCGTCATGTGTATCCACGTATCACTCGAGGTAGGGGCTATTACCTTTTTCGCAAATTAAAATGAACGTAGAAACCGACGCTCTAATGAAGATTGAACCGGATAGGTTTGTATCGGAATTAATGAAATTATATGTTAATTAAAAAGATAAAAGCTAATATTGCGACTGAATGTCGCTTGTTGGTGAAGATGGAAAACAGGTATTATTTGCATCGGTTTGATGCTTGATATTATATTTTATATTTATGGTTACGTCGAGATGACGTATGTTGATATTGTACCCGCTTCGGGCGGATGATGGTTATTGTGATATGGTACCCGCTTCGGGCGGATGAGCTGCTGACGAGCAGCTGGCTACTGCGCAGTAGGCCGGATATGGATATGATGTGGATATGGATATGGTTAATGGCCCAAAAGTCAACATTCTGGCCCATGGCAAACTGGCCGTCTTTGGAGGGAGATTAGGATCCCGAGTTAGGAGCGAGTTACGGTTAGGGACTTTTAGTCCACCTGTGCTCGTTGCCTTGATGACTCGATGAGATGTAGTAGAGTAAAGGCGCGAGCTTACTCGGCATGGTTGGCTTTTGTGGGGTATATTTATTTATTATTGAGAATGATGAAATGATGAAAATTGACGAATGAACTGTTCATGATAACGTTTAATTAAATTTATTAAAATTTGACTAATAAAGATTTGGTAAAGAGAAACGGTAATGGATTCCCTACTGAGTCTTTGTGCTCACCCCTTTCTTTTCCTCCCCACTGTCCTCCAGGTGGTTCCTAGTACAAAGTGTTAGCAAGGATAAGATCGTCCCGTGTTAGAGGGTGCCGTGTCTTTTTGTTCGCATCACAATTATTTATCTTCTACTGTTGACCTAGGTTTTAGACTGAAATATATTTATAAAGTGGAATGCTTGTTGTTAACCGATGGTGAGTGTTTTCGAACCCATTTTGTGGTGTTCTATTACTCTGGATTTTAATATTTATATTTGGTTTTTTAAGACCCGGGCAAATTCTTATTATTATTATTATTATTTTATATTTTTTTACGCGTCAAGTTACGTCAAATTTGAATAGTCAACATTCTTGGTTTAAAACCGACGTGTTCTATGACCGGTCAAAGTTTGAAAAGTCTTTGTCTTGACTTATTCTACTAACCCCCATTTAGGGACGTTACAGTTATAATACCCAAAGTTTATTCCACTAACGCCAACTATACCAACCGTTAAGTCTCCGTTATTATATACATATATAAATCATGTGTACATAGCGTAAATTATATACATATATAAAATATATGTAGTATAATATGGTAGTGCAACATTAAAGTTTGTTCATATTGTTAAAAAGGAAAGGAAAAAAACAACACTATATACGTATATAGCGTAAAATTTAAAAGGAAATGTTGACCTGGCAATGCTGATATGGCGGGGAAGAGAGAGAACTGGCTGACGTGTCATGCCATGCGGGCAAAATAATGAAGACTTAACGGTTGGTACATTTGGCGTTAACGGAATAAACTTTAAATATTATAGCCACACAAAAAAACTTTGGGTATATAATTAAAAAAATGAAACATTAGTTATTTTAGTCGCAGTTTACCCTTTTTTTAATCTAAATATACTCGTATTAAGTGCATTGTACTTTCATTTTTATTACCTCCTACTATTTTAATTTTTCAAAACTCAAAATCTCTATACATGAATTCAGAATTGTGTTTTAATTTAATTCACCATTTTTTAAAATAAAATTATATAAAAAAAATTCAAAAAGCTAAAATATATTTAAAAAATTAATTAAAAATTAAAAATAGAGAAATATTGACAGACTCTTAAATGGTACATTTTGGGTTGTGTATAAAAATAAATTATATATTTTTGCAAAAACATAAAAATAGGGTATAAATATTATGTCAACAATAGATTGGGTTTGGGTATATGCAAAATAGAATTCCCTAATAGTCAATGTGAGAGAAAAAAATGAAACTCTTAGAAGTTAGAACTATATTGATCACTCTATACAAAGAATACAACATGAACTAAAATAATAATACACATATGTAGATTTATTATTATACAAATATAGTGGAATGGAAGAATATATATCAACACCATGTACGACTGTATATCTATATACATACGCAATTATATAAATATTGTTCTTCACAACAACCCGAATAGCTCGTAGTCGTATATGCTCACATCTTGATGAAACTGATCATCAAATCCATGCCCGAAATCGTACGGACTTGTAGTGTCTACCAAAAGCGTTGACTCTACGTCCCAATACGGAAACAAATCATCCGTATACGTACGATCAACATAATCTACTTGGTTCGTCTCCGAGTAACTCCCCATGCTCGTCTCTCTCGAACTAAACCCTGGGCTTTGTTCTTGATCCCCACACGCTTCGCTGAAGAACCCGCATGGGACGGTGGGAAGCGCCTTCTCGGGACTCTTCGTTGGACCGTTTCCGGTGAGCTCATGCACAAGCGTCTTGAAGCTCGAGCTGTCGATGATGTAGACTTTCGGCCGCAAGACCCGGATCAGATGATTCAGATTGTCCGTGACCTTGAGCTTCTGATCGTGACCGTTGCTGCTCTTCTTTGATGATTTGGATTTAGATTTGAGCGATGGTCTTTTATCCTTGACCATATTGCTTAGGTTTCTCAGAAGATATGGCCTTGTTGTTTCGGAGAAAACTAAGAGCGAGGTTTAAATATGGAGAGCTAGGAAGGAGATTAAGGAAGAGAAGAAGCCAAAAGGAGAGAATATAGAAGCTGAAAGTGACGTTAGGGTTTCAAAAAGAAGAATCTATGGAAATGAACCCTAAACCACTCGCTCTTGGAAGAAGATTCTCAGGTTTGTACGTGCTTTGTGAAGGCTTAAATATATTAAGTCAAATGATCAAGATGGTGGTTTCTTATTGGGGAAGAAAATGGTTGGAAATAATGTTTTTTAATTTATGCCGAAAACTAATGACGTGTAGGGTTGTAACTTAAACTCCTTATCGAAAAGGAGAAGTGGTGATACAGAGAATTATAGCGATTCGCGTTTACTGTGAGAAGTCATGTCCACCTGTCGCTTGCAAATCATTTTCACTATATCTCAATAGAAGTTTATGATATTTAGCGCGCTATCTATCTCCGACAAACACTACAAAAAATCGGTCACATTGCTTATAACTTCGACTACTATGTGTATGGTCTTCACTCTTCATAGCTGTTCAGGTATACTGATCATTTATAACTCAACAATATGTTGAATGATTGTGTCGTATTGTATGTACACGGTGTCCACGCCAAGATATGTCATTCAAACTCGGATTTAACTATTTCGTTGTTGAAATAAGTAGTTATTACTTCACCCTATTTCGGAGATCAAGCCTTTGATTTTTTTTATGAAATTATATCGTTCTGATCAATCTATTTAACGCTAGTTGAGGCTTGTTTCAGTCGCACACCCCATATATCCAAGCTTTCTAAAATCTCTTGAGAGAATGTGACCGATGCTGATCTTTAAAGTGGACGTAGAAAGGAGTTCAGAGACGTAAGAGTTTGTGTCAATGTCACCGATTATGTAGACCAGGATAAATATGCGAGGGGCTTCATGTCAAAGTCATTAAGAGATTGGCGTCACGAATCACCGAATCAAGATTATAATGATTTTATAATGATTTTAGTAAGATCTTTCTATTCATACTTAAAAAACTATTTTGTAAATGTCTTTTATTGATTACTTTGAGTGAGTGTCCCGTGAAAATAAATTTTCATGCTTAGTACTTACTATAAACGGTGCTAACGAAACGGTTCCACACATCTCTATCTTGACACGTTGAAGGTAGTGAATATCTTAAATTTCCAAAAAAATGATTGAGCCTAGAGAATGATATATACTAATAATTTGTAAGGATTTTGTCATCATGTGTATACATATATATATATATATATAATTATATAGAATACGAATAGTTAGAAGGGCATGTAGGGCACGCAGTTACTATTACTCATAAAATATGACATAATCTTGAGAGTTGGTGTTTATAGAAGATAGACAATAAGAAAAAGACATTGAAAACTTGGAAAAATATTGAAATTAATGAGGTAAGCATAAAATTTCATTATTTATATGTTGGTGTCACATCAAAATTCTTCATTTTTGGCTCTGGCTGTCGATTTCGTTTTATTTATTTATACTATTTTTAATAGATTATTATCTCCACTTTATTCCAACTTTTATCTCATTTTATATTATTTTTTACAATACAGTTAAGTGATTCAACTCAATCAAAGTTTAGTAATCGCTGCCCACAAATAACAAATAGTTCGACTTTACATGTTGACAGATGAGACTAAGATTATATTATTATAATTGAATAATTTTACTATTATTTTACTCGAAATAATTAGATTAGTGAATTTACATAATAAGAAAATAAAAGGAAAAGAATTTACAAGTAAAGAACAAAAAAAAATACTGGGAACGACTAATGAAATCAATAAATCATCACTTGTTCTTTGTTTTTCTTTCTTTTTTTAACGATGAACTTTTACCATCAAATTTTATAGATGACATATAAAACGAAAACGATTAAAGAAGCAAATCTACCGATATCGACAGGCAAGTAATTAAATGCTGTTTTTAAATCTGGAGCGTGTTAGATGTTAAGCCGCGTCGAACAACTCAAAGATTCTGTTTGAAACAGCTCAAAGATTCCTCAAACTTGTTAATGAAGTCATTTAGTTAAGCAGACACTAGAGCTTCCTCTTCATTGGAGAATGCCGAGGACCGAAGCTCGGAACTTCATCGATCTCTATCAAGCGAACTTCATTGTAATCCTGCTTGAATTAGCTAAGCAGGATTACAATGTAGTGCAATCCGCTTATCTAGATGAGAGACCGCGTTTGTTTTCTTGCTCGAATCCTCGAGATTCGAAGCTAAATTCATTCGAATAATATCACTAACTGTTGGTAGGTGGTGGCTAGACTTGGGCTTCAAGGAAAATCTAGATTTCGCCAGACCGGTTAATGGACAACTTTTTGTGGGTTATGGAAATAATATCAGAGCCCAGCCTCTCCAAATGCAGGATCGACGACATCTACGACGCCTATGGCTCTCTCGGCGAGCTCGATGTCTTCACCAAAGCGGTTGAAGGATGGGACATTGATGAAATGACAGACCTTCCACTTTACATGAAAATATGTTAACTTGCGAGTTCGACCTCGGTAACGAGCTAGCCTATGACGGTCTCAAAAGTCACGGATTCGACATCTCCTTCTTCATTAAGACAGAGGTAATAACTAAGAAGATCTAACAAAGAGTGAAGATTTGCACTGAACTTCTCTAATATGCTTTTTTTTTTTTTTTTTGGAGTGGCTAAATCTCTGCAGATCGTATCTCACGGAAGCGAGGTGGTTTCATAACAGACATACACCGAGTTTCGACGAATACTTACAGTTGCTTGTTGCTGCTCAGGGACGCCATCTCAAAGAGCTCACTCGAGTCTTGTGACACAAACGGCTCCGAGCTGATACACTGGGTGTTGCTCGTAACAAGACTCAACAACGATCTTGGCACCTCAAAGGTACGGTACGTTCATTGTACTAGTTTCGTGCCATTTTTCTGCTTCCGTTTTTTGTGATTGTTGTCTATTCGGTTTGACTAGGACGAGAGGAAGAGAGGCGATGTGACGAACTCGGTAGAGTGCTACATGGAAGAGCGAGGCTTGTCCGAAGAAGAGGCGTGAAATCGCGTGAGAGAGTTGAGAAATTAATCGTGGAAGATGATGAACAAGGATATCATGAGCAATGAAAGCTTGCCAAAGGCAATGGTCATGGCTTGTTTGAACGTAGCAAGGAATTCTCAGTTTATATTCCAGCACAGTGACAGGATCGGCATGTACACCGTTCCTTTGAACTCACTTCCGATTGAACCCATTCCGATTGAACCCGACTCGGTCATTTGAACTTGGACACTATGCGTTTCGTAAAGTAAAGATATTATGGGGTCTTATAAAGACTACATTTACTCATCATTCTTCATTGAACTCACTTCCTTACAAAAATAAAATAAAAATTATTGCATTAATCAGAAACAAAACTAAGTACACAAAAAAAGTTATAT
Organism: Parietaria judaica; assembly: GCA_954871525.1. Lineage (NCBI taxonomy): Eukaryota > Viridiplantae > Streptophyta > Magnoliopsida > Rosales > Urticaceae > Parietaria > Parietaria judaica. Next base: position 39,904,544 of record OX940865.1, read on the forward strand.
ATAGTTCATGTATTTGTAATAAGTAAATACAAAATTTATAGTACCTCTGCAAACTACAAGTAAAATGGAGATAACAAGACGGTATATAAACATGACCAACTCTTTTTATGTGTTCCTATGAATGAAAGAATAGCGTAACACGAACATTATAACAAGAAATCAGCCCGGAAATTTCGATAGCTCGTGTACTTTAAGCCGCTCGAAGAAGATTCCGCCGAATTCAGCTCCTACTGCGTAAATTCTTCTCTTCTCAAAGTCAAATGTTAAAAGAGTGGTCAACGCTTCTGGGTCGGTGCATTCTCCGTCAAGGACGATCCCAGCTGAATCATGAGCGGGTAAACCGGGGTGAACTCCTTGTCCCCTCGAGCCCTAACCCTAGACTCGTAATCTTCCAGAGACGCCTTCACACCCTTCCAGATCTGATCCTCTCCTTGAGAATCCATCCACACAGAGTACTGCACCGGTGTGAGCCCGTTCCTCTGAAGCGGCGACCGCAACTCCTCTGGCCCTCGGGTGTACAGATGGTGAAGGACGACGCTCAACGGAAGATCTTGAAGAAGCGGAGACGAGGCTAATTGAGAAGTTTCCAGAAATATCAGAGGCCGGAAAGCTCGGAGCGCTCGGTACGGCGCGCCAAGCTGCTCGACAGGGAACAAATTCTGCCCCACTGCTAATTCTAGCTCGGCCATGTCCCGGGCCATTCTGAGCTTTCCCGATTCGGAAAGGGGTCGGACCAGAGCGGCGTGTCGAATGAAGAATGTCAGAACCCTAGAAGCTGCACTCCGGACGAGCCGGGTGCAGATGTTTTCCGTCCCGGCGTTTGCCGGCGGCGAGAGGCGGGAGAGAAACTCAGTACGGAAATGGAGGATGCACTTTTGCAATTCTTCCATGTATGAGGAGGAGTTGTTATCCATTGCAGCATCCAAGCCAACCGTGCCAAAGTTCTGTTCGTGGATTTGGAGGATGCAGGACTCGAGGCGCTCGAGCATTGCTTGGAATAGGGACGTCACAGAATCGCAAGCGACGCCATATATGGCTCCAAGCGAAGGGGATAATACTTCTATGGCAATGGAGGGCAGGGCTGTGATTGTGGACGAGACACGTGCGTGGACTTCTTGGAGGTGCTGACACAGGATGAAGTTCTTGAGTTGGGCAGGTGTTGCCGGGCCGCTGACCTGGCGGGCCTCGGGACCAGGCGATATCTGCCATTAGAGTAAGTTTCTTGAATGTTAAGAGTATGGACTACGTAAGATAAGACCTTTTATTAAAATATCGCATTGATTTCTAAATTTTTGTTAATTAAACACAACAATACGTTTGTAATATCATTGTACTAATGAGAAAAAAATGGTTATATTTTCCCTTAATTCTAAGCTCTTACCGGCCTAAGTTCTTAGCTTCTGCACATAGAACAAGGACTTTTTTATAATTAAACAAAATTTAGCAGAATCAAAATCCAACAAAAACTAGCCAAATGAATTTGATTATATGAGAATCGGTAAGTAACTATTATTTTCCGTACCTGGTACTCAGCTCGCTGTGCAAGGAGCAGCAGAACCTTGCCAATTTCACGCAGTACGAGAAGAGTCAACCGCCCATCGAACTGCACGGCTTCAATCTCTTCGTGGATTCGTGAAACGATTCTGGAGATCTGTTCTTTGGAAGGAACACTCCCGCGGCTTGAGACGGGAAATACGGAATTCACAAGATCGGAGAGGCGACCTAAGCAGAGACCCAGGAATGCTGTCTGGAATATTTCAACTGCCGATACCATCTTTTCTTTCCCGTCTGAACTGATAGCTGGTAAAACTCCTTTCACATCCGTGTCCCGTGAGATCCGTTCGAGAAGATTCTCTATCATAGAATAGAGCTTTGGGTACCCCATTGTAAATATTTCTTTAACAAAGCTTGAAGCAGTGAAAACCGACTTCATATGCTGGGAAAACGCCTTCACAACGGCTTCCCACACTCGGTCTGTTAACATGGAATCACCTTCCTGTGCGGTTATTAATATTAACGGATGTTAGCAAGCTAAAGAGGTTCCTAGGTGAAAGTAGAGTTAGCATCAGGCCAAGAGCCACACATTTCAGTGACATACTAAATTGTTATAAATCAAACACGCAAAAACGACGAGCTTAAAGATAAATCGACACATGCAAGCCCAATAAGAGAAGAAAAACACGGACAGAGGAGAAGATCACTATGATCGAAAAGTTCTACAATGGCGGGGAGAGAGACTACAACGATAAATGAAGGTTAGGTTTAACTAACTATAGAGCAGAAATTACAGCCTTGATCTGAAAGGTCTTGATCCCTCTGTTCCACCACAGAGCCCCAAAAACATCTCATAAAATATACAGCACATCGCGAAGCTAGAAACAGGCCGGGCCAAAAAAGAGTATTCTGGGTTTGTAACTCTAAGATACATGTTCAATAAAGACTTCAAATTGAATGGAAAAGTGGCATAATTTCCATATGATTAAATTCTATATCGTCATATTCCAACGTTCTTCGTTAATTTAGTCTAAGAAATTGTGATTGTTTATCTAAATTCTTAACTTCAAGGCCAAATTACAGATCAAAATCTGATTTGTGAGCAGCTTAACAGCTTTCTGATCGTATAACACAGACTTTCTCCTAAGCCAAACAACTTTCTAGACACTGATCTCCTAAGCAATCACTTCTAAGCATGATCATCATAATCATTCATCCTCAACATTTCTAAGCAAAATACCCAGATACGCAAACAAAAGAAAGCAATGTAGCTCGAAAAACCAACCCGACTCACCTGAATCACCTCGTCGAGCAGGAGAACATGGGTAAATGGGTCGCGCTTCTTCGATAAGACCCTCTGCAAGTGCCACACGGCGACAACCACGGACTGCAGCTTGTCCATACACCCAGTCATCCTCTGCCACAGCGCGTCCCTCGCCTTTGCTCCTCCTCCGATCTGTGGCGTCCCGCTGCCCCTAATCCCTCCCGGGCCGAACCCTCCTCCTCCGCTGCTCGCAATCGCCTTCATATCCAGCGCCGAGCTCACGCTCTTCACCGCCATGGCCTTGTACCTCTCGATCATCTGCTCTACGGTGCCTCTCAACTCTCCCAAATTGTAGAAGACCTGCAGACCTGTCCCGACCTCGGCCTGGTTCAGCCCGTCCATCCCCCGATTCAGCACCTTCATCGCCTCGGTCCGGATCCGCTCTCTGGTCTCCTTGACGAAGACGATCTCGTGATCAACATCGTCTATACCTCTGAGGCCGTACTCCTCGTAGAGAGTCAGAATGTCGCAGATGAACTGCGCCGCCTTGGCGAGATCGAGCTTCTCGTCGGCGTCCGCGTCGGAGACTATGTCACGGAGCTTCTTGACGAGGCGGAGCGCGCGAACGGAGTGGTGGAGGAGCTCGGACGTGCGGTGGAGGTTCGAGAGCGTCAGGGTTTGGCTGCGGATGGAGGCGAGCGGCTCCGAGAGCTCGGATCGGACGCGGCGGAGCGAGGACTGGAGCGACGCGACGGCGGATCGGACGGCGGCGAGGGAGTGGTCGGCGTGCTGCAGCGACGAGAGCTGCGCGAGGAGGTCGTCGTGGCGCGAGAGGACCTCCGATCGGAGCTGCGACTCGAGGAGGCGGACGGCGCCGTGGAGCTTCTCGGCGGTGGAGGCCGGCGATCCGGAGGAGAGCGCGGCGGAGGAGAACGACGCCGAGGAGAAGTCCGGCGAGAGGAAAGCGGAGAAGATCGGGTCCGAAGCGAAAGAATCGAGCGGCGATGCGGCCGCCGCTGCGGTGGTGGTGGTGGTGGACATGGCGGAGGGGGATTTGAAGGTGGAGAGGCGCTGGAGAGGGGAGGATGAGGCGGCGGTTGGCGACGGAGACGGCGGCGACGCCATTGATGAGCTCCGGCGAAGCTTCTCTCAGAGATGAGTAGGAGTTTGGTTCGAGGCTTTGTTACTTCATTCAGTTGCATTTTGATAGGCAGGTAGTAACAGTGAAACGCGTGTCGTTTTTGGCCTCTGACAAACTATGACTGTCGTTTTGGATAAAAACGACATATAATTGCTCGCTTCCTTGTACTTTTATACTCTTTCATGTCGTTTTAGATTTTTTTTCTCCTTTTTGTTGTCGTTCGCATGTTTAAATCGAAAATGTGATTATGCTGTTTATCATTTCCGTACCACTGCAATTAAAGGTTGGTTAGATTCATATCAAGATTAAAACCGGCCGGAAAAAAATATACAGTAGAACTTCTATAAATTAATACTTGATAAATTAATAATCGCGATTAAATAATATTTTTGTCCGGTCCCGACTCGAGCCTAACTAGCTAAATTAATAATTCGCTAAATTTATAAGATAATAATTTTTAGAAAAAGTATATAGGTCCCAAGTGATATATAAATTAATAATTAAATATAAAAAATTAGATAAATAATTATAAAATCACTATAAGTAAAATGTAACATAAATAACTATGAAATCACATTAAATAAAAAGAAAACATTACATCACTAATCATGTAGTCTTCTTAGAATATGATTCTATAGTAACGTGTTTCTTCTGGAAGTTAATGTCTTCTTGAACTTCATTTCTAAGCTTCCGAAGAAAATTATGAAGGTCTATGTCATATTCTCATGTTGAAGCAAAAAATTAATGAGAGTCTCTTTTTCTGACATTGGTACTCTAATATCATTAAGCTCTTTAATATTTCTAACATTGGTACTCTAATAAAATATTTTTAAATCATAATAGCCTATCTTGATATGCTTAATACGGATACTTCAATACTCTGGGTATAATAAATTGAAATAATTTTTTGTTAGTAAAGATGTTTATATAATTATAGCTGATCATCAATTAACTTTTTCTTCATTAATGTATAAAATAATAAATTATTAATTTATATGTTAATTAATAATCCGATAAGATAATATTTTTTGTCGGTCCCAACAGTATTAATTTATAGAGGTTCTACTGTATATATCATCTTGATGAACGCTTGATAAATCGGATCTGGATTATAAAATCTGCCATTGGATTTTTGAGTTTAAGGATTTTCTCAAAACTTAGATTAAGGGTTCTAAAACCCGCTTTTGTAATTTATATATATTTTATTTATATATATATATATTATTTCCTATTTTTATGGTTTTTCAGCTTGATGTGCTTTTTTTTTTTTTGACAATATAGGATTGAAATATATTATTAATATTGAAATAAATTGGGATTTTAAATCCGGATAGGGGTTTAAAATCTAATTTGAACCCTGATTTATATATTTTTAAAATAATAGATCCAAGTTAATTTTCCTATATCCCAATTTGGGTTCAGGTAAGGTCAATCGAATTTTAGTACCTTTATTTTGTTCGGGCTTTTTTTTTCTTTTTCTTTTCCTCTTTATTTTGTCGTTCGTATCAATTTGTCTGCTCCATTGAAGTAAATACTGTCGTTTTCCCATTTGGAATAAACATTGTCGTAAAAGACATTCATGTCGTTTACATGCAAAATTTGCTCAGAAAATACATGCAAAATTAACAAAGAGATGAAAAAAATTAAATTAAATAGAATTCGGAACCATTCTGATCTCATCTTGTTCATAAGAGAAAAGAAATATATATATATATATATATATATGCACAAAGAAGATAGTACAACTACAAACTATAAAGAATCAATAAATTATATGTCTATATATATATGTGTGTGTGTGTGGAGCGATCGCGGCGATCAGAAGCGGCAGCCGCAGCAGAGGAAGAAGAAGCAGATGCCGGAGACGAGGACGACGAGCTCGACGACGCTCGTTAGCCGGAAAACGACGTCGTCCACCACTCCCGTCTCGAGCTTCCACTTGAGCGCCGAGAATCTCCATGGCCATGGCCATGACCAGAGCTCTCTCTTCATCTTCTTCATCGAGAGATTCTTCAGAAACCCCATGCTCTCTCTCTCTCTCTCTGGTTCGTTTGAGAGAGATATTTTTTATGAGCTTCAATAAGCACAGCGAATATATCATAGATACGTGTGTGTATATATATTATATATATATATATACATGTATATGTAGTGAGCTGTTAAGCCTGCTTCTTTGCTGTAACCACCGATGCTATTAAAGAAGGGTAATTCTGGTATTTCACATGGAGGAATATTTGAGATTTTATACGTTGTCTTTTTAAGTGCATGCCATATTTTCCTTTGTAAAGAATTAATGTTAAAAATAGCGAAAAAAAAAAAAAAATCGGATGAAAGTAGTATAAATGGTACTCTTTTATGAAAAATTACTATTTAGTCAAATAATGAATTTACAAAAAAAAAATACATATTTTACAGTTGCAAAAAGAAATCCTTAAACTAATTTAAGACAAATGAGCTAACTCTACTTAAGCTAATGAAAACAAATAAATATTGTAAAGTCTACCTATAAATTTTGAATTTTTTCAAGATTAAATATATAATGAAATGATAAAATATCTTCAAACAAATATAGTGTGCGCAAAAGCTACATATTTTCAATCATTATGTGTTATTTCTATAAATTATATGTTTCTTAAGATATTGTTGTAAAAAATTAAAATTTCAATAGTGAATGAGCCATCATAAAAAAAAAGTTAAAAGGACGTTACTTTTTATTGTAAAATCTGGTTTGGATGATTCGATTTTTATTTTTTTATTTTTTTATTTATATCAACAACCTGTCAATTATTTTTTATACGATTTGCATATCTGTTTGATTTTAATGTATGTTTTCAAGATTTAATTCGTAGCATACACGTTGGTGATTCTAGATAACATATCACATGACATACTTTAATAAACACTTTAGTTAACCAAATCGTCAAAAAAAAAATAAAAAAAATAGCGTCCATATATATGATGGTGGCAATACCGGGTCCAAAAATCGGAACTCAAATATGGATTTCCGACTTATGAAACAATAAAATTGGAACTCGGTTTTAAAATCAAAATAGGATTTATATTTTGGTTCCGGATATTAATATCCGAACTTTGAGTTAAAAACTCCTTTTTTTTAATTAAAAATATATTATGCGTTTTTTTTTTTTAGATTTCGCATGATAAAATATAAATATAACATCAATAAATAGCTAAATAAGTTGTCTTTTTGAGAGTCAAGTTTTGGCTTCATTGCCTTAAAATGTCGTTATAAAAGTATAGTTAGAGCTTTCCACCAATAATAATATTATAAGTTTATAACGACTTAATTATGACCGTTGAAAAGTATATACCACCACCTAATTTAATTTAATTTAATTTATTTATTAATGTAACACTTGAATGAGAAAATTGCTATATAAAATAATAAAAATATAAACTACTCTCTTATAAGTGTAATAAACATATTATTATAAAAAGGGTAAACTGCGGCTAATGTACCTAATGTTTGATTTTCTGCGGATTATATACCTAATGTTTATTTTTGGCTGCTAATGTACCCAATGTTTGATCCGTTAGATATTTTTGGGTTTTCCGTCAGTTGACCGTTAGAGAGTTATATGTACACTTTTTGTATTTTTGACATAACTCACTCATTTTTTGTCCAAATTTTAAGCACGACCTATGGTTGGAAAGATAAGAGATAGATCTACAACTTTAATGTTTTAAGTTTTGTAAAATTAGTTTTAAAAAAATACGAAATTTCAAGTACAACGTAAAACTGGACATTAGTTTAATGCAAAATATTTGTTTCGAGCAAATTTTAATATACTTAATGACTTTTTATGATGAAACGTAAAAGTAAAAAGTTGTAGATAAATGTTTTATATTTCCAACGGATGTTTATTTATAAATTTTGGATAAAAAACGAGTGAGTTATGCCAAAAATATGAAATATTATTTCACATCACATCTTTTATATTTTTGGCATAACTCACTCATTTTTTGTCCAAAATTTATAAATAAACAACCGTTTGAAAGATAAAAAGTTTATCTACAACTTTTTAGTTTTACGTTTCATCATAAAAAGTCATTAAGTATATTAAAATTTGCTCTAAACAAATATTTTGCATTAAACTAATGTCCAGTTTTACGTTGTGCTTGAAATTTCGTATTTTTTTAAAACTGATTTTACAAAAATTAAAACATTAAAGTTGTCGATCTATCTCTTATCTTTCCAACCATAGGTCGTGAATAAAATTTGGACAAAAAATGAGTGAGTTATGTCAAAAATACGAAAAGTGTACATATAACTCTCTAACGGTCAACTGACGGAAAACCCAAAAATATCTAACGGATCAAACATTGAGTACATTAGCCGCCAAAAATAAACATTGGGTACATAATCCGCAGAAAATCAAACATTGGGTACATTAGCCGCAGTTTACCCTTATAAAAATATATATAAATTAATAATATTTGTCATGGTCTCCACTTTATGGGCAACGGCTCGCTATAAATAATTAAAGAGTATTAAAAGACCTTTTAGGTCATCTTATTTTCTAGTTTGGCTTTGTACAGCAACGTTGCTTGAAACGCAAGTAATGAAGTCACTATATTGTAGTTATGAAATGATTAACAATAATCTCCAATTAGTCAAACATATAAGTAACAACGGCTACGGCCTGAATTAATTATTTTCAAGGGATTAGTTACGACTTCCGACAAAAGCGTCAAAAGTTGTTCGAACAAATGCGACATATTCTCAAGTTTTTTTTTTTTTTTGTTACAATGAAATTCTCAATATCGTGATTTTTTTGTTTGTTTTCGATTGGTTTTGTCTCATGAATATCTCCTAATGTTAATTCATTTACACGTATCGACTCATCTTAACTTTCATTTTCTTAAGTGTAGGCGATGTTAAGTGTAAAATATTAGAAAAATGAAAATTAAATGAGACATCTACATAAAATTACTCAACCAATAATTTTACGACTTAAAATATTTATTCAGCGGAATGAAAAGATTTGGAATATATCACACTACTTTGAAGAACTTTGAGTATTTGTACCACAAATATCCTTGTTTTTATTTATGTTACACTTATGCCAAACACAATATACACCAATTACATAATGCAAATATACAAATTAAACAATATTCATATTTAAATATCGATCCCTGAGTTATTTGTTTATATTTGTCAAAAGATTAGCGTTAATCTCTCTTAAATTTATTTAGGATTGATATGGGACACCCACAATTTACCACACAAGCCAACATTTTGGCCAAAAATGTTAAAAGTTTACATTTAGCCCTCAATTACCTAATTACTATAAGATGATGACTACAAATTTAAAGACTTATCTGCACTCATTTTTAAAATATGAAAACTTATATCAGTAGTTATAAGTATTTTTTTATTTGTAGGAAATACCCGGATTGGAATTTAAGTCCATTGGACTTTCCGGGTTCGACCCGACTACATGAATTGGGACGGGCCCACTTGGGCCCGTAACTTGATTATGAGATTGTTAATTAATTATCGTAGTTAATTAATACTGACGTTTTAGGCTTAGGCCCAACTAATGGGCCAGAAAGTCCATTAGTTCATTTCACCTTGTAGGCTATTTAAGCCACAGGGAGGCTCATAATTCGATATCCTAGCCTACAGAGACAGAGAAAAGTCGCCCCCTCCTCTAGCACAAGAGTGTGCAATTTCTCCTCCCATGTGTTCTCGTCCGTTCATCGTCTAATCCTCGAGAGAGACCTGGTTGTCAATCGATGAGATTTTCGGTCATAAAGACGTTCCCGCATTTTCGTGGTGGATAAGCTAGAAGCTTTACAATTGTGAAGCTACGATCCGCATCACAAGGAGATTCTCGCGCGCACCCCAAAGAGATTTCGGCCACAATTTGGTATTGCGTTTTCTTAATTTTTTAATATATTCTAGATCTTTTTTTCCGATGATATTTTTTTTTTTCGTCTAGGTTTGAGAAAAGTCATACAAAAATCCAAACATTATTATCATAAGTTTATAATTTAGTTTGTCAGTGAATGTCACCTATATGCCAAATATTAACTCTAAGAGACGCATCATAGATTAAAAAAAATATCTCAATTTCCCAATTAGATTAAGATACAAAATGAAACAACACATTTTACTAAAAACTAAGTATAGTTTGAATCGAATCTGGAAGAAGTTTATTTATTATGCGGGCCCTGCATTATTAAACTAACGCTAAATCAACCCTAGCTTTTTTGAGAGTTACATCTAACGTCCCTCTCTAAAGAGTTTAATGATTTGATGGTAGCCGACAAAAACGACACAGAACTTTTAACGGTTTGGTTCCAATCACGATACTCTGCGGGACCCACTTAGCGGGACCCACTTACCGATTAACAGCCACAAAATTACTTATAATTATTAGTATTAATTCTTTTTTCAAAAATTGATGATAAATTTTATTTTTTTTAGCCCGATAAATATTTTGATATTACATATAAAACAAGTATTTTTGTTTTTGTTTTTGGAACTAACTTGTATTAATATCAACGTATTGTATTTTTTGACTAAATACAATAATTAAATTTTATCATTAGTTTTTTTAAAAAAATTGGTACTTATATCAAAAATATCTCTTATTATTAAGAATATTTGTAGCATAAACCCAATCTTTATACTCAAGGCGGCTCAATCTTTTTGAAATCTTGGGCGGAAAAAATGATACTTTTTTTGTTAATATTTTTTGTAAAAAGAATAACATCAAATAGAAAAAGTTACCGAAATTAAGTTAATATACATTTGATATTTGGATGTTTTTTAAAGTAAGGCTATTATTTTTTGAAGCAAAAATACTTAAGTGTTTTATATATAGGGCGACATAGAGAATTTATAAAACAGTCGCAAAAGTTCCTAAGTTCATTTTTTTTTTTGCAAATCAATAGACCTCATCAAGTTTTTCATTAATTTTTTTCCTAGTTCTGTCAATGTTGACCTCAACATCATAAAGTGCAATGGTATTGAGGAAATGAGCCAATGCTAAGAATTCGTGTTGTTAATGTACACAGGCAATGTCGTCCTGCCCGCCCATTTTTTTAATTATTTAAAAATAGACATAACTATTTTAAAAGATGAAACAAAATAAGTATTAAAAAAACAAGTTGTCTGTCCAGAAGAACGGACACAAGGGTGACCTAGTATTAGCACGTGCCCTACTTCACTAAGTATATAATTATATAGGGAAAATTAATTATCTAATGATGAATTATTAGGAAAATCGAAAACTAGTGATGAATATTCTAAAATTCGAAAAATAATGATGTTCAATGTTTGCGTACCAAAACACCACTCATTCAACTTCTACCCCTCATTTCATTTCATTGCCCCTTCAATTTTTTCTCTCTAAAAATCCTTTATGTTTCTTCATGCTTTTTTTTTATTATTAAAATAGCTAGAAGACAAACTCTTATTATTTTTCTTTTTTACATTTGTATTCATTGTTTTAGTACTTAATTACAAATGTGCCACTGATACTTTGGCTATGTAAAAAGCCACTGATCTATTCAGCAAACCCTAATGATTAATGCTCGGATATTTTCTTCGTCATTGTTCTCCATTTTCTGCATTTATGCTTTCTAATATGGTATCAGAGCATTTCTCAAATCTTCAAATGACGATTGTAATATCTCGTTTGATAGATCGAGAGTAGAGCAAGATCGTGAAAAGCTAGTTTATGCAGAAGTTATGAAAAATCGCCTAAAAATATGAAGACAGACACCTTTTTAGATGGAACTTTGGGATTTGTGGATCCGTCTTTCGAAAGATTTTTTTTGCTAAAACTTAAACTACAAAGTTGTATATCCATCTTATGGCTTAAAAATAAGATTTAAATTGTAGAGTTTGAACAATATATGAGTAAGTTTTGAAAAAATATGATGTTTTGCAGATCTTGGTCGGAGTTAGCAGCATCGAACTCAGAGATAAATTGCACAATTTTTGTATTTTTGGCATAACTCACTCATTTTTTGTCCAAATTTTATGAAAGACCTATGGTTGGAAATCTAAGACATATATCCACAAATTTAGTGCTTTTAATTTTATATAAAAAAAAATCAATAAAAAATACAAAATTTCAACCAAAACGAAAAACTGGACATTAGTGTAATGCAAAATGTTTGTTTCGGAAAAAATTTAGTATACTTAAATAGATTTTATGATGAATCTTAAAACTACAAAGTTGTAGATATATCGTTTATCTTTTAAACGGTAGTTTATTTATAAATTTTGGACCACGAATGAGTGAGTTATGTCAAATATACGAAAGATGTACAATTGTACTAAGGAGTTAGTATGTCTGAATTTGGCGTTATAATCTATGAGGTCAACGTTTACCGAAAGGTCAGTGTTAGCACATTCGAGGTCGGTGTTAGGAGCTCCAAAGTCAAATTTTGACGTAGAGGATTGGTAATACCGAAGTCGGGGTTTCTAAGACCGAACTCGGAGGTCTAACATCGACTTCGGACGCCGATTTCAGAGTTAATATCTCCGAGCTCAGAGATAAATTGTATGCTTTCGTATTTTTGGCATAACTCGTTAATTTTTTGTCCAAATTTCATGAACAACCTGAAATTGGAAAGCGAAGAGATATATATGTTTTAAGTTTCCTTGACATAGCTCAAACATATGGTTGAGTACTTGAGTTAGTTGTATGCCATATGAAAGTGTGATGGTAAGGTGGCATGATATAAGTGCGAGCGACATAGGCTCAAATCTTGAGTCTCTCGCGGCGATTATCGCTTCGAACTTTCACGTTTTGTAAGTAATTTAGCGACAGACTCTTATATTTTAGTGTAAAACGCAAACGATAAACGAAAGGCATGCTGGGGACAAACTTCAATTTTCTAGAAAGCGACAACGACAACGACAAAGACAAACAAAAGTTTTCTTACCGCAAACTTAGAGAATGGCAAACCCGGGACTTATCCCGATTTTAAAAATCTTAGTTAATTATTTGGTGGCAAAACGAAAACGACAAATCCGATTTGGTTACGACAAAGCTAAAGCCGAAGTCTTTAACAGACGAGACAGGAAACATGAGCTGTTCCAATCTGGTCTCTCCCATCTCTGCTCCTTAGAGTCCCCACGAGGGCGGCGACGGCGACGGCGTCGTTGGCTTCCATGGCGTGCCTCTCGCCGGACGTGCTCCTCCTCAACGCCGCCATGGCCGTCTTCAGCGGCGTTCTCTCCCTCGTCGCGTTCTCTCAGGTCAACCCTTCTCCTCCTCTCTCATGGGGTTTTCGATTTCTTCCGACTCGTCTTGTGAATTGGCTCGTGGGTTTTGACCCGCTTGTTGAAAGGGAGAGAATTTATGCCTCTGTGATTCGATGGTAATGTTTTCATGGCTGAAATGAGCGCGAGGAAGTGGAATTGGACTTGGGATTTTTACTTTTTTTCATTGGTCAAAGGTCAAAGCAAGCTGCTTGATGGTGTTGACTGAATTCCAGAGATTTTGACTTCTTAAAAATATATTTTATGATTGATTACATCACTGAATTTCAATGAGCTCTGAATTCTTGAGATTTTGACTTTTTAATTGGTCAAACTGACTACTTTAAGCTGTAATTGTACAATGCTATGTTTGTGGTGTGTGACTTTGGTTTTTATGGTTGACTATATGACTGTATTCTTCCGTTGACTTTTGCCTTGATAGATTGTAAGAATCCACCTGCGAGTACATGGATGGACGCGCCAAAAAGTATTAATCTTTACGACACTTAACATCAATGAGAATCTTGTTCTTACTTCTCTCGTTGTTTTATTTATGTCGGATTCACGTTCGGTTTTTGATCGACTAGTGTGTCTACGCAGGTCATGCATTTCTTGGTTGGCTCGTCCAACACGGGTAAGGCCAGAAAGTTACGGTTTATCGTCCTATTATCCTAAATAAAGATTTTTATTACCGGGATTTCATGTCTTCTCTGCTCTATTTTTGCAGGGTACTTCATATATTTTGTATCTACGCATTTTGCGACTTGTTTGGATTGGATTTGTTGGTCTCACGTGTGTGGTTTCGTCCTCATGGGTATGTTTTCTTAACTAGATATTATTATGTGCAAATTCGGTTTTTAATGGCCTATGATTTTAACGATGAGCTTATAATTCTGCAGCATACCCGAGAGTTATTTTTCTGTCAGCGTATCTTCTGCTCCTGTCGTTTTGGTAAGTCGAGTTAAAATTGTACCTTCATCTTTGCTCGACAAAGTTCCTGTGATTGGCGGAAATCCCCCTTCGTCGGTGCTGGCTTCCCCCGAACTTTGTTTTGATGCCCTTTGCCCCCCCCTAACTTTCATTTTGGTCCACTTTATCAGCTGAACGTTCCTTTAAAGACTGACGACGTTAATGCAAAAATGATTTTTTTTTATCGAGAAATAAATATTTTTTATTCATACCTTATGTTAATAGTATTTTCGATACTGGTTTTTCTCTGACTAGTATTTGTATTCTGCACCAAAATGAAGGTTCAATGAGAAAAGTGCCCGAAAATGAAATATCCGGGGACGAAGTGCTCCTTAAAAAAATTTAACGGGACAAAGTGCATCAAAAAAACGTACATGGGGCAGGCTGTAGCGACAAGAAAATTTCAGGGGAAATTTGTGCCAATTTTTCTCTAGTGTTTTTTTTTTACTTGAGCCTTGCTTCTTTCCTTTTGCTTATCCTTACTATCTGTTAAAAAATGTTTCATTCCCTCACGTTTGTTTGGTACGTATCGTGTATCTGGAATGATGAAGCCTTATTTTTAAGGTCTACTATGGCCAATAATTTTATAGGGTCGACCTTTGCCATCAGACAAATGACGAAGACGATGATGACGATGCAAATAGCTCCGAAAAAGCCTTGTTGGAGAATTCAAAGCATAAAACCGGTTCATCAAGTACAGATGGTCATAGAGGCTGTTGCTCGTTCCAAAGCCTTCATTTTCAAAGCCGCCAAAAGTTCGTGATCGCGGTACGAAAAACAGATTTATGCTTGTGAAATTGTATCTTAGTTTAACAACTTTGTTATTCTTGTATATAAACAAGATTATTTTGTGGCTAATATCGAGTTTGACTAGGTTGTCGCACTTCTTCTTATCTTAATGACATCGTTCTCAATTGTAATCGAGATTGGTGCGGTGAAGGATTTTTTTGATACTTCACTAGTTTCTCAGGTATGAACAAGATATATGGTATGTGATAGACCAATGCTTACATATCGTAGGAGGAAGAAGAACATTGTCTGATTCCTTTTATCTAAGGCCGTTTATGTCGTTTTATTTAGTTATGTCGTTAGGGGCTTTTTGGGTCAATTTTGTCGTTAGGGGTATTATTGTCTTTTCATAACGATTTGTCCCTATGGCTGCTAGCTCATTTTTGTTACTTTTATTTCATAAATGACTCAGATGATCAATTATAAAGAAAGAAGACGGTGTCCACGTCATGTACAAGAAACTTTTTTTTTCTTATATAAAAAATTCATAAATATTTTTAATCGAAGTAAATCGTGCTCATATTCATAGGATATCATATGATCCAGAATTATACTTTGGTTTTGTTAAATTCTCGTATTAATTTGGTAAGACAATAATGTCTGCCATTTTTGCAGGTATATGAAGACATTATTGGCATATCAGTTCTTTTACTAGGAGGCGCATTAGGGTGCTACGGTGAGAACCGAGCACTTTTAACCTTATCGACTTCAAATATATAAAATCCGTCAAAATATTCATCTCAATTTTAATTTATTTCCAAGTGGCTACAATCTATATATAATCATTATTTCCCGTACGAGGCTATACATTTGATTAAAAACGAAACAGAAAATGGCCACGGATAATGTCACTGTCGAATTTTATTCAACAATAGTGGAAACACAAAAAACCTGCCTCTAATTCGAGAGCCAAGACGTCCATTCTCCAAGAGATGATGTTCCGACGACAAAAGACAATCAAAACATAAAAACTGCACAAAGCCTTAGACGCACTTATAATATTAATAACATTCCTAATAAAACAAGGGTCTCAAATTCGCCGTCTCTCTTTGTTTTATTGTTCTTAGTTCCGGTGAAGTCGAAGTTCTCCGGTTAATCTATATTTCCATGAATATTTCAGGTCTGTTGCTTTTTCTTAAACTAAGGAAAGTCCGGTCCGAGATTGCTTTGTCAGAGAAGCGAAAAGTATGATTATGAACCCAATATCGTCTTTTTTGTTTATCCCTTTCAAATTATTTTACAGTACTAAAAAATTGAAAAAGTGGGTGATAACTGCAGGTAACTTATCTCGGAGTAACCTCGATCGTTTGCTTTACATCAAGTGCTTTGGTAGCCATTTTTACTGATGCTCCGGTACGTCGAAAACTAGCTTTACAGCCTTGAATGATCTTGGTTCGTTCAATTCCCGAGTCTATGCATTAATTATATATTTGATTAAACTCATTTGCAGCTTTACTATCACCGGCATCTGAAGAAAATGTATGGCGCAAAAGTTGTCATCTTTCTGATACTGTACTATCTCATCGGTAATTACGTCCTCCTTTTGTCTATGTATTTTCGGATCAGTCAAGATCGTAATTCTTTAGCTGTTGTGTAATTACTGTAGGCTCCTTGGTTCCCTCAGCTATATTATTATGGATAATGAGAGACTTGCCACCTGTAATCATTCATCGACCGGAACAGTCGAGAATCGTAGCGTTTGTGAGACATATCAGAACTCATCAACAGCCTCAGCCAACTTGAAAGAATCAGGTTTCTAATTTTTTCGCCTTATCGTCCTTCAGCATAGCTTTTGTATTAGTCAATAGCTCGTAAATTTCGTAAGCAAATTTTATATTTTCCAGAACATCGATTTTCTGATCAATTATTTATTCAGCTTGGTTAGGGGAATCGAGGCGGTAGCATTCATGTTCGTTTATCTCTAATCGATACAGTTTAAAAACTGTTTCTCTCTATCTAGATTGCGTAGAAATTTACGTGTTTTTTTCCCTCTATATGTAGATTGTCTTCTAAAGATTTTCCGTTAAAACCGAAGATTTTGCAGAAACAATATATAAAAAGTAAATTCTCGGTTTCTTATTCGTACTTCGCTGGCACACAGTGGAAGCGCATCGTGAAAGGAGTAACATGTGAGAGAGATAGCCTGATCATCATGCATAGATCATTCCGTGGGATTGACCGGATTACCGCCGTGGAAGGATCGGTCTACTCACTTTCGCGCCGTTTTCGTGTATATATGATGTGTTTCGTGACTGGCTAACCGTTTCCGATGTTGGTCGCTATGTATAACTCTTTACTTGCGTCTCAAGCCACCCAAGAAAATGTATTGACGATGTATAGAGAAGGGAGTAAAAGCTTCTCATAAATCTTTTCCGTTACTGAAGGTTTTTTTTTTTTATATTAGTTTATACGTGAGAGAGAATAATCATATTATTTGTATACCAAATAATAATTGTTACCTTATATCACATCTATCATCTACTGGGGTTTATTATTTATTTAAATAAATTTCATAGAAGAAAGTGAAACAAATAAAAAGATTAATAAATGAATATGAATTTATGGCATTTCTTTTTCGTACTTTATAAAGTACATCGTATTATAAATCTGTCGGGGTTTGCAATCTTTTCCACCTCTCACTTTATGTTTATTAAATGCATTGAGATACCAAACACATGACACTTGTTGTTAAATAGTTATATATATATTTATATATATATCAAACTTCAATGACTTCAATAAGTATGCTCGCTGGAGTAAGTGTTTTTGAAAAAGTACTTGAGTTTGATAAATTATAAAATTATGGTCTAACACACTTTTAGTCTTTAAGTCAAACACTTTTAAATTATGTTCCAAAAATTGTTTAAATTTTTTAAACACTTTTTGTCTCTAAGTCAAACACTTTTGGGGCATAGTTTTGTAATTTATCAAACTCGCGCACTTTTCCAAAAACAATTACTCCAACGCGCATACTTATTGAAGTTTCCCTATGAATTTTTCATAAAGTGTTTCAAATTCAAAATGATGATATCTATTGCATACTCTTGATTCGACTTTATGAGTATAATGATAATGTATTAATGATATAAAAAAATATGGGCTTATTAGCAAAATATTCAATTAGAGTCAAACTATTTAAAAAAATACTCGATGTTTAATTAATCCAAATCATACTCATTTTAAAGATTATTTTCCAAAAATATCCCTACACCATCGAGCCTCTGCAGTTACATATGTGTAACTGTAGATACAATATTGTAACTGCAATTACATAAGTGTAACTTTAGTACACTATTGTAGTGTGATACAAAAGTGTAACTGCCGTTACAAAAGTGTAACTCTAAGCTTGGTCCTATACTCTTTCTTTTGTTGGTCTTGGTCTTATACTCCTTTTGTTTTTTGCGAGACCTTTATAATCACATTTGTAAATGTGATTACAAAAGTGTAACTCTCGTTACAAAAGTGTAATTGCCGTTACAAAGTGTAATTCCAGTTACAAACGTGTAACTACCGTTTTAAAAGTGTAATTCCAGATACAAAAGTGTATATGCCGTTACAAAAGTGTAACTCCAAGCTTTGAGAAGAAAATGGTATATTTGTCCATAAAACCCCAAATGAGTATTTCTTTAATTTTAGCAAACCTTTGAGTATTTTTTTTTATAAAATTTTGACCCTAATTGAGTATTATGCTAAAAAGCCCCTAAAAATATTTATCTAACAATTTATCAAATTCGCAAGTTTCTAATAAATAAGACTTTCGATACCGCTGTTAACGGTTTAAGTTCTTAACTTTGTGTCTTATTATAATTGAACCAAATTAACTATTAAGTGATGAGTGCGTCAAGTTGATTGCCACATGACATTGAACTTCCTTCGGCTCCCCATGGCTTTTTTTTCTTTCAATTGAGAAATTTGTGGTTAGTAACTTAAAATAAATAAATAATATTCAACTCAAAAGAAGAAAAAAATAATTAAAATAATAAAATTAATTCATTTATTATAGATAAGATACTCGCAACAAGTTCTTCTACAATGATATATTTTGGAATCTTAATGGATTGATAGATAGCATCAACCATTGTATTGCTCTTTGGCTTTTCTCCTCGTGTAATGAGTTTTCGATGTATTTTCTCGCGGACCTTTCAAGAGATTGGGTTAGTACTTTGTAAGGAGTAGTCCTCGTATTTTCTATCTTTCTTATGATAAAGTTTTGATTTATATAACCGGTCCGAATTTTTGACTGACTCATTGTAAATCATTCTCTAGCCTTGTAATTTATTTTTTATCAATATAAACCGATGTTTCTTTAAAATATTTTTTTTTACAGATAAATCTTCTATGTACGATCGCATGTGACACTTATAGTCAATTTTGTTCAATTGCAATAAAATTATTTTAGCCCTAAAAAATTACGTCAAATATTTATTTATTAGAACATGATTTCAACCGTAAATTTCCTCAACAAATAATAATGTTTCATAAGATAATTATATTTATATTAAATACATTATTCTATTAGCGGTAAAAATTCCTTAATAAAAAAAACACTACTCGTAAATAAAATGCAACTCTACGTAAATACTAAATAAATAAAATTGGGATAATAGCGACAAAAGTGTCCAAAGTTAGGTCAAGTGTGTAAATAAGTGGCTAAAAAAGTTTAATATCGGCATAAATATTTAAAGTTCTCTAAATCGTGACGTGTACAAATTCTATCCACTCCAACCCAACGCTCGTTAATGCACTTTGTAATGCATTGTGTGTTAAATCGCTTAACGGGCGTTGGGTTGGAGTGGATAGAATTTCTACACGCCACAGTTTGACAAACTTTGGATACTTATATCAATACTTATTCGCTTTAGTCACTTATTTGCAGTCTTGGCCTAAATTTGACCACTTTTTGCCGCTATTATCCCTTTTATATATATAAATATATAATAAACAAAGTAAGCTTATGTTATCTATAGACCATAGTCAAACTTCAACACGTCATCTAAGTGGGACAGCGCCACCAGTGGGCCCCACAACGCAGACGCGCCACGTCATCCTCGAACCAGTTCCTACTTCCTAGCTAGCTAGCTAGCTAGCTTCAGTAGCAAATAGCAATGTATAAATAGAATCCCTCGTCGTCCCTGTCAAAAGCTCTTTCTCTCTCCTCTGCGTCACTTTCTCTCTCTACTCCTTTGTCTGAGCAAAAGCTCTCTCTCTCTCTCCAATGGCGATTTCTTTATGGCTAAAGCAAAAGCACCATGCCCAAAAAGCTGGGTTTCACGCACAAACGGACAAGTCTCAGTGCGAATTCTTTTCTTGCGATCAGAGCAACGTCCCTACTTTGCTTGCCCCACTCCTCTTCCAAAGTATCGCCTTTTCCCAGGCCCAGAGCTATATAGCCATGGACTCCGGCTTTCGCGGAGGGACGATGATCATCGCTCTGCCTCTTCGCCACAGCCATGGCGAGCTCCAGCGGGACCAAGAACGACGGCTTCGGGCCGCCCCGGACGCTCTCCAGGGGGATGACGCGGATGTCCACGCGGATGGTCGACCTGGCCAACGAGGACAACGCCTCCATCGACAGCGAGCTCGTGCCTTCCTCGCTGGCCTCCGTCGCGCCCATTCTCCGCGTCGCCAACGAGATCCATAAGGAAAACCCTAGGGTTGCTTATCTCTGTATGTGATTTTCAGATTCCGCCTCCTGAGTAGTTGTTGGTCTATGTTAGAGCTTGCCTCGAAAAAACGAGACGAGTAATTCGGGTTTTTCCTCGGAAAAACGGAATTCGGAATTCCGGGTTACAAAAATATTTTTCCTTTTTCGATTCTGAATTTGCCAATTGATCGGTTTCGGTTAGCTCTTTGAGGATTAGTAGTTTCTCAATGTAGAGCTTGCTCATGTAAATACAGAAGGAGCCGGAATTCCGGCTCTTCATTTTCTTATTCCCGGAAAAATTAGACCGTTAATTCCGGTTAGTTTGAAATGGCTACTTGATAATAGAGGAGGCTGTAGGGATAACTCTTTTGAAAGCAGTAGTGACATCTTTTGTTTCATGAATTCCTTTTCTATGGTTAAGGGTTTAAACATGAACGTTTTTTGCTCTCCGCGTGTAGGCCGTTTTCACGCGTTTGAGAGGGCTCACATCATGGATCCGACATCAACGGGACGTGGTGTTCGCCAGTTCAAAACGTACCTCCTGCACAAGCTCGAAAAGGTACATCTTTCGTCTATGTAAGTCGTTATCATTCCAAATAGTATCAGTCAATTGTTTCCTTGTAATTTTTTCGGAAGACTCGATAAGCTTTAGATGTTTCTTGTAAATTTATTTCTTATAGTAATGCAAAGTTTAATGTAACCTTTGATTTATATTTCCTTGAAGCTTAGTTCTAAATTGGTTTAACTAATTTTAAGATAAAGGAAGAGAAAATGTACAACTAGGATGATAAAAACTCTGTACTTACTGATATTCTATGTCCAACTATTTATCGGAATTTTTTAAGATAGCGTACTCCAGAGTCCAGAGTTATTGCGGAACAAAATCCAGAGTTCCTGAAACTAATAAAAATTATTTCGGACATCGTTGCAGGAAGAATTTGAAGCAGTCCATGTACTTGCTAGAAATGATCCGAAAGAAATCCTCTTATTTTACCAACAGTTCTATGAAAAGAATATCAGAGAAGGAGAATATACGAAGAAACCGTGAGGCTCGCTTTTCAGTCACATTCAATGCTCATTTTCAGTTTTTTTTTTTCTTCTCTTAAGTTTATTCAATACATGAAGGGAGGAGATGGCTAAGGTCTGTCAGATTGCAACGGTTCTCTATGAGGTGCTGAAGACCGTGGTACCTGCAAATCAGATAGACGCACAGGTTCGTTTCGGTTGTCTAGTCCGAACTTAATACATTACATCCCCAAAAGTCATTTGTTGAAGATTTCTTTAGCGTTCTTCTATAGACGCAAAGGATTGCAGAAGATGTCACAAAGAAAAGGGACCAGTATGCGCATTTTAATGTTCTTCCATTGTATGCTATTGGGGTCAAACCGGCAATCATGGAACTTCCTGAGGTAATTTTGTAATTTTACAATTTTCTGCTCAAAATCCCGTCAATTACATGTCTAGATAACTCTTCAATATTCCTTACCTTTTCTCTGGAATATATCAGATCAATGCAGCACTTAATGCTCTACGCAGCGTGGAGAACCTTCCAAAGCCCAGAATTCAAATGAAACACACAGGGCCTGAGGGAAGTATGGCTGTGCATACGGAGCGGGTTCAACTCGTCAATGATATACTTGATTGGCTTTCCTCTATATTCGGGTTTCAGGTGTGTTCTCGTCGATTTACGTAAGATTGGATCTTGTAGGACTATAGGAAGTTAGATATGTAACAGTTATTTCACTCAGTTATTTAGCTAATTTTGTATTGGATCTAGTGTAGTTTTTATTTATTTAGTTTCCTAATTACAGAGACTAGTTTTCTAATTTTATGATAGTTACTTTAGAGGATTGGTTTGTGGATATACAGACCTAGTAATCCCTATTATGTTGCGTCTTACATTTTCTAATGGGAAACTTCATAAAGTGACCTTCAAAACACCACATTTTCTTTTATTACACCTCAAGTTTTCATAATTTTCAAAATAACCTTTTCAAATCTCATTTACCAAAATACCCTTGCAAAATGTACATATCGCGTCCCGAAAAATGGACATATTGTGTCTAGAAAAATGGACAAAATTAAGGGTATTTTGGTACATAAAATTTAAAAAGGTTGTTTTGAGAATCATGAAAACTTGAGGTGTAATAAAAAAAATATGTGCGTTTTGAAGGTCATTTTATGAAGTTTCCCTTTCTAGTTGCTATATGGCAAAGAAATTTACCCATTGAGATCAAACTCGCACTTGACTAGGTCAATGGTTCTGTCATATAACTTTGTTCTTTTATCAGCAACACATCCTTAATCACGGCATCGAGCTACTCATACTGATACATGTAACATTCCAATATTTACACATTGATCTTATGTATAGGATCTGGGCAATTCTCTTCTTACGTCGAGCTATTAACAGTCCTTTCACGATTTCTCGCAAGAAGGAAACTTGACTTATCTGACAGTGTTTTCTTGTTGAATTTTTGGGAATATGAAGAAAGGAAATGTAGCAAATCAGAGGGAACACCTGATACTGCTTCTGGCAAATATTGACGTACGGAGAAGGGTGCCCGGGAATTATACCCAAGTGAGTAATTTAAATGTTTTTGTCTCTAAATACTTGCACGTTCTTAATTGGTTACTGAAGTTATATTTTTGTTTCAGTTATCAAGTTCCACAGTGCAATATTTGGCAGACAAGATTTTCAAAAATTATCGTTCGTGGTGTCACTATTTGCATTGCGAACAAAATCTTCGGTGAGAAATCTTGCTCCTTTGAAATGCAAGACTACATCCTTTTCTAGTGCTCTACATATAAAATTTAGTATTTTCCCTTATCGGTGCTTTTACTATCTGATTTGCAGTTTCCCGGCAGGGTCTGACAAGAAACAGCTGGAACTTATTTATATAGCTCTCTATCTTCTCATTTGGGGAGAAGCTTCAAATATTCGGTTCATGCCCGAGTGCCTATGCTACATTTTCCATAATGTTTGTCTCTTTTCATATATGAACTATGAAAATTTCAGTAGTTTTTCATATATGGCATTTATCTTCTGTAGAAGTTGTGTTCTTATATACATATACATATACATATATATATATATATATCTGAGTTTTTATCTTTTTACTCTGAAAGATGGCCGACGAGGTCTATAGAATACTCAGTAGCAACGCTCACATAGTCACTGGGGACACACATCAAAACGAGCCACGCGACGAAGAGTACTTTCTGAGGAACGTCATAACCCCCATCTATGAGGTCTTGTATAAGGTAAATTTGAAACATAGTGTTCCACTCCACTTGATTTACATTGTTCATCATTCTTTACATCTAAAAACGAGCGTTCTTCTTCCAAAGGAAGCAAAGAGAGGAAGAGGAGGCAAGGCAAGTCATTCAAGCTGGAGAAACTACGACGACCTGAACGAATATTTCTGGTATGTATCGAAAAGTAATCAATAAGGTTTATCGAAATTGAAATCTGAGGTGTATGAAACTTTCTTGTTTTCTTTTTAGGTCGCAAAAATGTTTCACCCTGAAGTGGCCAATGGATCCCAAAGCCGATTTTTTCCGACACTCAGATGCAGTACAGCCTCCCAATGCGGTAGTATCTGAAACTAAACATTTTCTTGCATGTCACTTTTTTTATCTTCACAAAATATAAGGTTACACTTACTGAAGAATTTATTTATAATAACCTTCTATGAAGGCATGTATATTAAGCTGTTTTCTCTTCTATGAATAACCGGGCGATTCCTGCTTCATGTTGTATTGACAGAGACCAATTCAGGCTGCTTCTGGGAGGAGTAAGCCTAAATCAAATTTCGTGGAAGTCCGCACTTTTTTGCATTTGTACAGAGATTTTGACCGAATGTGGGTTTTCTTCATATTGGCTTTTCAGGTACCCTTAGTTTGACCATAATTTCACTAATTTGATACTTTTAACTACCATTATTAAACTCTACGGGTGAGATTGGCCCCTAAGCTCGAATTCGGCCTGGTTCCGTCCTGGTTTTGTTCAATGTCTGGAACAGGCACTGGCCTGGTCCCGATTTGTAAGCTGGAACCGACCTAGAAAGAAAAAAGGGTCCCCGTTTCAGCTATATTAATTTTTTAATTAAATTACTATAAATTGTTCCCTTTCAAGTTCTATTTCAACCTTATTTCATGTAAAACATAAATTTTGAACTATGTTTATTATTTGATTTGAATATAATTTTTTTTTCTCGATGTTATCACAAATTTGAAAATTGGTACAAATATTTTTGTTCCCGGGCCGGCCCGGTTTAGGCTCGGTCTAGTTCCGGTTCCTGATTTAAAAATTGGAAAACATAAGGTGGTTCCTCCAGAATTTGGTCATTTTCCATGAAGATCGTTCCTTATATTGCATATACGCGTGGCTATTCGTTTCAGGCAATGCTTATTGTGGCATGGAGTGGCTCTATAGCATCTTTCTTTGAGCCCGATGTATTCAAAAAAGTTCTAAGCATCTTCATAACTTCTGCTGTCCTCAATTTTATTCAAGGTATTGGTGAAATCCCGCCATCTGAGCATCTTACTCCATTGCCTTTGGGTTAAGAGCTAATTCTGCCGTATAGTAGCAATTGAACCTTGTTAATTTAATAATAGATAAATTAATAAACTCGATCATATTATACTTTTTTCCGGTTCCGACTTAGGACCAGGATGCTAAATTAATACTCAATAATTTCATAGCCTCGATAATATAACTAATTTGTGTGGTCCCCACATTGGAAAAAATTATCAAGGTTATGTGGAATGTTCTTTGTTTTTAGGACAAATATTTTTGGCGGCCCTTGACATTGTATTTTTGTCCCTATTTGGCTATCACTTTGTTTTAATCTATATTTCACGCTTCATTTTTATTTTTATCCCTAATTGTCCCCTCATGCTTTTTGACCTCTATGTAAAAAAGTTACCAAGCTAAAAAAATAAACAATTTGATTTCCAATAAAAAAAACTGATATGAGAGCTATACAGAGACAATAATACAAATTCGGGACTCTGATATATTCATTACAAAGTGAGAGGCTAATATGGGCAGAAAGGCAAAGTAACGAGCATCAAGAAAAATGTCTTTTTAGTAACTATTCTATCATACAGTATAAAAAAAATTAAGCATATGTTTATGCAGGTTGAGTTGCAGGCTTTTTAACTCGCATATTATCTCTTTACTTGATGCAGCGATTCTCGACATGGTTCTGAGTTTCAATGCATGGAGAAGCTTAAAATGTACTCAGATTGCGCGGTACCTCTTGAAAGTCGTAGTAGCAGCTTTCTGGGTTGTTGCTCTCCCCCTTTGCTACTTCCGATCAGTGCAAAACCCGACAGGACTTGTCAGATTCTTCTACCGTTTCACTGGGACTTGGGCGGACCAGTCCTTTTACAATTACATGGTTGCGGTTTATCTGATACCGAATATGTTAGCGGCTCTACTCTTTGTCGTTCCTCCTCTACGAAGAACCATGGAGCGTTCTAACGCGAGGATAGTCACTCTTTTTACATGGTGGGCCCAGGTAAATGTTATGACCCAGAATCCGATCTCGTTATGGGAGCCGTTAATACCCTAAATAAATCATTAGAATACACTTAATGATTTCCAACCAAGGGCCTAATGTTCGATTAAGTAGGACCACCGTGCATTAGACTCAAACTAAGCATTAACGTTACGATAATTAACATATAACAACTCATAAGCTACATTTGGACAATTTCCGGTTCTGTTCTTCAACTTCTACATTGATTCTTGAAAACATTTTTCTGTTTCACGGTTTAAGTGTTCTTCTCATGCTTTTACCACACTGCAGCCGAAACTGTATGTTGGGAGAGGCATGCATGAAGACGTGTTTTCACTGCTGAAGTAAGGGGCCTTTTCGCTTTGGGTCTTGCATTTCCGCTTCTTGGAATTATTATGGTTATTATTTAATGTGCTCGTTATGGATATTTGCTTTTTCTTTTGGGGCTCAGGTATACTTTTTTTTGGATCATGTTGCTAATCAGCAAGCTAGCGTTCAGCTACTACGTTGAGGTGATTATGAATCTTCACGGAATATTCACCTGCATATATACTTCAGTTTCAGCCACTTCTATTTTTGATTGAAATGGGCATAACTTAGAAATTCAATCTGAAAGTTTTCATACATATGCAAGCCAAGACGCGCACTTATTATTTACATGGATGCCGCGTAAATCTGTTCTCTGTTTCTCTTTTTGCATTCTACATCTGTAGAATCCTTTTATTTTTTTACGTTTTATCTGTTATTGTTTTTAGTGGCGAGCTAAATTTCTTAAGTAATAATACAGAAATTCGCACTCATACGTTTTGACGAGTATTTGTCTGCTGTTTACTAAATGTCCCTGCATTGAATAGCTATTACTTAGTATGTTTCTTAGACAAGTAATAATGAAAAATAGTTCATAATGGTGATCAAGTGAGGATTGTCCTTGTGAATTTTTCATTAAATATCTTCTAAATAAGAAATAATTTAGTCTTCTTTGTTTATGTGGTATGTTTACAGATCTCGCCTCTGGTGGAGCCAACAAAAGTCATAATGCGGATGCATATTGATAATTATAAATGGCACGAATTCTTTCCACACGGTTAGACTACAACTTCTTTCTGTTCATGTATAGAAACAAAACTGAAAGAATAAGATTTTTTTTTAATCTGATACTGTTATTGCAGTGCAACATAACCCGTTCGTCATCATTGCAATATGGACACCGATTGTTCTGGTGAGGAAAATAATGAATCGCTTATGTGCAAAAATACTCCCAGCTAATTTTGTTTTATTGGTATTAGGTTTATTTTATGGATGCGCAAATATGGTACGCCATATTTTCTACTCTGTTCGGTGGGATACATGGAGCTTTTAGCCATCTCGGCGAGGTTAGTGGTGAAGGTTTTATTTTTATTTCTGCAGCAATTGATAGTGATGATAAATTTGTCAGACTTGTAATGCCCATCAGATTATAACGTTACAACCCAAAACCTAATCCCGGAGCGGGAGCTTCGTTCTTTTGAGAGGATTAAGTGTCTTGTGAATGGTTATTGGCTATCCCTCATTCATTTATGGTCCCTTTTGTAGACAAAAAGTAAAAGCTAAAACATAATTAAGTAATTTAAGTGATCTTAATATTTCCATTTGTTTTGAATATATTGTTATTATTATTCTCTGTAGATAAGAACACTTGGGATGTTGCGATCCCGATTCGAAGCTGTGCCTAGAGCTTTCAGAAAGCGTCTAATGCCAGGATATACGCGTAACAAAAGCAGGGACCAGGTAATGACATATGTGTATACTTCTCTTTGGGAGATGAAAAATCTATTCGGAGTTTAACCGTGCCATAAACACTATACCTAATCAATTATAGGATCCAATAATCATGCGAAAGAATATTGCCAATTTCTCTCAAATGTGGAACGAGTTCATATATTCAATGCGAATGGAAGACTACATCAGCGATAGGTTCTTTTTCTTCTTCCTGAATGAGCTCTTTTCTATTATTTAATTTTATTTTTAAAGCAAATGGTTATTTCTGTTTCTTCTGATGAGTTTTTTTTTTCTATTATATATATTCTTTCAAGCAAGCGATTGCAAGTTTCTGATTGTTCATTGCAATTGGGGATTTTTCAGAGATAGAGATTTGCTTCATGTTCCTTATTCTTCAAGTGATGTGTCTGTTGTCCAGTGGCCACCGTTCTTGCTCGCTAGTAAGGTATATTTTTCGATCATTATGTTGTTATTAATGTAGTGTTATTGATTAGCTTAATTAAGGGTAAATTAATAGTTACCTTTCTAGTTTGACTCTGTATTTGTATTAGTCCTATAACTGTGGTTTTGCAAAACAATTTTGGTTAGAAGAAAAGAAAAGGGGTTGTTTTTTGTTACATGACCTTATTTATTTATGTACTTTATTCGATATTTTTTCGTGTGACAGATTCCCATAGCACTGGACATGGCAAAAGATTTCAAGGGCAAGGATGATGATGACTTGTTTAAGAAGATTAAGGACGATTTATATATGTTATATGCTGTAACTGAATGCTATGAGACACTCAGGGATATAATATTCGGCCTCCTCGTGGACGAATCGGACAGGATGTAAGGGGTATATTCATATAATAAAGTCACTTAACTTATTTTTCTAAATCTAAGATTTTCCATATGATGGGACAGGATTGTGAGGCAGATATGTCATGAACTAGATGAAAGTATTGAAAGGCGTAAATTTTTGAGTAAATTTCGGATGAGCGGGCTTCCGTCTCTCAGTGAGAGGGTGGAGAAATTCTTGAAACTACTGGTAATCACTAATAGGCTTCATCTACATTTCTCTTTTTGCACAATGTCGTTTTAACGTCAATCGTCATTCGAATTACTGAATGCTAATTTCTCGGCAGCTATCCGAGGAAGAAGATGATGAGAACCTCCTACCTCAGATAATCAACGTCCTTCAGGATATTATGGAGATTATCACACAGGACGTTATGTTCAACGGGCACGAGTAAGAAAATACATATTGAAAAATATAACAGGACTTGCGTGCTAGAAAATATTCGGCATCATTGAGCTTTTACATCATTGCTTCTTCTTTCTTGGCAGAATACTGGAAACCGTTCATCGCCACACTGCAAATGTTCCGAACGTTAGGAGTCAGCAGAGGTTCGAGAAGATTAACATATCCCTACGAAAAAATAAATCTTGGAGGGAGAAGGTAATCTTACTCTATTTTTTCACAAATGTTTTCAGTGGTATCTGTTTTTTTGTTTGTTAATTATCTTCTGAGGACACCTTATCCTCCTTATTGTACTTCTTTCTATATATTAAATTAATTTTTACTTAATAAAAATAAAAGGTTGTGAGGCTGCACTTGCTTCTGACGGTCAAGGAGTCTGCCATGAATGTGCCTCAGAACTTGGAAGCTCGGCGCCGTATCACCTTTTTTGCCAACTCTCTTTTCATGCATATGCCTGCTGCTCCTGAAGTCCGAGACATGCTTTCCTTTAGGTTTGTCCTAATTGAACTTCAAATTTAAACTGCGGGATTTAGGTCGGTAAAATTGGTCATTTCTTGTGA
Organism: Parietaria judaica; assembly: GCA_954871525.1. Lineage (NCBI taxonomy): Eukaryota > Viridiplantae > Streptophyta > Magnoliopsida > Rosales > Urticaceae > Parietaria > Parietaria judaica. The sequence goes on from OX940865.1 coordinate 39,934,181, forward strand.
AGCTACGTCCACATTTTGTAAAGTATTGCGGAGAATAATGATCCAGATCACTTTTTAGATTAACCGACGTGCTTTTGGCTTTATATCGTATCAATGGTTGTGTTTACCTTTGTCAGTAAATGATATATTTAGTTCTGACCATCGAATATACTGGTTTTCGAATTAGTGTTTTGACTCCGTATTACAAAGAAGATGTCCTTTACACCGACGAGGAACTTAACAAGGAAAATGAGGACGGAATATCTATTTTGTTCTACCTGCAAAAAATATATCCTGGTGAGGTCTTAGCCGCGTTGTTGCGAATTCCTTCTTTCCAGTTTTCGCAGAAAGAACGTTAATTTTATATTTTTGCGGTCTAATACAGATGAATGGACGAATTTTAAGGATCGAATAAGTGATCCCAGAATGGGGTATTCTGACAAGGACAAGTCAGAGTTAACTCGGCAGTGGGTGTCTTACAGGGGACAGACACTTTACAGGACAGGCAAGTAGTCGTTTGATTGTTGTGCTAATTACTTTTTCAAAGATCCGCAAATTAAATCCAAACCTAATTTTTCTCTCAGTTAGAGGTATGATGTACTACAGGCAGGCTCTGGAAGTTCAATGCTTTCTTGAATTGGCAGACGATAATGGTAAGCGGGTTGTTTTGATTTAATTTTTTTTGTTTTTGTTTTTGTTTTTTTTTTAATTTTGTTTTTTGCTTTCATATAATATAGAAATTTGGGAACCTCTAATCCCTATTTTTTACAAACTGCCAAAATGCTCCTAGTTAGTCAACTTAAATACCCCAAAATGCCCTTGACGTGCTAAGATTTAAATAAAGTTTATAACCAATTATTAATTAATAAATGATTAACATTTTCCCCAGTGAAAAATGTTTTCTTCCTATTCCAGATGAGCTTTCATTATTTTCATTCAGATTTTGAAGTTCTCCTCAGAAGCTTTTCATTATTTTCGTTCAGATTTTGTTTTCCTCACGAGGCTTTTCAGATTTGTCTGATACATCAATTTTCTGTCACAGCTATTTTTAGTGGCTACCGAAACTTGGAGTCAAACGAAAAGGATCAAAAGGCGTTCCTTGAAAGAGCACAAGCTTTAACTGATTTGAAGTTCACTTACGTTGTGTCTTGTCAAGTTTACGGTGCTCAGAAAAAGTCCAATGACCCAAGAGACCAAAGCTGTTACAGTAACATTCTCAAGCTTATGTTGACGTGAGTCGTCGTAAAATATGTTGATATCAATATCACCGCCTTATCTTACTGCAATGCTCACGTGTTTTTAAATATATTTGTGTGTAGATATCCATCGCTTCGAGTGGCTTACATTGATACGAGAGAGGACTCTGTGAATGGAAGACCCCAAAAAGTGTACTATTCTGTATTGCTCAAGGGAGGGGACAAGTTAGACGAGGTATGCAAGAACCGATGGCTCGTCTATACTCCTATTATTTACTTATCCTAAAATGTGAAAATCTTCTTGTAGATGCTATCTGTTTTTATTTCAGTGTAAAATAATTCTACCAAAATAAGCAAAGTAGTTTATATTCAAAGGCCATTCAGCAACATAGGCATTTATATCACAATGTCACCTGAGGGTAAATAGCACTGTTCAAATAGTTGTTTGAGGAGCGAACCCAGAGTAGAGTAGAACTTCTATAACTTAATACTCGATAAATAAATAATCTATAAAATAATATTTTTCTTTGGTCCTATAGCCTTTTTAGCGGTAAATCTATTTATAAACGTTGAATGGGAAATGAATATCTCGTTTCTTTGCTTCCCATGTTGTTAGCTGAAACTCTTCAAATTTAGTCTTTGCTCTAAATTATTATTTCCACGTTCAAATTCCCTATTGAAAAAAGAAAAGAAAATTGATATTAAAGTTTCTTGGTCAACATCTGGAAATTCAAACATGTTATACTGTTTTAAATGGATCTGGATTAAGTGCTATCTATACAACCAACGTTACGGACGACGTGACATTTATCAATTTCTAGGAAATATATCGCATCAAGCTTCCAGGGCCTCCAACAGAGATTGGTGAAGGAAAGCCTGAAAACCAGAACCATGCGATTGTTTTTACGCGCGGCGAAGCTCTGCAGACTATAGACATGAATCAGGTAAATCTACTTTTTTTTTTCTTTCTTTCCGAAGACAAATTTAACAGAAGGCCAATTAGTAAGCGTCGGCGGAAGAGTTACAGTGTTCTGCCATTTCTCACTTTTCAGGATAATTACTTTGAAGAAGCTTTCAAAATGAGAAATGTGCTTGAAGAGTTTGTAAAGCATCGTCGAGGTGAACGAAAGCCTACTATCTTGGGTCTGAGGGAACATATTTTCACTGGAAGGTCAGTCCTTTTGAGAATCATAGAAAGTTTGAAGAGTACTTTTTAAATATTAACTATATTAGATTATTGGCTAATTAGATAGGTTTAGAGTTGATTATTACATTGTTTATTAGTTATCTATTAGGGTATAAGATGTACTCATATATTAAAATCTTCATTTTTTATCACTGCAAATTAACTGGGGCATAATTCAGATGACGACATGATATATGCTAACTGTAGCGTTTTGTGTCACAGTGTTTCATCGCTTGCTTGGTTTATGTCGAATCAGGAGACAAGTTTCGTGACTATTGGCCAACGAATTTTGGCAAATCCTCTTAGGTAAGCCTAATAATTACCGTTGGTATCGAATTCGGTAGATTCTTAGTGTAAGTTGCGAATTGCTTATACTTTATAACAAACAATTGTTTGAATGGTGCTGTCTCTATTTACAGGGTACGTTTCCATTACGGCCACCCCGATATATTTGATAGAATTTTCCACATAACGAGAGGTGGCATAAGTAAAGCTTCGAAAATTATCAACTTGAGTGAAGACATATTTGCAGGTAACATTCAAGTAAACAGAAGGGCTTGGACCAAGAGGTATTTTTAATCGACTAATTAGGATTTTTCTTTAATTTGCAGGGTATAATTCAACTTTACGGGGCGGATTTATAACGCATAATGAGTACATTCAAGTGGGCAAAGGGCGTGATGTGGGTATGAATCAAATATCACTCTTCGAAGCTAAAGTTGCAAATGGAAACGGAGAGCAAACTCTAAGCCGTGATGTTTATCGTCTTGGGCGCCGTTTCGATTTCTACAGAATGCTGTCGTTTTACTTCACAACAGTTGGTTTCTACTTCAGTAGTATGGTAAATACCCGACTTGACCTTTCGTGTGTACAATTTTCCCCTGCTCCATGTGATTCTATCTTATTGCATTGCGGTTTTTTTTAGCATCCGTGTCTATTCATACTATCAAAGAGTTTATGTTTAAAAAGAAAATGCTCTTACCCATCATTATGTCTACAGAATTCACAGGACTCAAACTCAGGACTCAAACTAGTAATCTCAAAAAAATATTTAATTTGAACGGATAATAATTATGTATCTTTCATTCATTTTCATCTATAATTTCATTCAAATTATGTATTTGTTACGACCCAAAATTTGTTCTCGAAACGGGAGTACCGCCATATTGAGCCTAATCTCCTCTCTTTTGAGAGAGACTGAGCTATTTCTGAATGATCATTAACTACCTTTTCTCATTAGCTTACGGTTACTTATATAAAAAAAAGGGATAATGACCTAACAAGTGGGATCAGCCCGACCAAAAATAACGTAATTAAATAACCATAAATACTACTAAATGTTGCACATGTACAGTATTTCATTTATCTAGTAATTAAGATATTCCTATTTTAGAAGGGAATATTTAAATTATTTGTGTATTAGGCTGTAAGTTCCGTTTTTCCAATCAGAATTAGCATCCAATTCTCTGAAAAACCATAAGCCATGACATTGTCTTTCTCAGGTGACGGTGCTGACTGTGTATGTGTTCTTATACGGTCGGCTGTACATGGTTATGAGTGGAGTGGAGAGTGAGATCCTCGAAGATCCTTATATACGTCAGACCAAAGCGCTCGAGGAGGCTTTGGCGACCCAATCCGTCTTCCAGTTGGGCTTGTTGCTTGTATTACCGATGGTCATGGAAATTGGGCTCGAGAAAGGCTTTAGAACCGCCATAGGCGATTTCATCATCATGCAGCTTCAGCTTGCCTCTGTATTCTTCACCTTCCAGCTTGGAACAAAAGCACACTATTTTGGGAGAACGATCTTGCACGGAGGATCCAAATACCGAGCCACCGGCCGTGGTTTTGTTGTTTTTCACGCAAAATTCGCCGATAACTACAGGCTTTACTCACGCAGCCACTTCATCAAAGGATTGGAGCTTTTAATTTTACTAATTCTGTATGAAGTGTACGGGAAATCTTATCGTAGTTCGAGTCTATATCTGTTCATCACGTTCTCCATGTGGTTTCTCGTCTCGTCGTGGCTGTTTGCTCCGTTTGTTTTCAACCCATCGGGTTTTGACTGGCAAAAGACAGTGGACGACTGGACGGACTGGAAGCGGTGGATGGGTAATAGAGGCGGTATTGGGATTTCACCCGACAAGAGCTGGGAATCTTGGTGGGACGAAGAACAGGAGCACCTCAAACACACAAACATCCGGGGAAGAGTGCTCGAGATTGTGCTCGCTTGTCGATTCTTCATTTACCAATATGCGATCGTCTACCACCTTGATATATCTCAGCACAGGACGAACATACTGGTATGACCTGTTTCCCGGTGTCGTTATTCTCTTGTTATTAACACTCCCTCTTACGAGCTTCTCTTCTAGGTTTATGGACTCTCTTGGGTGGTTTTGAGCTCCGCACTTCTCGTGTTGAAGGTATATGCAGATGGATACACACCATTGTTACAAAACAAGTATCTTATTTAGCTGGTTACATTGAACTTTTGAAAATTCGGATTTATTATTGCATTACCGGTATTATGATTGTAGAATTATTATATTTCTGAAGCTGTAATCAATTAGTTTACAATTTTTGTATGTTGAGAAAGGGATATTTGCAACATAAGTGTATATAGATTAGGTGGAAGTGGCGGAATATTCCACTTGTTTTGTCTCGTATATTCCTAACGTTGTTAATTGGAATATATACCGCGAAAAAATAAGAGGTGGACTATGCTGCCACTTTATCTTATTTATAGATACTTATGCCGCAAATGTCTCTTATGAAATAGCAATCAATTTTTATTAAACTAGCAAATTTTGTTTGTAAACACCTTAGATTTTCAAAGGAGTCAAATTTTTCTCTAGGTTTTTTTAGCTTTTAACATAAGCATCACTTGTTTTCTCAGATGGTTTCGATGGGAAGACGAAGATTTGGCACGGATTTCCAGCTCATGTTCAGAATTCTCAAAGCACTTTTATTTCTCGGGTTCGTGTCAGTCATGATGGTCTTGTTCGTTGTGTTTGGCCTCACCGTCTCAGATCTATTTGCCGCTATGCTCGCCTTCTTGCCCACCGGGTGGGCCATTATTCTTGTAAGCTCCACACACCAACTCTTGCTTCTCATTTCTTCATAAGCTGATTTTTTTTTTTAAATTATGATATGAATTTATTTTGGATTTAATTTTGAGTAGTTATGAATCATGCCCTTTGAACTTGTCGTGTCAGTTTCCGCTTTAAATTTTGATATTCTTTTTGGAAATGTTAGTCTTTATTCTATATTTTTATTTCAAGACTTCCAATTCACAAGGAAAGTACTTCGATTTTGAAGCAGAAAGTGAATTCTAATGTTTAGTGCATAATGACCTTATGTGCCCTTCATCTTCTTGCTCCATAGATCGGGCAAGCGTGCAGGGGAGTGTTGAAACGGGTCGGCCTTTGGGAATCAATAAAAGAGCTAGCGAGAGCGTACGAGTATATCATGGGCTTGTTACTTTTCATGCCCCCCGCCATTTTGTCATGGTTTCCGTTCGTGTCAGAGTTCCAAACTCGCCTGCTCTTCAACCAAGCTTTCAGCAGAGGCCTCCAAATCTCGATGATCCTTGCCGGTAGAAAAGACAAAATGGATAAGCCGGATAACCCGAACAAGCCCTCGTCTGCCTGAAACTGTGTTTTTTCATCTTTTGTTTTTCCATTCATTTTTGTGTCAATTCATTATTGTGCTCAACACATTTCAAGCTTAGCCATGCATAGTTAGGTATACACATATCCAAGTTCCATGGTTTCGGGTAGGGTTTCGACCTTCTTCGAGGGTCAGACGGACTGAGCTTTCTACGTTAATCTGAGAACTGGAAGATTTTCATATTTTTTGGAGGAAAAATGTGGGATTCGTTTTGTCAAATCATGTATAAATTAGTAGGTACAGGTAGACTATTGCCCCTATTTTTTTATTATTATATATATATATATAGATTTGCAGCTCATCTAACATTTTATTTTCGAGAAATGTATTTTCCTTCTCTGATCTCGGTTTTTATTCGAGAAACCCATTTTTCATATCAATACGTGAATTAAGTGAGAATTTCTATTTATTCGCTAGGGGCTAACAAAATAAACTGTAGACCGAATGTTAAGCTAAAAAAAGATATACTGATATCGTATTTACCGAATACTGAAAAAATCAAATGGACTGGGAAAAAAAAAACTTAATACTTATATCATTCGGTTGTGTTATTTGCTTATTATAAAATAAACTGAACCGAAAATTGAATTTACTGCATATAACAAAAGTTTAGTATATAATATTATATATTGAATAATGTACTAATCTCTACTTATGTGGTACATATTGAGTATACGATTCAAACTTGTATTATTCATCATTTTCTTACTTAATTGATTATGTTATTGAAATTTTGTAATGTATATTGATTAATGTTTTTTATTCGTTTTTAAGTCATATTCTTCGAAGCGGTAAATGCGATTAAAATATCGATATTTCTGCAACCAATTACACCGCAAATGCGGTTTTTATCGTTTCAAATAGGGTCTTTGGTTTTCTTGATAAAAATACTAAATTGCGGTGAGAAACGCACCGAATACCCGATTGTTCACCCATATTATTCGCATAACATCAAGACCGGTCCCCCTTTTTTTACCTTCCCAAAACCTGGCCGGTCCTAGTTTGGAAGAAAAACCCTAAGCTTCGGGATCCATAGTTTTTTATGCTAGGTGATAAAAAGGCACGTTTCGTATTCACTTCATCATTTTGGATTGGAAATAGAAGAAATATATAATCTTGATTAACAAATAAATATTAATTTACATTGTGTTTGTTAACTCTCACATCTTTGATAGACTCCCTTCAGTGTGAATCACTTTCCGGGAACAAAGTTTGTGGCAAATGCCCAGGCGTTGTTGTTGTCCGCTGGCGTCCGCCAAGTTCTCCAGCGGACCCTTTCCGGTGACGATGGCTTGAACAAAGAAGCCGAACATCGAAAACATGGCCAGCCTTCCGTTCTTCAGCTCCGCAAAGGCTTCCGGGTCCTCAGCCAGGCCCAAGGGGTCAAAGCTCCCACCCGGGTAAATTGGGTCGGTGATCTCGTCCAGAGGCCCACCGGCGATTCTGTAGCCCTCGACGGCTCCCATGAGGATGACCTGCGAGGCCCATATGGCGAGAATGCTCTGCGCGTGGACCAAGCTCGGGTTCCCCAAATAGTCCAAGCCGCCTTCGCTGAATATCTGAGATCCCGCCTTGAACCACACCGACTCTCCGAACTGCACCCCGTTGCGCGCCAAGAGCTCGGGGAAGACGCAGCCGAGAGCACCGAGCATGGCCCATCTCGAGTGGATCACCTCGAGCTCACGATTTCTGGCGAAGGTCTCGGGATCGGCGGAGAGCCCAGTGGTGTCCACCCGTAGTCGCCGAGGAACTCTCCAGTGAGGTACGACGGGGCGTCGCCAGATAGTGGGCCCAAGTACTTAACTCGGTCCGGGCCATACCACGGGCTCCCGGATGAAGCCGGCTTGGCCGCAGTCTTTCTCATGCTCACTCGGCCAGACGAAGCGGGAGCAAGCTTGACAGCTTTGACTGCAAGAGATGGAGAGGAGAGAGCCATTGTTGAACTTGAAGCAGCCATTGGTATAAGATAGAACAAACAAGTGTGTATGAATTTAACTGACTAGATCCTCCAAATTCAGTGCTTGTTTTACTAATGAATTTAAAAATCGACGAGTTTACCGACAAGTCAAGCTGTCCCACGTTCTCCATTTGGTGGACGACGTCGACGCTCAGTTGTAGCCGAGGACGTGGGCATCGCGTCAAACGAGAACGCAATGGACGAGTGTGAACGACAACGCGCTGAAGTGGTTGCGTCTCTGTCGCGCAGAGGACGCGATGGGATTGCAGGGTGCCTTTGAGTCTGCCACGAGTCATATCCCCGCAGCCACCCACCCTGCCACTCTTTGCTGCCTGCCATGCGTCGTCTCGTCTCAGACGCAACCAACCATTCTCGTCGCGTGCTCGCCACGACGGCATAGCCTCGTCTGCGGTAGACGTTCATCCACCCGCGATCACGTAGTGGACGTGTTCATTTGGACGCGTCTCTTATGGTGAGATTGACCAACAAGTAATTTGTCGATTTGATTTTATGGATTAATTACAAATTGACGAGTTTACCAGTGAAATTTATATAAAATAAGTTATATGAAAATACGGGTATAGCTTAAGATCACTGTCTATCGACTAACTCATAAGTACTGCTTAAGAACAATGTATCTTAATTAAAGGCGAAGGCGGGTCCGAAATCCGAAACCGGAAACCCGAATACGGATTTTAATATCAAATCCAAGGATATACTACAAAAACAAGAACATTGAGCTACAATCAGAATCAACAGCATCAAGACGGTGTGTGACGCCCACGTAGACGTGCCATCAGCCGAAACGACTCCGGAGATAACGGAGTTCTACCATTCACGCCAAATGTCGCATTTCACTACATTGTTCATAGACGCTCGAGCCGGAATATCTGTTCCCGAGAGTCGTTACAACTTACAAAACAGACAAGGGGCACAACCCTCCGACCGCCCCCGCTTTTTCCAGCGCCCGCGGGTTTCGTACAAAACGCATTCGCGGGTTGCTTTGCCGATTACCGATAAATCTCACGAATCCAACCAGTTTCTCGGCGCGGCCGAGCCGAAGATTCGCAGAAGCAAAGCCCTCTCTTTCTTCCCCAGCTTGCCACGGCCTCCCAAAGCGCCGAGCTCGATGGCTCCGCGCCCTTCCTCGGCGACCTTCTTCCTCACTTCCATCAAAAGATCCGCCCCTGTTCCACCTTTCTCCTCGCCCTCCATTGCCGCAATCGGAGCGCCGCCCTGGTCGCCGGAGTCGCCGCCTCCCCACCACCTGTTCGACACCGCCGACAACCCTTCCGACGGAAAGCCGTTCTTGAATTCGTCGGAGCTCGGGAGAGCTTTCGCCATGGCTGCGCTCGGGACGCTCTGTGGCCGGGAGATCTGCGGTTTCGATTTTGCCCTAATTTCGGCCCCAAAATGAAGCCCTAATTTCACGATCTCTCTCAATCTGTCTGAAAGCTGTATTAAGGGACGAAACGACAAACGAATTAAGCGATATTTGAAGAAACGACAACAGATTACGCCAGTGTTGAAAGAACGGCAATAAAGTAAGGGTGGTTCAATGAACGACAATAGAAAGTGAAGATCATGGCAAAAGTATTCAATGAACATAATTATTTTTGTAATTTGACGTTTTTCCTAAGTGTGACTCTATGATTTAGTGAACTTACAACTAAGCTAAATAATTGACCATTTTCTAAAGTATGATTTAGTGAACTTACAGCTAAGCTAAATAGTTGACCATTTTCTAAAGTATGATTTAGTGAACTTACAGCTAAGCTAAATAATTGACCATTTTCTGTGAAAAAAGAAGAAGAAACTTAGACAAAAAATGATCTCGCCTCACATTTATTAAATTTGAATACTTTTACCGCTGTTTTTCTCTTAATACTTCTGGCTTTCTTCTTCTTTATCTCCTTCATCATTCATCCGACTTGTGTTATTTTTTTGAAATAAATTTTGAATAAACTGTACGTGCTTGTGATTCTCTGATGATTGTTTTGTGAATTTAGTTTTGGTTTGTGAGTAAGGGCTCTACCTGTTTGATGAAAGACCAAAACCAGATACTTTGATCGGTCATGGCATTTTGTAATCGAATCATATTGGCTTCCTCTGTTCAGATTTAGAGCTCGAGCAGCAACTACCACTTTCGTGAGGCCTGACCCAACATCACTCCCGGATCGTGATCTCATTCTCGCTCGCTGTTATTCTTATTTTTCCGGTTATATGATTATGAGTCCGAGTTCGTGTTCGTGTTCGTGTTCTTGTTCGTGGACTTCTGGATTCCGTCTAGTTTGTGTAACTATGACACTTTTACTGTCGATGGGACGAGCTTGATTAACAATTAAAATCCGAATCTTTGGCGAAATGCCTTTTCTCAATTGATAGATCGTGTAATGGGGAAGTTCTTATTGTTCAAAAAATTTCGTGCAGTTAGCGGAAGTTAATCGCAATCGGACAAACGATTATTGTCATTCGAATGTTATACATCTGTTTCTTAGGAACAATAATGAATAATCTATATTCCCTGGATTAGACGAGTAGATGTAGGACTGAAATGGAGACCCGAGACCGCTATCGGCCTTTTTCGGGTCCGGTCCTAGAATGCTAAAAAATCTTGCATTTGTACGAGGCAAAATTTTTCATTAGAATATTGTTTTAGCTCTTTTTCTTAGAAACAATAATGAATAATCTGCATTCCTTTGATTAGATTAGACGACTAGGTGTAAGAGCGAAACGGGGACCGAGAACTGGAAAATTAGCCCAGTATGAAAAAAAAAACTGGAAAAGAACTGGATCAAAACAAATTTAGGGACCAAATATTTATTGTTTCATGAATTTTGAGATCTCTATTTCTCGTCTTACCGAATCGTATTGACCGCTATGTCGTCATTGTGCATGTGGGGTGGACGAACGAGCTGCTCCTCATAGACATCAACTCCGTGGTCGGAAGCTGCATGCCCTTCCCGGCAACGCGCATCGGATCCATCATCCACAAAATCGAGGTTAATCGGTTCCCAGCACGAGTTTTGGCTTCCGTTGGTGCTTTATTCAAATTTATCTTCTCTTTTTCTTGTGTTGTAAATGTGTTCGATGAATTTCATAGTTAGGTGCTATTGGTTTTGATTAATGCTTCAACGGTACTGGGTATACAGCAATATATATATATATATATATAGTTATATCATATGTTTTTAGGTATTTGACTGGAGTAAATGTGCCCGGTGGAAATTACTCAGCAACGATTGAAAAATCAAAGAGTTTTAAGTTAAATTATGCGGCTAATGTATCCATGTTTGATCTTCTGCGAGTTATGTACCCAATGTTTATTTTTGGCGGCTAATGTACCCAATATTTGATCTGTTAAATATTTTCGTGTTTTTCATCAGTTGACCGTTAGAGAGTTATCCTCCTCTATATGTACACTTTTCGTATTTTTGACATAACTCACTCATTTTTTGTCCAAATTTTATGCATGACCTATGGTTGGAAAGATAAGAGATAGATCTACAACTTTTGTGTTTTAAGTTTTGTAAAATCAGTTTTATAAAAATACGAAATTTCAAATACAACGTAAAACTAGATAAATCAGTATATTAAAATTTGATCGAAACAAATATTTTGCATTAAACTATTATCTAGTTTTACGTTGTATTTGAAATTTCGTATTTTTATACAACTGATTTTACAAAACTTAAAACACAAAAGTTGTAGATCTATCTCTTATCTTTCCAACCATAGGTCATGCATAAAATTTGGACAAAAAATGAGTGAGTTATGTCAAAAATACGAAAAGTGTACATATAGATGAGGATAACTCTCTAACGGTCAACTGACGGAAAAAACAAAAATATCATAACAGATCAAACATTAGGTACATTAACCGCCAAAAATAAACATTGGGTACATAACTCGCAGAAGATCAAACATTGAGTACATTAGCCGCAATTTACCTTTAAATTAATGGAGATACGAAAAAATCATAATGCGAAAATTCATTTAATTGATTAGAATCTCGCGTTGATAACGTTTTGTAAAATAAACCGAGAGATTATTACAAAAGCATAGTATAAGAGAAAGAGAAAGAGATAGTATTACTTATTGCTCATGGTGTGTGTTACAAACTTACAATAACTTTCTTTTAAGTTTTTATTTATAAAGTTTCAAGAGAGATCAAACTAAAAGAAAAAATCAATTAATACGAATGCATAATGACATAGTTTTTGGCATCTCACAATTTACATTTGTATAGGCCTCAATAATCGAATATAAAATAGTAAAAAAAAGGCATATATGGTTATTTTCAATCTATAAAAAGCTATAAAAAAAATAAAAATAAAAATCATAAAACGATTCTGAGATACACCAGCTCATTCTAAAATCACCTACTTTGCTTTAAAATTTCTATTGTCGCCGGAAAAGTAGTCGATTCTCGCTGGAACATCGTTGATTGTAGCACCAGCTACATCAATTTCAACTGAAGGAACCGGTGTGGGCCAAATCGAACACAAAGGGTAAACGGAAAATGGACATGAGTAATTCGGAATGTGGCCCAATGATTGGCTCGTTCGACTCGACATGTCGTATTGTAAAATCACGTCTGTGGAGATTTTTAAGAGAACAACGTTTCGGTCACCGGGATGCAACGCCAGAGGGAGAATACACCCGCGAATTCTCAACCCGAGAGCCGCATCATGCACCAGCGACCAACGAGAAGAAGCATGGTTCAGCTCCCAGACTCTCAACGCCGAAGCATTGTTTATGTAAGCTGCACGGAGCCTCCCTCTATAAGTCCCGAGGCAAGCTGTTAAAATGCTCGGATATTCGCTGGCTTCAACTGGCAGCTGAATAAAACAGAAGTCTCTGTGGCCATCTGGCGAAGCTGCAGCTGACGGATCGAATGCTATGACGCGTTCCCACAGAGGAAGGTTGCCTCCCAACCAATAGACTAACCCGTCTCCGCAAGTTACAGGTTCATTCAAGAGTAGATTGTTAAGCATGACGCAATTATCGTTTGGCAGACGAACCATGGTCGGGGAGCTCCACTGTCCGGTCTCGGAGGAGAAATCGGTCATCCACATACTGCCGTTGTGATGATAATTAAAGAAGATAGTAGCGTGGTATATATGGTCTACTCGATTCTCACCTCCGCGATGGCACGTGAACACCATTTTGAAGGGGCCGAGGTTGAATCCGGGAGGGTCGGGAATGCCACACCAATATTTTTTGGTCATCGGATTGCAGACGCAGAGAGATAATCTCCCGCTACCGCCATCGACCCTAGAAACGAGCAGCAAATCATGGCAGTACGCACGTATCACCACATTTTCCCACGGCAAAAAAGTCAAGTAATTTCTGCCACGAAAGGTTTCAGTTTCCCCGATCACGTAGTATTCATATGGGAAGAACGAAATTCTACGGAAATTGCAAAGAGGCCACTCGAATATCAGCCGAAGCACCGCAACGGAGAACTCAGCGTCGTTGCGGCCCCGATGGTGAGCGACGAACAACTGAGCGAATCGGTCTCCGCTGATGAGAGACGACCAATTCTTGCACACGGCGGTGCATCGCACCGCTTCCCGGCTGTCGGGGAGGCGTATGAGGATCTCCGTCAACAGATCGTCAAGAATGTTCTCCATAAGTATTTAAGTCTGCTAGGGTTTATGGAAGTTATATATATATATATATATATATTATGTATATACGGAGACTGCTAGGGTTTATGGAGATAATGTTTTGCGATATTTAAACAAGCGACAAAACAATTAAGAGATGATTAATAAACGACATTAGATTAAACTAAAACTGAAAAATACGACCAAATTTACGATGGTTAACCAAACGACAAATAACTTAATTTATAGTGAAGAAAGAAACAACATGAGAAAAAAGGATAACCGCGGCAAAAGTATTTAAATTATAATCATGTTAAGTATATAAAAGTAACGATAAAAACTCAAAGGAAATCAATATAAAGCGTTTAATTTCTTAGTCTAATTTTTTTCATCAAATTTGAACGAGAGATTATGCTAGATAGTAAATAGTTAGATTATAAGCGCATATAAATGCGATTTGACAATATGCTAATGAATTTACCATTATTCGTCCAAAAAAACTTGTATTTGACTGGACTACTGCCACTAACGTGTTACCTAAGTATTTTTGACGAAAAAATCTTTTTTTTTTCTTATTTGAGGGAGAGAAAAAAAAAACTTGATGACGCAATTATAGTAACTATAACCATTATTAACGCCCCTACTTTAGTAAAAAAAAATTATATTTAGGGGCCACCAAAAATCAAATTTAAGAGCCCCAAAATTACTTGAAATTAATTTTTTATTTATTTAAATTAAATTTTGGGGCCTCAAAAAAATATAATCAAAACTACTCAACTTTAATATGTGGGTTCGTAATTCTTAAATTATTTACCGCCCCTAATTTTTTTAATTAAAATCTTTTAACTTTAACATTTGAACCCCAGTTCTCAAATTAATTAAGGCATTTTTTCTCACTTTACTCTATAATTTCCTCGGTGGCATTTATTCCCCTAACCCTAAAAATATTTGTTATCTTCTGAACCCAAAATTATTTGACATAATTCCTAACCCAAATTCCCATAACCCCAACCCCAAGTTCTATTTGAGTATTCCACACGACAGTCCTCACTTAAGTTTCATATTTTCACAATCTTAGAGCTTTTACTTAATTTAAAGAAACTAACAATAAAGTTTCAGATATTGACACAAATAATCTCTTGAAGGAACTAGAATCCTAAGTGAAAATGTGCTGACCAACAGGAAGAGAGTAATTGATGTTTTGAATTACTTACAAGAATTGAATTGTAATTATACAAATGCTTAGGTTGACTACTGAATCATGCTAACCATATCATAGTTGCATGCAGAAAGAAGTTTTTAGAGTTCCAAAGAGATATAAAACTAAAATATATGTAATGAGAATGTTAATAGAGAATATTATAATAACATAATGACATTATTAATCTCTCAAAAATTTTCATCAAAAATCTCTTGATTTATAAGAGATCTAACAAATTTCTCAATATTTTAACATCTATTAAATTCGCATAGGCGACGTAGAATATTCTTCTTACGAACTAATTCTATAAAATATAACATTTAAAAAGGCATATATATGGCTATTTTAATGTTAGAGCATAGTATAAAAATAAATAAAAAAATCATAAAACGAATAGTATCTATAGAATTTATATTCTCTCAAGTATGCAGTTCATTCGAAAATCACCTACTTTGCTTCAAAGTTTCTTTTTGTCGCCGTAACATCACCGCTTGTAACGCAAGCTACAGATGTTTCAAGTGAAGGAACGTCGTCGATTGTAGCCAGAGCTACATCAGTTTCAAGTGAAGGAACCGGTGTAGGCCAAATCGAACACAATGGGTAACGGGAAATCGACACGAGTTTCTTTCGAAACTGGGCCAGAGTCTGGCTCGTTCGACTCAGCATATTGTATTGCAAAATCTCTTCTACGGATAACTTTTAAGAGAACAACATTTCGGTCGCCACGCCAGAGGGAAAATACTCTTGCGAGTACTCAACCCGAGAGCCGCATCGTGCACCAGAGACCAACAAAGCATGGTTCAGCTCCCAGACTCTCAACACTGAAACATTGTCTATGTAAGTTGCACGGAGCCTCCCTCTATAAGTCCCGATCAGGCACATGCCGGTAAATTCAAGATTTTCGTCGGTCCCAGCTGGCAGCGGAATAACCCGGAAGTATTATTAAAGCGCCTAATAATATTACTTGGGTTCTTGCACCATCCATTTAAGATTAATATAATTGGGGCCATCGAGTTAGTCCCCCGGTCGATAATGTCATACAAATAAAATTACATTAAACCAATTAGAATCTCGTGTTAATAATTGATAATGTTTTTAAAATAAACCGAGAGACTATTACATTTACTGGGGCATATAAAGAATATATATGAGCGTAAAGGCTAGAGTATTATTTATTTCTCATGGTGTATATTTGCTGATCATGGTGTGTATTACAATTTACAATTAATCTCGTCTCCATTTATAAAACTTCAAAAGAGATAAAACTAATATATACAATAAATAAGAATGTGTCAAAGAATATTATTAAAATGTAATGTAATGACATAACTGATCTCTCAAATTTTCACATTTATAAGATTTCTTAATTTATAAGAGATCAAAACAAAATTTCTTATAAATTTTGGTGTCTCACAATTTACATTCCCATACAAATCTAAAATATTCTTCAACGGGTTCGAATATAAAACATAAAAACACATATATGCTATTTTTAATCTTAAAACATGCTAAAAAATAAAATAAAAATCATAAAAGGAACGGTAGAATGCATATTATGAAGCATGCGCTTCATTCTAAAATCAATTATTTTTGCTTCAAAGTTTCAATTTTTAGTAATCGCCGGAACATTGTTGCTCGTAACACAAGCTACAACAGTATAAGTGAAGGAACCGGTGTGGGCCAAATCGAACAAAAAGGGTAAAGGGAAAAACCGCACGACTCCTTCCGAACATGGCCCAGTGTTTGGCCTGTTCGACTCGACATATCGTATCTCAAAATGCCATCGGTGGAGATTTTTAAGAGAACAACATTCCGGTCGCCGAGATACAACGCCACAGGGCGAATACACTCGTGAATACTCAACCCGAGAGCCGCATCGTGCACAAGCGACCAACAAGAAGTAGCATGGTTCAGATCCCAGACTCTTAACGATGAAGCATTTTTTATGTAAGCTGCACGGAGCCTCCCTCTATAAGTCCCAAGTTTCATGTTCATCCTGAAGGGATTTTCGTCAGTCTCAGCTGGCAGCAGAATAACCCGGAAGTCTATGTGGCCATCAGGCGAAGCTGCGGTGAACGGATCAAATGCTATGACCCGTTTCAATCGAGTACGGTCGCCTTCCAGCCAATAGACTAGCCCGTCTCCGCAAGTTACTGCTTCAGCAAAGAGTAACCCGGTAACCATGATGTGACAATCGCTTGGTAGCTGAACCATGGTCGGGAGGCTCCACTGCCCGGTCTCGGAGGAGAAATCTGTCTTCCACATCTTGCCGACACGTTCATCATAACGAAATAACATAATGACGTGGTAGTTGGGGTCTACTCGATTGTCACCTCTGCGGCGGCACGTGAACAATAATTTGACGGGGCTGAGGTGGAATCGGGGGTGCACGGGAATGCCACACGTATATTTTCCGGTCACCGGATTGCACACACTGAGCGTTAATTCTCCGCTAGAGACGAGCAGCAAATCATCGCAGTAAGCACGTATCTCCGCATTCTCCCACAGCAAAGAATTCAAGTAACTTCTGAATCGAATGGCCTGAGTTTCCCCATTCCTGTAGTATTCGTCTGGGACGGCGGGAATTCTATGATAAGGCCAACGAGGATGCTCGATTAACAGCATTAGTACCGCAATGGAGAAGTCAGTGTCGTCGAGGCCCCGATGGCGAGCGACGAACGACCGAGCGAAGCGGTCTCCGCAAACAAGAGAGGACCAATCCTTGCACACGGCGGCACATCGTGTTGGGAGAAAGCGCAACGCAACGGAATCTCAATATCTCCCAATAGCCGCTGAAATATGTAGGCGATAATAATCGAAACACAACCACGAACACGAGACAATTTTAGCGTGGAAAAACCCCCAAAACGGAGTAAAAAACCACGGGACCCGTAGGCCGCTTAAAATCCACTATAATCAAGAGTGAGGTACAAACGAAGTCTTCCCTAGATAAAACTAGAGGCATACATCATCATCAAGATAGAACACCAATCTCGGATTACAACAAACAAGCAAGAGAAGAATTTGTGAAAAAACGTTCTCACAAAACAGCCTCTGGTTTCCAGACCGACCTAGAAATCTCCAAACCACATCTCCACCAATCACAACGTACCTCTATGTCTTAGGAACGTTCTGTCCAAAAATCACGGCGATCCATTGGTGAACGAGTGCGCAATGATGATTTTCCTGAGGGTCGACGAAACTGGGCGGAAACCGCGAATTTGTTCTCTTTCTCTTTTTTATTTATGACTTAGGCTTCATGGCCGGGTACATGGATCAATGGGTCAAAAATAACCCACATTGTTGGGCTCCAAATAGGAGGGATACCCAACACATCGCTCCGCTTGCAGGCTGTCGGGAGGCGAATGAGGATCTCCGTCAACAGATCGTCATCAATGCTCTCCATAACTATTTGACTATTAGGGTTTATGGGTATAATGTAAACCCTAAATATAAAGAAGAAAAAAGGAAGCTTCCGAAAATAATACAATTTTCTTGCGATAAAGAAACGACGATAAATTCGACCACGATTAGGAAACGACAAGATTAAACTAAAACTGAAGAACGACCAAATTTATTATTATTTTGTAAAGAAAATTGGTAGTTATGCCGCGAATATTAAAAAAATACTCTCTTTTCATCTTCTTCATCGTTCATCGGCGTTTTCTCGGCGGTCTGAGCCAGGTTCTTTCTGATTTTCGTTCCTTTTCTGATATAATTGTTGAATAAACTGTATGTGCTTCTGATTCTGTAATGATTTTTGTATGAAATAGCTTGGTTTTTGTTTGAATTTAGTTGTGGTTAGAGAATATGAACTCTACATGTTTGAGAAAGGCCTGAACCAGATAGTTTGATTGAATCGAATCTGACAGTCTGATCGACGTTCTTCCTCTGTCATTTGATTCAATTCTTCGATCTTTACAGGTTTTTCTTCAAATTAAAAATGGCTCTGAAAGGAGCTCGAGCAGCAACGACCACTTTCGTGAGCTACATCATTTGCCCTTCCGGGTTGACCGCTCGTCCCAACATCACTCCCGGTTCGCGATCTCGCTCTCTTTTATTCTTGTTGTACAGTAATTTGATTACGAATTCGTGTTCGCGGACTTCTGGATTTCGTCTAGTTTGTGTTTTTAAGACATTTTCCCTGCCGATGGGACAAGCTTGATTTAGGATTCAAATCCAATTCTTTGGCGAAAGGCCGTTTCTCCATTGAAAAATCGTGTTCAGCGTATTCGAGTGTTGTTTTAGCTCTGTTTCTTAGAAACAATAGTGGATAATCCGCATTCCTTAGATTAGACGACTGGGTGTAGAACTGAAACCGGGACCGGGGACCGGATATTGGCTTTTGTCAGTTTCGGTCCGATCCCAGTATGGAAAAAAAATCAACTTTTAATAATTGCAATTGTACAAAGCAAAATTTATCATTCGAATGTTGTTTTAGATTGTTCCTTAGAAGCAATAATGAATAAAGCCTTCAAAAAAAAAGCAATAATGATTAATCCACATAACATAGGTTAGACGACTAGATGTAGGAGTGAAACTAGGACCCGAACCGGTCCCAGTTTGGAAGAAACTATATATATATATATATCACCCTCTATAGATATTTATTTGCCCAGAAATGTGGCCAAAACCGGTCTTAGGGGCCAAATATTTGTTGCTTCTTGAGTTTTGTTCTGTATTCCAGGTCTCCATTTCTCGTCTTGCCGAATAGGACTGATCTCCGTGACATCATTGTGCAGCTGCGGTGGAGAAAGGCACGAAGTCTTTGCGCAACAGCATGACAAACCAGCTGCTCCACATGGACATCAACTCCATGGTCGGAAGTTGCATGCCCCTCTCGGCAATGCGCATCGGAACCATCATCCACAACATCGAGGTCAACCCCGGCCAGGGCGGCAAGCTCGTCCGCTCTGCCGGAACTTCCGCCAAGATCCTCAAGGAGCCCTCCGTGAGCGGCTGCCTAATTAGACTGCCTTCGGGTAATGAGAAGTGGATCGATTCTAGCTGCCGGGCCTCCATTGGGGTTGTCTCAAATCCCGGCCACGGGGCCAAGAAGCTCACAAAGGCCGGCCACAGCCGGTGGCTGGGCCGCCGGCCCACGGTTCGTGGTGTGGCGATGAACCCGGTTGACCATCCTCACGGTGGAGGAGAGGGAAGGAGCAAGAGTAGCGGTGCCTGGGGAAGCACTTCTCGGACGCCCTGGGGAAAGCCGTGCAAGTCAGGATTCAAGACCGGACCGCTCAAGCGTCGGAAGTAGAGGTCAGATTTCCGTCTTCCCTCATTTCTTTGGGAGATCGATTATGATATTTTGCTTCTTGGTGATAATTTTCGACGTCGTAATAAAATGTTCCTGAATTTTTCTTCGGAAAGGGAATGTTTATGGAAACCTTCTGTAGTTTGATAGACTCTTGGTGATACCCTTTGTTGTTAAACACGAGTGTTGATTTACCGGTTTTTAGAAGATATAAGCGTTTGGTTTTTTAGTGTTCTCCTTTTATTTTTTAGTATTATTTTAATTTTCCATCGCAACGAGGCCTTACCCGAGGCAACCGGCCAAGGCTGGGCCGAGTAGCTCTCCCATTAAGTTTTATCATGCAATTTATTTATGGAATGTAATTTTTTACCCAATTATAATTGGGGTCTTAGTCTCATTAATCAAATTACCTTAATCCTAATCAATTTTATCTATCTCAATTGGAGACGGATTGAGTTTGAGGATTCTTCGTGCTGTTTTCCTATCTTCGTGGATAAATTTTTCGATGCAAAATCGGCTCATACTTCTCGGACGATCGTCGAATAGTAAAATTCATTCGGAAGAATTAAGTTCTCACAAAAGTTAAATATAAAAAAGATTCTACTTGCTAAAACAATTCACGCATGTCTTTACTCTTTACATTCATTCTGGATGTCAAATTACTTGGATTTAGAAGGGGGAAAAATGTATAATTGATATATAGATATTATGAACTTCAAAAGGTATAACTTCTGACCTCTCATAAAAATAGCCAAAATTTGGTATATAGTAGCCGAATTTCGGTCAAAATATTTTGTATTTCTTAATTCGGTCTAACAATTTTGGGTAAAAAAAATTGGTCAAATGAATAGCTGAATTTCGTCAAATAATATGTTAGTAACCTACGAGAATTTCATAAAATTTTAAATAAAAGTACGGATTGTGTCGATAATGGAGTTTTTGTTTAAAAAGGAAACAAAATAAATTATTTATCAAAAAATATAATTAAATTCAACCATCCTTAATTTAGTCTTATGAATATACCTAAAAATCATAAATTGTCATAAAAAAAATATATTAAGACAACAAAAGTTGGGCTTGTAACATGGACTCAATGGACAGTTGCATAGGCCCAAAGAATCGCTTCCTTTGTATTTTCTATGTAAATGTTTAATTTTATGTCATATATTATTATATTTAGTGAAAATTGCGGCAAAAATGATCGATTTGTAATTATTGTTGTAATTCAATCCTCGATTTTAATCTTTTGCACCGACAATATATTATTATTGTACCGTTTGTTGCATTTTAATATTTGAGTCCAAATTTTTGTTGCGATATTACTTAACTTACAAAAAAAATAAGCAATACGACATGATTCAAGTTCAAACATCTTCTTGGCCGTTTTAGCATTACCCACCTTCACATAATTGTCGTGGAAATTTCGACCCATGTATAAAGTACGACAAGCGTTACAACTCGAGTTTTTTTTTTTTGAAAAAAATTAGGCTCCAGTATTAAAGTACAATAAACATTACGAATGTAGTATTCTTCGTCGAAAATCTGACTCAACTATGAAAGTATATTTTTGCCACAATTTTCCCTTTCACTTGCAAAATATCTTGGAAATAAAAATAAAAATAGCATTGAATTGCAAAATGTTCCTTAAAGGTTTACATAGGCTCATAAAATAAAGCAAGCTCTAAATCTCTTGGAAATATTGATTTATGAATCCGAAGTCAAACCATATGACTTGCAAATTGCAATAGTGATCTTATAAATTGTTTTCCACCTAAATCTTTTGTAGTATACACTCAATATATCCCCTGTCTTTATTTTAAATAATTTTCCACCTTAAAATTTAGAAAATAGACCCCAAAAAAAAATCCAATTTGTGGTAGCACTTACTTGAATGACAATTTTTTTTTTTATATAATATTACTCACATTGTTTTTGTAATTAATAAACTTTATAACTGAATATTAACTAATAGTTACTTGATCTCATTCTCATCTCTCATTTCATATTTTGCTAAAGTTTGCAGCTTCTAATCCTACCATGGAAATATTATAGGTTGAAAAAACGAAAACTGAATAACTTGCCTCCACTGAATATATATATATATATATATATATATATATATATATATATATATATATTTGCCAAGAATTTCTAATATTTAATCTTGATGCTCCGACGGCTCCAACACAATAAATTTCACAAGATCTTCGAAGGAAATATCAATAAATTATTTTTAATTAATTTTCAATGAAGTAAATTCAATTTTATTTAAATTTTATTAATTTTTAAATTATTTGGACTTGAAACAAAAATCATTATACACACAAACATTTTAATGTATTAAAATATAATTATTAAGATTTCAAATGACATTAAAATAAATTACAAAGGTTAAAATGTGTCAACATACAAATAATATATATTTATTTATTGTTTGTAGTTGACATTGGATAGGGCAACAATGTGATTTGTGAAGTTCGAAATGCCAAATACTTGGAATTTGTGTGGCTATCCATTTCAAAGTTCAAGATAGAATATACAGAAACATGTCTTTTAATACCCACAACTTCCCTTATCTCAACCAAGCAAAGCAAAGCAAGAGAACATTCTCCATATTCATCATATATTTTGACCTATCAATTTGACTCATCAGAGCAAAAAGTTGGCACTGTTATACTGGAGAGAAACAAATTAAGAAATCACTAATTAAGCATTTTTTACACAAATTAAACATTTTTTCTTTCTTTCTTAAAATACCCTTTCAAAATATACATATTGTGTCCTGAAAAATAGACATATTGTCTCCTGAAAAATGGACAAGTCGAGTCCGGAAAAATGGACACAACTAAGGGTATTTTGGTACATAAAATTTAAAAAGGATGTAGTTTCAATTATGATATTTTGAGGTGTAATAAAATAATTTATGGTGTATTGAGGGATATTTTATGAAATTTTCCTTTTTTATCCGCTGTAAATGATCATGAGTGAATTCTTTTGTCTTGAAATCAGGATTGAACTCCATTTTATTACCATAACTAGGTTACTTTATTAAAAAAAAATAGATATTGATTACGAACCGGTCCGAGAAACTTGATTCTACCGACTAGATTTTTTTCTTTCTTAAAGTAAGCATTAAAGCACACTAAAAAAATTTACTCGGTGAAATGAAAAAGTTTATTAATGTTCATGCACAACAAAGGTAAAAGGACTAAAAAAAAAAGGTAAAAGGAGATGGGCAATCTATATTCTTGAGTCTTAACCATGGTAACTTTTTCATCCACTGTAAATAAATGGTAATAAATCACAAGATTTTTAGCAATCTTGGGCTGGGATTGGGCATCCAGGTCCAAAAAATATTGTATTGGAGATCTACCAAGTGGGACCCATAAAACTGCCTTTATTGGTTTCTTTTTAGAGGCACAATTAAATCCTAAGCCAACTTTTTTAAAACGGGGTTAATAAATAATAACCATATAAGTACTTATGTTTCAAATCTTTTAGTGGTATGTATTTAATATTTTCTTTATAGTCACAATCTTTAATGTCTACTATTTTTTACTTCAAAATTTTGTCCATTTTTTTCAATTGGACATAACATAATTCTAAATATAGATTAAGTCTTAGACACGCGACACTTCAACAAAAAAAAAATGATTTTGATGAAATTTCATTGAAAAATAAAACACTGAATATTGAAAAGTCTAATTGTAAATAATAAAAGATTGAAATTTATATTATTATTATAAAAACAAAACTTTTAAGTACTTATGTAGCTAATAATTTTCTAAATATTGTGTAAACTCTAATTAAGGATTGAAAAACTAAAATGGGTCTCCTATGGAGCACACTTTAATAAAAAAGAGTGATGCTTGAAATCAAAGCCTCTATTCCTTCACTCTCTCTCTCCCAATTGGCTTTTTATCCCTCTTCAAGTCCCAACCCATGATGGGGTTCAAGAAAGGCACATTTGTTATTAGTTTACTAATCATGATTAATTATCTCTTTATCTCTCCACTTAATTATTTCCCAAACAATGTTTGGTCGAGACAATTTAAATGGACAATTTTGCCCCTTGAGAACCGTTGGAATGCAAAAAGGGTTCATATACTTTTCAGGGAGCATAGGCAAGAAGACCCGTATCATGAAAAAAAAAATATAATTATAATATATAATGAGATAAGACCTAGATAAGCATAACAGCTAGGTCTTTTGAGAATTGAGAGCCACTAATTAAAAATTTATATGTTGGGGAGTGAGAACTAATTAAAATTCCAGAAGCAGTTGACACTGAAAGGAGAATATTTTGGAAGTGTTTGTGCTTTATATAATAAACTAATTGTATTGTTATATATAATACCAAACAATGTCTAGCAAATTATTGACCAAGTCATATTAATTGAATCTAATTAGGTGGTGAGTTCAAAGGGATAGTTTGATAGACTAATTCTTTCTTTGTAACTTTTTTGGGTGTATGTATTTAAGTTATTAAATTACTACTTTAGTAGCAATAATGGACAAAAAAATGGATTTATACCAATATATAATTCAAAACATTACGTTATTAATTCAAATTAATATAAAAATTCAATGTGGCATTTTGATTTTATTTAAATCATTTAAAAAGTAATCAAGATCAATAATTAGTAATTAGTCATTTTTCTATTAGTACTAGGCTAAGACACTTGCTGTATGAGACGTTGGTGTAATTTATTACTTGAATACTCATTCAATACATTTCCCCTAATGTATCAAATTAAATTCCTTAATTTTTGCTGAAATCCGTTTCACTTTTATGACATTATATTATTTTCATGGTCAATTGTCTGAATTAATGGTTTCAAACATGAAGGAAAAAAAAGGTACAATAATGCAATAACTTAATTGCATTTGAGGCATTATAATTAAAGCATGTATTAATTGGATTTAAATTGATTTCGCTATCGCCCCTTTTCTCCATTAATTTCTCCTAATAATGAGCAATTAACGAGTGTATCTATGTGTTGTTGTGTTAATCACTAAAGAAATTTCATACACAGACCAAAAAAAAAAAAAAGAAATGAAAAAAATCGGTGTATTTTTTATTTATATAAAAATGAAATGATATATGTAAAAAAAAGGCTTAAATTTTAGAACAAGGATAATTTCAAGTTTTTTTAGAAATTAAAATGAACAGAAAGTATAAAAAAGCTAAAATTAACAGTGTTTGCATATATTTTATCTGTTTATGAAATTAAAACATTTATATTTTATTTCTGAAAGTATATGTTTTTTTATTACATACGAATAAAAACATCGATGTACAGTAGCGAACACAAGTTAATAAAACAAGTTAATAAAAATATATTTTCCCCTAAATTTTTTTTACCTTATGTTTTCGTATTTTCTAATTATGTTAAATTTACTTCCCTAAGATTTTCTCCATCCGGAATTTATATTGTGATTTTTCCGTCACGGTTGGCCGGCAAAAACCGAAATTAAGAATGTGAATGAAAGAAAAACAAGAGGAATTGTTTGATTAATAGAGGCGTGACCATTAGCAAATAAATTGGAGGCCCACTACTACTATTCCAAAATGGTCAGTCAAACTGCAAGCAAGCTTGACAGACTGTGATGCTAACTCCACCTTTCATTTCTGAAAATGAAATCTATCCTTTTTATTTCCCTTAATAATAATAATAACCTAAATTTTCCTTCATTTTTTTTGGAGAGAATTGCGACAAAAATACCTAAATATTTTCAAATAACACATCATATCCCCTAACTCTAATTATGCTAATTCAATATCGTAACTCATCAAATAATTCAATTTAGAACATAAACGTCTAATTGACTTAACATTAGCAAAGACATATAGAAAAACAGAAAACACACAGTTCAAGACGTTGAGTATTTAGTTAGCAGTGCTGTTTTAAATACCGCCTGTCGATGTCGTTTCGCACTTTTCATTTTACGGATATATCGCTTGTCGATGGGTATACCGATGGATATATCGTTTCGCATATGCTCGAAAAAAGATTTTCGATGGGCATGCCAATGGATATTCGAGAAATTTAATACTATGTAAGCACGATTGAAACCTTAAGAATATACCGTGCTACTTTGAAAACTTTGAGTACTTCTTGGGGAATTATCCCTTTTTGTTTTCCCCTCGAGGAATTTTGTTGGCAAGGGCAGTTTGGTAATTAGCCCGGCAAAAAACCCAAAAGCCAAAGTTAGATTTGGAGTTCCCTCTTATTTGGTTGACTCTCTCTCTCTCTCTCTCTCTAAATCAATTCATTTCTTTGCAAACCCAGCTATAAATGCTCTCATTACTGTTTACCTCACCCATTTTGCTTTTCCTTTACTCTCTCTCCTCTCTCTCTCTCTCTCTCTCTCTCTCCTCACTGGGTTTTCCTCCATTGCAAACCAAGCTTCATCGCTTCCTTTCCAGCTTGCTCGTTCACACATACGAAATACCCACCAACCATTTTACCCACTTTCCCCTTTGTCTCCTCTCCTTAAACCCACCTCACATTCTCTCTCTCCTCCCCATTGCCCTTCAAAGATTGCACCTTTGTCTGAATTGGAAGAGTTTGGTGGAGAAATTCGTATTTGGTTTTGGGTTTTCAGGTCTACATTGACCTCTCTATGCTCGTCGAGTCTCTCCTGGTTCAAGAGCAAGCCATTCCTTTGCTTCTCGAGGAAGAAGATCAAGGTGGTTAGTTTCCGATCAATTCCAAAGGTCAGTGCTTTTCTCTCTCTCTTGCTTGAACGATAAGTGATTCTCTCTTGGAATTTTTTTTTCTTCCCTTTTTACCCATTAGTGTTCATTGGATAAGAACTTGATTTCAGCGGAAAAGCATGGATTTTTAATAGTTTCTGCTGTGAAATTCACTTGGTTTTTTCTTGAGTAATGCCGATTTTATGTGCATTGAGTCATGTAGAATGTTTTTGATTACTCAGGTTTGAGATGTTATAAGGAATTTTGGAGCATTTGAGCTCTGAGTTTGTATAGGGTAGTCGGAGATGTCGACCTCCGACGGCTCGTTAAGTGCGGAAATGTCGAAAAAGACGTCGTTTCTGGGGTTGAAGTTATACGCCGTGGTTGGAATTTGTGTTGGGGTATTTATTGTTTTGATCCTCACTGTCTTGTCCATATGGGTCATGTTCCGGAGAAAATCCAGGAGATCGCTCGACAAGCGCTCGCAAATTCAGATACCGAACGTTTCTAAGGATATTAAGGTTGATCGAGTCGGGGCTCAGAGCACGAACGACCACCCCGAGAGCTTGTTTCTGACGGTCAACGATAAGTCGGGCGATAAGAATTCGGAGAAGATGTTGGTTCATTTGGGGATGAGCAAGTCGAGCGATCACGATAATATGAGTCAGTGTAGCTCGGTTTATCACTACGAGAGAGCGGGTAGCTCGCAGTCCGGGGAAGAAGGGAGTTCCGGTACGATGCGGAAAAATCAGTCGTCGTACGGTGCAGTCGTCACTGCTTCTCCTCTGATTGGCTTGCCAGAAATTTCCCATCTCGGATGGGGCCACTGGTTCACTCTCAGAGATCTGCAATTCGCCACGAACCGTTTTTCTCCCGAGAATGTGCTCGGTGAAGGCGGATACGGCGTCGTTTACAAGGGAAGGCTGATAAACGGAACCGAGGTTGCAGTGAAAAAGCTTCTAAACAATATGTAAGCAAAAAAAAAAAAAAATCACATCATAATAACGGGATTTCTCTCTTTTTCGAAATGAAAATTCTTAAAGTCCGTTTACAGGGGGCAGGCGGAGAAAGAATTTCGGGTTGAAGTGGAAGCGATAGGCCATGTTCGGCATAAAAATCTCGTGCGACTTCTCGGATATTGCATTGAAGGAGTTCACAGGTGGTTTATTTATTTTTATTAATCTCTCAAATTATTACTAATAACGACCTATATTCTTTTTATTAATTCCTTGGCTAATTTTTTCTCTTTGAATTGTCCTTTTGTTTATATAGGATGCTTGTATATGAATACGTGAACAACGGTAACCTTGAACAATGGCTACACGGTGCTATGCGCCATCATGGTACGCTTACGTGGGAGGCCCGTATGAAAGTGATTCTCGGCACTGCTAAGGCGTAAGCTCATAGAATATATCTTTCGTGAAATGTTTTTTTTGCGTCCCGTTCTTGGAGTTCTGAACCTTGACATGAATGATAAAATGATATACGCTGCCGAATGCAGGCTGGCTTATCTACACGAAGCAATAGAACCGAAAGTTATTCACAGGGATATAAAATCGAGCAATATTTTGATTGACGACGAGTTTAACTCGAAGGTTTCCGATTTTGGATTGGCGAAACTCTTGGATTCCGGAGAGAGTCACATCACAACTAGAGTAATGGGGACATTTGGGTATGTGCATAAAAGTTCATTCCGTAAGCTTTAATTTTAAAAGATAGTGGCAGAAAATGTACCTAAGTTATAGCAGTTTGAGTACTTCTACCCCACTCTTAATTTTTTGGCGACAAAATATCCCGACGTCTGAATATTTGTAGCATCACTTTGGAAGTTGTATATAAATTCGACAGAATCCGGGTTTATAACGTCCATAGGGATGCTACTGAAACTTGGGTCTATTTGCCGACGAAAAACAAATTGGGTGTATAATAAGTACACCAATCGCAATAACTCGAGAATATCTTCCGCCAATAACCCATTTTTTACAAGCAATTCTCAAAGAAGTGTATGTTTGGTTTGTTCGCTTCAGTTACGTGGCACCAGAATATGCAAACACCGGCCTCTTGAACGAGAAAAGCGATATTTACAGCTTCGGTGTTTTATTGCTCGAATCCGTTACAGGAAGAGATCCTGTGGACTATGGACGCGCGGCCAATGAGGTGCTTAATCGTATTTAAAACCTGGCATGATTTTATTTTAATATAATTATCTGTTTGCAATGTCTGAGCGACTACACATATGGCAGGTTAATCTGGTAGAGTGGCTTAAGATGATGGTTGGCACGAGAAGAGCCGAGGAGGTTTTGGATCCACACCTCGAAACTAAACCCGCCACGCGTGCCCTAAAACACGCGCTTCTCGTTGCCCTTAGATGTGTCGATCCCGATTCCGAAAAACGACCGAAGATGAGTCATGTTGTGCGGATGCTTGAAACCGACGATTACCCATTTCGCGAGGTGCCGGTCTTAATTCACTCCTTGCCTCTTTTTTAAAACTAACGGGCGTTGAGACATTTTGGTTCGACAAAATTACTGCTGAAAACCGAATTTGCCAAAATTCATTGTTTTTGGACCAAATGCTGTAAATTCATTTCCGGTTTTTAAATTCAAAATTGTTTTGAGTTTTTATACTGTATTACCTCAAACCCTAGTTTTCTTTCCTCGAATATAGTTGTAATTTCAAGAGATCTCATGTCGGAATCGCTTCATGGGTTGCACTTTTTGTTTCTGCAGGATCGAAGAAACCGAAAGAGCCGAACAACGAGCATGGAGATTGATTCCAAGGAGATTTCTGGTTCCTGCTCAACCGAAACCCCGAGCAAGCCCGAAGATTACGTCGAGAGCCATGTACCGGAGACAACCCGTGGATAGGACCCAGCCCGACCCGACCAAAGGCATCGGTGTCAGCACAAGATTTGCCGTCCCATAACCCCATTCATAGAATATACAATTCAGAGTTCCATTGCTAGAATTTCTATTTTCTAAATTTTTTTAAGCCCCTGAACTTGTATGTTAGGTCCAAATTTGGCTCAAGATTTCTGTATTTGCCTTCTCAGGCACTTGTGAGAGTCCAATTCAACTCCATAGATTCGGTTTCAGAGAGAGAAAAAAAGGTATCATGTCTGTACAGATTTGTCATGGGACAATTTTCTCTTTCATACATGATTATTATTTTTTTCATAATTTTATTTATCTTTTTTTTTTTCTTCCCAATTTGTCACTGGATTATTGTACTTGGTACTCAACATTGAAGAAGCTTCATGATTGCTTTCACTTTCTTTTTTCCTCTCTGTATGAAACCCCTTGATTCAATACCTTATTTTATTTCTTACCTTTTCTTTAGGGAAGAAACCGGGACCGGATTCTTGGGTTTTTTTTAGGGCTGATCTAGTTTTTGGGGATTTTTAAACCGCGGTCTCAATTTTGAAAAAGTCCAACTTTATTTTGCCGATTATTGCTCTGGCTCTGGGACGGAATAGTTTGTTAAATAGTTTATAATTAGTTATTTAATATTCCTTCTTTTTGTATATAAAACCGGGTCGGGACAAAACCGGTTGTCGGGGGAAGAGTTCCATACCCACTTTTGTGTATTCATCTATTTTTTTTATCACTTAAGTCCATGTTGCTCATTGATCAGTCTTTGAATTTTTAATTTTATTTTTAAAGGAGTCAAAGGTCATTCTCATAAAACTGATGAAAAAACCCATGTCTCCCAAAAGTAGACTTCAAGACAGCTTCAACCTTTTTTTTCTTGACCACTAACCACCCTAAGACTCGTTATTATTGCAATAAATACACAAAAATGAATGATTACTATTTTTTGGTCACTTTATTATTACTTTTTGGATTTTTGCTTTGTGAAATATAACTTGATAAAAAAAAATAGTAAATTACGCACTCTGTTGGTACTTATGCCAGCCCAACAGCCCAAGAATCCACCAAACTAGACCCAAACGACAAACCCACGTGTGTCAAACGACAGAACATGCGATGTTTTAGGAAAACGGAAGAGAACAACATGTCACACAAGAAAGGAAACGACAGATATCGACACACTCTTATAAGAAATTTACAGTAGAACCTCTATAAATTAATATTGTTGGGACTGACAAAAAATATTATCTTATCGGATTATTAATTAACATATAAATTAATAATTTATTAATCTATACATTAATGAAGAAAAGAAATACGAGTTAGCTATAATTATATAAACATCTTTACGAACAGAAAAATATTTCATTTTATTATATCGAGAATATTTAAGTATTAATATTAAGAATATCAAGAGAGAATATTTTTTTTATTAGAGTACCAATGTCATAAATATTAAAGAGCCCAATGATATTAAAGAGGAATGATACTTATTAGAGTAGTGATAATTAAAACTGTAATAACTACGATAGAATCATATTTTAAGAAGACTACATAATTAGTGATGTAATTTTATCTTTTTTATTTAAAATTATTTATATTTTCTTTTATTTACAGTAATTTTATAATTATTTATGTAACTTTTTATATTGAACTATTAATTTATATATCACTTGGGACCTATACTTACTAAAAAATTATTATCTTATAAATATAGCGAATTATTAATTTATCTAGTTAGGCCCGAGTCGAGACTTGACAAAAATATTATTTAATCGCGACTATTAATTTATCGAGTGTTATTTTATAGATGTTCTACTGTATATGAAATTCACTATCACTATTTATTTTTTAACATTTTCTCTTATCAAATTTTAATGACCTCTTTAATCTTACATTACCAATTATTTTACATATAATATTAAATTAATAATGATTTCAAAATTAAAAAATATATATGCTCATAAAAAAAAACAGCTTGCTAATTAATAAGACTAATGTCCATATTAACTGTTTTTTTTAATTTATGGTCATTTCTTCGTCGTCATATTAACTGAGCAGGTCGCCGGAAAATATGTCGTACCCCTGCCCCTGCGGCGACCTCGTTGATTGCTCGATGCCATAGCCGTTCTCTCTATAAATTAAAAGTTTGTCCCTAAAATCATACATAATTAATAATAAATTAAAAGTTTAATTAGTTTAAAATAAAAAATGAATTTTAATAGGTTGAGGAAAAATTTCGGTATGAAGAAATTGGTATTTAATGCCACAATATTCTGATTGGCTATATTTAAAAATATAATCATACGTTTGATAAAAGACAATAACGTAGTAACGTGGTTGTTGATGCATAAAAATGGATCACACACTGTAGCGACCCAATTGCTCGTGTTGGACCAGGCCCAATGTCGCTTGTAGACTTTTGTGAAATTAGGGGTTGGGCCTCTGGCACCTCAAAGTCATTCGGGCCCTTTTTCCAACACGGGACCTGATTCAGGCCCGCACACTACCTGATCACAGGTTCGGGCACCACACTAATCAGGTCTCCACGTGGAAAAGATAGCCGAATTGACTTTAAGATGAAGCCTGGCGGATAACACCCCCGGCCTGCGTCATCAGTTTAGATCCGGTTCCTGCGCTCTATCCCTGGCGCCAGTATATCCGGGAGAGATATAAAGGCCAAAAGATAGGACGAGCACCACGCCGATCCCAATCTTAGACAGGGAGGGTCGTATATCGTGCCAGAATTTTCTCCAGAGCTTCCGCTCCAGCCGAATTTCTCACCCTCGGAACCTGACAAAATAACACCCGAGATCAGGGCAAAACGAGGGTTTTACCCCCCGATTCACCTCCGACGCTCAACATTAGCGAGATATATGAGTGTGGATGGTTTTGAGAGGGTTTGGAGAGAGTTTTTGAGGTGTATTTCCGGGTAAAAAATCGCTTGGTTTGAATGAATCCCGAGCTCCCTATTTATAGGAAATACCCGAGGACCATTTTGCTATTATCTCTCCATCCGGAAGGCCCCCGAGGTAATTTTATATAGTTTTTTGCATCCTCGGGACGTGTCCGATCCAACGCCGCACAAATCACGGCCATCGGAGTTGAGACGCGCCCACACGCGCGGCCGGAAGACGGCGGGGTCATTTGGCGCGTTGGGGGGCCAGGGCTGATGTCAGCAGCTGGGCCAGGCCCTGCGTCAGCGCCTGCGTGGCGCGCTGGGATTGGCTGCGTGGTCCTCCTCGCGTCCAATGGGTGGCCGCCACGTGGCGAAGTCAAAGATGCCCCTTGGGGCTTGCAGCGACGAGGTCAGCGACCCTTGGGGCTCGTGGGGCCCGCCTGGTGCTGGGCAGTGGCTCTTGGGAGCCGTGGGGCCCGCTTGGAGAATTCTCGGAGGGCCCCGGGTCTTCCCGGGGGCCGTTTTTCGCAAACTT
Source organism: Parietaria judaica (assembly GCA_954871525.1). NCBI lineage: Eukaryota > Viridiplantae > Streptophyta > Magnoliopsida > Rosales > Urticaceae > Parietaria > Parietaria judaica. Next base: position 39,967,239 of record OX940865.1, read on the forward strand.
TATATCGTTTTTGGGTATTTTTATATTTTTGGGATCATCTGGACACTTTGTTTTGCGAGAACGGGACTCCGAAGAGAAATTTGATTTTGGGCTTGATTTACTTTAATTAAAAATAAATCATTTTAATTAAAGGTAAATCATTTTAATTAGAGATAAATCATTTTAATTAAAATCAAATGATTTTCTCTTAATTAAACCGTAAAATCATTAATCCCACAAAAACCCGTAACGGGGTTGATTTATTTTAATTAAAAACAAATCATTTTAATTGAAGATAAATCATTTTAATTAGAGATAAATAATTTTAATTAGAGATAAATCATTTTAATTAAAATGAAATGATTTTCTCTCAATTAAACCGTAAGATTACTGATCCCGTAAAGACCCGTAACAGTGGCTATTAGCTATAATTTCTCTTTATTCAGTATAAAAGATCAAACAAAATTTCTTATAATTTTTGGCATCTCACATTTTACATTCGCTTGTATGTCTTAAATATTCTTCAATGAGTTCGAATATAACATTTAAAAACACATAATGTCTATTTTTAATCTTAAAACATGATAAAAAAAAAACCCCTAAAATCATAAACGAACAGTTACTCACGTGTGTCTTCTATAAACTATAGAATGCACATTGGTTCATTCTAAAATCACCTATTTTGCTTCAAAGTTTCAATGTTTTTGTTGTCGCCGGAACGTTGTCGGTTGTAACACGAGCTACAGGCGTATCAAGGAAAAGAACCGTTGTGGGCCAAATCGAACACAAAGGGTAAGCGGAAGAAACATATGAGTACTGAAGCTGGCTGAGCGTTTGGCCCGTTCGACTCGACAGATCGTATTTCAAAATGTCTTCGGTGGAGATTTCTAAGAGAACAACATTTCGGTCGCCGGGATACAATGCCAGAGGGCAAACACACCCGCGAATACTAAACCCGAGAGCCGCATCGTGCACAAGCGACCAACACGAAGTAGCATGGTTCAGATCCCAGACTCTTAGCGATGAAGCATTTTGTATGTGAACTGCACGGAGCCTCCCTCTATAAGTTCCCAGGCGCATGGTCAGTATCTGTATGAACGGATTTTCGCCAGTCTTAGCTGGCAGCGGAATAACCAGGAAGTCCCTCTGGCCATTTGGTGAAGCTGCGGCTAACGGATCGAATGCTATGACCCGGTTCAATCGGGTAAGTTCGGCTCCCAGCCAATAGACTAACCCGTCTCCGCAAGTTACTGCTTTATTCAAGAATAATTCGGCACGCGTGACGTGACAATCGCTTGGCAGACGAACCATGGTCGGGGAGGTCCACTGTCCGGTCTCGAAAGAGAAATCTGTCCTCGATATCTTGCTGGCGCGTTCATCATAACCAAACAACAGAATGACGTGGTAACTGTGGTCTACTCGATTGTCACCGCTGCGACGGCGCGTGAACAATAATCTGTAAGGGCCGGGGTGGAATCCGGGGTGCACGGGAATGCCACACCGATATTTCTTGGTCACCGGATTGCACACACAGAGCGATAATTCTCCGATAGAGACGAGCAGCAAATCATCGCAGTAAGCGCGTACCGCCACATTATCCCACGGCAAAAAACTCAAGTAATTTTCGAATCGAATGACCTGAGTTTCTCCATTCATGTAGTTTTCATATTGGACGGCGGGAATGCTATAGGAAGGCCGACGAGAATACTCGAGTAACAGCATTAGTACCGCAGCGGAGAAGTCAGCATCATCGAGGCCCCGACGGTGAGCGACGAACGACCGAGCGAATCGGTCTCCGGTGACGAGAGAGGACCAACCCTTGCACACGGCGGCACATCGCACGCTTGCCGGCTGTCGGGGAGGCGTATCAGGATCTCCGTCAACAGATCGTCACGAATGCTCTGCATAACTATCTGACTGACTGTTAGGGTTTATGAGGATAAATATCCTAAACCCTAACTATATATTGAAGAAAAAAGGTGGCTTTGTAGAAGATAATCCAATTTTTTTGCGATAAAGAAACGACAATAAATTAAGGGACGATTAGGATACGACAAAAGGTTAGACTAAAGCCGATGAACGACAAAATTTATTATTGCTTAATATTTTAAGAAAATCCCAATTAAAGTCCCTGTAATTGAGTTAATTGCGCGACATCCACTCATTCTAAAAAAATGCAGGCATAAGTCTTCAAAGTCGCGAAATTAGGGTTGACACAGATTCCGTCTTCTTGACTTTGAAAAATGTCAGTAGGTAGGGAGACACGCGGTAGTCTATTACGTTGCTGGAATGTAATAGGCTACGATGTGTGCCCCCCCTAACACTGTTTAAATTCAAGAGGAAAGAATCTTGGTCAACCCTGATTTGCAACTTTGAACGCGTGCCTGTATGTTTTGAGAATGGGGGCATGTCATCGAATTGACCAACGATAGGGACTTTAGCAGCAATTTTCCGTGATATTTTTACTGTACTAATTAATATTCTCTACGGTTAAAGTTCTCGAAGTTCATAAAAATTTTTTCTCAAAATTTTTGAAAGAAACTTATCTACTTATGATTTAGAATGTGCCGTTACATTTTAGAAACTTGTTATTCATAAAACTTTCAAGCAATTATCTTTTCTACTTTTTAAGTGCCGACAGTACTTTAACAAGTTGATATAGTTTTGGAGAAACCAAGTAACCAATATTAATAACTTTGACTATTTATACAACCACAACAAAGGAAAACATTGTATACTTATACCGGTATTAATCCTACATATATTTCCTTCTTTTCTTGTTTTTCTCGAGCACGTTTTTGAATTCGGAAATTTCCTAGGCAGATAGGTCACACACATACGATTAAGTCCACATGTAACGGTCACATTCTGAAATCGCTAGTGATGATTGATTCTTTGTTTTGTTTCGTTCATATTAATAAGTAATCTTCACTTAGAAGTTTCAATATTATTTATTAGGCTTCCACTAATGTATGTTTATTTATATATAAATTGATTGTATTAACTAATTAACTATTATCATGGATGACTCAATCTAAGGGTCCTCTTACAGTGAAACACGTATCATAGTTGTTGAGGCTATATATTGACAATTTGACATAAATAAACCATATACAAATTTATGATTATAATTCAGTCCCATATTATTTATTTATTTTGGGTTTTCGAAATTGAACTGAGCTGGCTAGCTTGATGTGTCCTTTTTAGCTTAATTTATTATGGTTGGTGCAGGTGTATTTTTTAATTCTAAAATTGATTGAAATATACATTTAAAAAATTTAAGTATATTTAATTTTCAAAATAATTTTAGTTTTCAAAACTCGCAGTTGCCATTATTATTATTTTAAAATTTTAATTGTATGTACTCTATGCTTTCATTTTTTAGGAGCCGACTGCGAAGCAACGAAGCGCAACGAGAGTAAGGCGCGTAGTATCGTCAAATAACGTAATGAAAGTGCATTTTGGATAAAAATTTTTTTGATGATATATATTTTAAAATTGAAAATAGATTGTATAAAAAGCAATTTTTTCATTAATTTATGTCTAACTTGTCTCTTGCTTTAGTTTTGCAAGAATTTTCTTAAAATATAAATTTCATTTTATTCCGAAAAATGGCCATTAAAACAGAAAAAAATTGGGCTTAAAAAAGAGAGTCCAATCACAAGCCTTTTAAAATTTCATTGATTTTCTTGTGCTTTTATTTGGTATCTTGTACATAGATTGTCGTACAAAAAAGTCGCTGAAACTTGTAAAATATAATTTTGATGTGTGTTTCTTGTAAATAGATTAATGATAATATCCATAAACGTACATTATTTGTTGAAGATGAAAAACACTTTATCGGTCACGGAATGACACTCGTGTAAACTAATTGATTGAATTAACGACTAGTCGTTTATAATGATTTATGAACAAAAAGTTGCACACATATGCCAATATCATTACATATTGTTCGACTATATGCGTAAAAATGTCCGGTCTAAGACCAACTTGTCGGACAAAGATGCCTTCGTAGCACAAGGCTAAGTGTTCCTTTTGGTAGGTGGTTTCCTCGGTAAGAATAAGGAGCCCGCGAATAGGCCTAACAAGTATGCAAATAATAATACTCTACTCTAATTATGATAAAACATTAATAAACAGTAAAAAGTATACAAGTATATAACAATAAATACAGGTAGGACCGGTAATTAAAAGTGTCATTTTGAAGGCTAAAACGAATATTTTTTCTAAGTAAAAACCTTGTAGTACAGCATGAGTACTTCTCGTTATGTCATTTCTACCCAAAATCCACCCATCATAAGTATAATTTCGATATACAATCATTTTAAATCCACACACATATAGTGAATTATAGTCACACACATCCACAAAAACACAAACGTGTGTGTATATATGTATCTGTGTGTATATATGTATATGTATATATCAAACAAACACTTTATTAAATTAAATTAAATATAGTTCGTAATCGCAATTACGAACTAAGTTAAATTTATCAAAACAAACAGTCACATCGTCATAATCAGTTTGACGTTTAACATAAATATAATATATTCATAACAAATATTTTTGAAAATTCTTAATTTATACTTTTATCTTTTTTTACTTTATAAAATAACTACGTCACACTTTACTTATATATCTTTTTCCTTATATTAATATAACACAAAGATAAATATAAAAATATATATATATATATATATATATATATAAAAGAAGTGATATAGTCATGAAAATCTCTCTCTATCTATATATATATATATATGTGTTCGACCATAGGTGTGTAAGGTCAACGTCCGCAATAAAATGCTTTTAAAAGGTAGTTTGTATATATCTATCGGTAATATTTGCATATTAAGAGGACATAAGATATGCTAATTATGTATTAAACGCATGCTTTAATACGATAAAAAGACATCTATATATTCACGTCTCTATAGCTAGTCCTAGCTCAAATGATTTCGTTGACACTCACTTCACTTCATGCGATGCGCAAACAATATATTACTCATGTAAATTGTAAATTTGAAATACAGTGTTTGACCTTATGATCTATATATAAATATATTATATATATATATATATATATAGAGAGAGAGAGAGAGAGAGAGAGAATTAAAATGCATATAATAACTTGCGATATGACATCCAATGACTATTTTCAATGTCCTAAAAGAAGATAATTTATTACGCAACCAGAAATTAATTATACTGTTAATAAAGGAGATGTTAGCTTCTTAATCATATTTAAAAGAAAAATTTAATGGATTAGGCTTAAAGTATATGTAATTACGCAGAATAGTATTTTATTAAATCACTTATAGTCTATAAGCATATACATTCTTTATTACGATCTTCATTAAAGATTATTTTAAATTTCATGAAATTGAGTATTTATATGTGAATTAGTTTTGGCGTAGATACGGATTAAAAAAAAAAAAAAGTTTTGGCGTAGATACTAGATAACATAACAGTTAACAGACATGGTTTAATTAGCACTAAAGTAAAAATATGATTAATAGTAAAATGTTCAAATTTTTTTGTACTAGTGAGCCTTATGGCAGTATATTGGAAATATATTTGCAATTTAAGTTTGAATCATGGCTGAAATTATTTTCCTTATTGTACTCCGAGCACCTTTAAGACGACACAGTGCGGCATATGCGAATGCATGCCACGGGCAGTCCAAAAAATGTGGATCCGGTTAAAAACCCGGATCCATGTTTTTATTATAAAAAAACGGACCCGGAACTATCCGGGTCCGGAAAAACCCGGAACCGGAGCTATCCGGGTCCGGATAAAGTCGGAACCGGATAGATCCGGTTCCGGTATATTTAAAAAAATAAAAAATAAAAAACCTTGCATGGGATCTGAGCCGTTGGATCAAATCCATCAACTGCTCAGATCATAGATCCGTTGGGGAGGGGATAAATCCATCAATAATTTAAATATATTTTTTTAAATAGAAACCCGGAACCGGATTTATCCGGGATTTTTTTTTCCGGAACCGGATAAATCCGGGTCCGGGTTTTGGGCGGCAAAATTTTTTTGGTCCGGCCGGTGGGCTTTTTGTCTCGGATTTTGGGGATTAGCCACGGGATACAACAAGTGTTAGTTTGAACTGCACAAAGAACCTGAGCAAAAGCTACTAAATAAGTTTTTATACTACGGAAGAGGAGTGTGTTCGAGACCAAAATTTTTATGAACTCACTCGTTTACATAAACACATATTGTTTTTTTATCAAAAGCGAAGAGAAGCGACCATGAGTTGCTACTCTTCCAAATAAACGACACTTACGTCACCGAAAGACGCTAGTTGGCGAACCACATAACCACTAGCTCTAGCCAACGAACAACGCGAATCTTTGCAAAACGAAACGACACGGGTTTCGACACGGCTGTTGGTACAATGGAAAATTTAAATGCTTGGAGAGAAAATCTGCTTAAAAGCCCGAGACACAAGAGATCGTACCAAAGGACTCTCGAAACTCGACACATTTATCTATTCATTTGAGAATATATAGAGACGAAACACATTGATCAAAGGATACATAACAAGCATCAGATAATAATATGTACAGTATAATGTTCTCATTTATTTGATCATCAAAAACTCTACATGATCGGTTTCTTGGAATTCTCACAGAATAAAAAGAAAGTAGGGTCCGGTATTCACAGACATAGTAATAAAACACTTCGAGAGGATTAATAATGGAGTAATCATGAAGATAAATAATTATAATAAGCTCATGAACAAGAAGCCCTAATGTGAATAATGATTACTACAAAACATGCATACTATAATATATATAGATAAATATGCGTGTGTTTATATATTATATATATATATATGTATTTATATGTATCTGCTTCCAACATACACGTAAAAGATGTATGATGTCATGGATCCTGCTTGTGACGGCCAAATGGTGGCACCAAGTCTTGCAATAGGCCAAAATCAGGCCCTGCCGGAATTTGCTGGCGATATGGTTGAGCGAGGTTCGAGTAAAGCGCCGAGCTTGGCTCGCCTTGATGGCCATGGAGGCTGCTGATACTATGGTGAGCGCTAGGGACACTGTTGAGGGGAAGAAATTGAGTGAAGAACTCGTGCGGGAGATTTGTCGGCCGGGACGACGCGAAGAGTGATGGAGTCAGCATGGCAGCTGCGCTGCCTCGGAGCGTGGCCGGGCAGTGGTGATTGTGCTGTCCTTCATAGGTTGTTATCACGATCGTCGGATCCTGGAACGACCGCTCCACGCGCTTCTTCACGGTGCACTTTTGAGTCGTGCATCGGTAGTAGCTTCTGAAATGTCACGAGAGTAGCTCGGTGATTGGTTGAATATTTGAGCTAATATAACTGACGCACAACTACAAAGTATTCAGGTTTTTGTTGAGAAACTAACCGTTGGGGAAAGGATTATAGTCATGAGATACTTTCGTCATTTTGGTTTTAAAATTGATTTCATCATATTGTATATGAATTATTAGCGCCTCTGAAGCTCAAAGAAGTTGTGATCTAAAAATAGATCCGGCCCCAGATGAGTAAAAAAAAATCATCATTTTGATGGGGCATATACTTATGAACCAATACCGAACGACTATGAGACTTAGCAAGGTTTATAAGGCGATCACGAGTGACATTCCTCATTACCAATTGATTTTGAGATGGAATCTCATGATACGTACTAAACATGATGTCGGTGCTCATTAATTCTCAAACAAGCGTCAGTCATCTCAAGGGATATGTTAAGAATCCAAAATAAAGAAGACAATGAGATTTTGTACGGTTTATAAGATCATGAAGTGAATTCCCTCATTGCAATTGAGTTATAATGGAACCTTTTGATACTCAACACGATATCGGACTTCATGAAGCTCAAATGAGCACCGACATATTTAGAATTCCATATTAAAAAAGACAACGAGACGTGACAAAGTTTTGAGATGGAATTTGATGATACAACATATTTATCCTTAAAAATGAGTAATTAAGATAGAGAAGAAGAATTAGAAGGAATAAGGAGAAGAAGGTGATCAAGGAGGTACTAATTTTATTAAGTAATTTTCATGTTCAGCCTCAATCTGGTGTTGAGCATAATGCATAATATTTGCCAAATTAGCATAAAAATTTATAAAAGCCAATGGAAATAAATATATTTAATATAGTTCGTATTATATATACATATATATTCTGATAATCTAGTAAAATTCTCAATATACGGCCATCAACTTCTTTTAGAGCTATATATAGGTGAAGGTAAATATATAATATGCAGCAAGATTTCTAGTTTTTTCTTCCTCTAGTTGTTCCCAATGATTTTAATGTTTAATTAACACATTGAGATTAGCTTAATAGTACTTAAGAGCCTTAAAAACCAATATAATTAGTAGTACTAAACCAAGCTTTTCTTAACCTATTTAATGTGGAAATTAAGTGGAGAATATTCCGGCTAGTGAGAGGCTTTAAACAAGTTTGATTAGTCATCTCACATCATTGCATAATAACCTAATCAATAAAGCTATATAAATTATAGTAACATAATTATTAGTAGGGTTTTAATGCAATTTCCATAGGCAGCACATGCGTGGGATTTAATCTTATGTATTACTTCAATTAGGCTAATATAATTGCCTATTAGCCGACAATGGTAATTCATGAAATGTATTGTATTGCCTATATATGATATTAAATGTAGAGTTATTATATATCAATATAATACTTTGATATACAAAGTTCAATATGATCATAATTATTATTAACACATGAAGAGAAATTCTCAAACCTGGGATAGGGACTGTTCTTGACAGCCTTCTGTCCATATTTTCTCCATCTGTAGCCATCTTCGAGATGATCGATCTCGCTCTTCGTCAAGAACGCAAAGCGCGGTTCTCTTGGCCGTTTCTCTTTCTTCTTCACCTTTGTCCTGATTAGCAACACATTTAACACGTTTATCGTAATATTATTGATTATTCTCATATACTTAAGTAACATGATGATCATGAATTAGGGTTTCTGTGATGATGATGATGATCTCAGCTTTGACATACTTGGAAAATGATGTGAAAAGAGGAAGCTAGAGGAATCTTTAGTACCATACAGCTTTTGATCTTGATTATTCTTGACACCAAAAAGTCAAACTATGGTCATAATGTACATGTTGAAATTCATAAGAAATTCAAAGCATAGGAAAAATGAAGAAATACTTTGAAAAGTTCGTCTTATGTTAGACCAAACTGTATATATACATACATATATATATATAACACTTTCTCAGACTTATTTTCAATGATCTTGAATACCGGACGATAATAAAAAATAAAAAAGAAAGAAGGAAGAAATAGTTTGACATGTTCTTACAATTTGACCTATATATATACACATATATAATTCTATGAAATTATAGCTTAATTGATGATATATAATCAAACTCCTATAATACTCTCACTGAATACTTGGAAAACATTTTTATCACGATCACTATATAGTAAAAACCCTACAGAGAGTATAACAATAATTTCAACAAAAATGAAATAAAAAAACCTACACTTTTTTAGAGGGCTTGTCTTCATTAAGATCGGAATCTTCCTTTACCCCTTTACTATTATCTTCCGACGCCTTGCTCTTCACGGAGTCCTCCTCGCCTCCGGCGGCCTCCAACCCGTCGTTCGAGGAGCATGATATCGACGAATTCGCCGTCGACGGGTTCTCGCTCGTCAGCGCCGACTGTTCCCCCACTGCCGCGGTTTTGGCCGGGTCAGCCGCAGCAGCAGCAGCAGCGAGGGGTGGGGAAACGACGTCGGAGGAGGCGCAGGAGATGTCAAAGGCTCGGGATAGCGTGTTGTAGTGGTCCATGGACCCCTGCAGAGTGTCGGTGTAGCTCATCAGCGCGTACGAGCCGTTGCTGCCGGGCGCCGGATCGAAGCCGGGATCCGGCGCGGGCGGGCTCGGGTGGCTGTTGTACACCGCCGACGAGCCCGTGGCGTTGAGGAAGGAGAAGGTGTTGTAGTTGAAGGGATCGTACGGCCGGTATGGATCTTGATTATCATCGTTTGATGACATGATGTGTAGAGAGAGAAAGAGAGAGAGAGAGAGAAGAGAAAGTTTAGGGTATAGATTTCTACAGCTTTGCTCTTAAATTTCAGAATGAGAGTTTTTTTTTTTTTTTTTGGTGTATAGTTTTGGGCCACATTAAGCTTCTTTTATTATATTATTTCTTTTCCTATAATAGCCCTAGTGAACTAGTATTCACTCTTGGTCTTGGTTTAACATAACACATAATTGGTGGTCCCTATCTAACCCCTATACCTTTACTATTCTAAATTATACACATATACACATGTATTATAAATGTATATATATCAAACTTTTATTATGATTTCTTCTATATTTCATAATCTATCATAAGAAGCTTGAAATGAATCTAGATAGGATTTTTTTTCCCACCTTATTCTTATGTAATAAAATGAATATTTGTGGATAAATATAATAAATACGGTTATTTACGGTAAAAGTATATAATATTTTATTTTTGTGGTGGGGGTATAAACTCCATTGTTTAACGGTAAAAAAAAACAATCCATTTTCTACTATTTTACTTCTCACTAAATTTTATATACTTTTTCAATTGATTCAACCGAATTCTAGAGGTGTCGTAAAAAAATCACATGTGCGGCACATCTAAATTTTTTGAAAATTAATTTAAAAATTTGAGAATCTTCAACGATGAAAATAACGAACATTAAAATTTTGACTGTAAAAATTATTGTTTATACATTATAAAGAAGATACTTATACCGATATAAACCTTAATAAACATATATATGTACATATTTAGATTAGATATATAGATGAGAATTTAGATGATGATCAAGCTAACTGCTATGAATTGGGATATGTAAATCAGACAAACGGACGGCTGGGATTGAGCCACGCGTGACAACTTTTGATCTTGCAGAGTGTGAATTGCGAAGGGAATTGGGAGAGTCAAGACTCAAGAAGACCGAGTCAATATTAAATATATGATGAAGATAATTATTTAGCGGTCAATATTAGATATATAGAGATAGAAATGTGTGTAAAGTTAATTCTATTTTCCAACTTTACGGTTCTTACGTACGGCTTACACGTGTAAGGATTCGGCACCGGCTTTTGACCGTAACTGGCACGTGGGAGACACTTACGTTCTTAGACCCCTAATTCCCTCTCACCTTCACTATTTTACTATATAGATAGTATATTGGAAAAATTAATGTAAAAGTACTTAAATTTTGACAAATTAAAACGACAGAGATTTAAATAAAAATTACGGTATAACTCGAAAAAATTGAAGCGAGTAGGCTTTGGTCAATTTTTTAACACAGTACTATTAAATCATATTTAAAATACACATGCATGTGTGCTAATCTAACTATCTAACATTTTCTCTCATTTGAATACGACAAAAGAAAAAAGACTAAAAATATGTTGCCTCATATTAGTCGACTTTGAATATTTTTGCTATTATTTTTTTACCGTGAACTTTTAGTGCTTTAGTTAATTAAAGATTAGTTTTTTTGCCGTGATTATCTTAGTACATATATAAATCAATTATACTTGTCCTCTACGGAACTTACTATGTAAAAATTATATATATCATCCTCGTGGTAAATTGGATCTTCACAATACTAATTAACTTCTAACTCTCAAATCAAGAAATAAAATTATAAATATATAAGAAAGAGATATTACATAGATTATTAAGTTTACACCAAAATAAACGTAAAATATATTAAATAATTTCATAATAGTTTCTATAAATTAATTTTACACTAAAATAAAGTAAAGTATATTAAAGAATTTTCATAATAGTTACGATAAATTAAGTTGTACAGTTCACTATACTTAGTCTATTTTAGAACACACTTAAGATTCTCGTTAATTATGTTTTCATTAGATTAAAAATTTGATACCATTTGTGACGCTCCTATTCCTACCAATCGATGAAAAATCGTTTGGCTTAAGCCGATCCCGCAAAAAATTATTTCAAGTCTATTAAACAAAACTTTATATTATATATTATAAAGTAGATTAGTCACCTTATAAATTATACTAATATATATATATAGTATGATTCTATTTCTACTCCATGTATTCAGTATATACTATATAGTATATACATGTATACAGTATAGTATATACACTATATAGTATATAGTATATACATATTATAATAGTGATCAGATTATGTACTGCTGATTCGGAAGCAACGTCATGTATTGATCAGTTACCACAACCCTCAAATTTAGGGCTATGCTTTTTATGTTTTATAATAATAATTAAGTTACTTTTCTAAGTCTTCTTTTTTTACCATGTTTGAAAATCTTGGAATCCGTAAAAGATTAAAAATGAAAAGTAAACTAAATGTCAAGCCTCTTTCTTGATCATATATTAATTAATTATAAGCCTACTTTAGGGTAGTGGTAAATTAATTTGTTGGTTTATTCTTGCTTTATCATTTCGTGATTTGTGGAGGTGACTGCTCGTGAGTGATTAGTTCATTTATTTAATTAATTTAATTGCTTTAGTTGTCTCTTTTTGTTAATAAAAAATATTATTTGAGTTCCATGTTAATATCACAGAAATAGGAGCAGATAGGCAAAAGTGGGTCTCTTTTATTAGGGTTAATGACGGTAAAATATCCAAAGTTTGGTCAAAGAACCCCTCGGGTATCCAAAGTTTAAAAGTGGTGGCAAAAGTACCCAAAGTCACATTTGAAGAGTTGACCACTTCATTCTTGTAACGCCATTAACTTACCCAATAACTCTGGCCACGTGGAAAAATCTGTTTCGTTAAGTGTAATCATTAGAGGTTCAATTAGTTGTATTAAATAGTATTACGTAGGGGTTTAATTCGCCGTTTTCTCGTAAACGAGGCTGATGTGGGCTTGTCAACGTGGAAAAAATTGTTCTGTCGGCAACCACGTTTGTCCGCGTGGTCAGAGTTAGTTTGATCGACCTTGTGTTTTTAGGATAAATCGCGTTTGCGAAGTTTTTTGTAATATCTGCAAGCAAAGATATACCATGTTTGAAGAAATTTGTGTTACTAACAATCATTAATTCAATTTAGAATTAGAAGTTATATGGCGGATACAAGTTTTTTTTTATCCTCGTAAACGTTTGAGTTTTAATTTTTTTCATTCTTAACTCTTAACGTAAGATTTATATATATTTAAACTTTCTTACCTCTAAATTCATCTGAACTAATTAATTATAATTATATTTGTTCCGCCCATTTCTTCTAAATTGATTTGCTCTATTTTCCGAAATCTATATACCGATCCGCCACTGAGTAGTTTGAGCCTTCCAAGTTCTAATTACAATTATATATATATGTTTTTCTATAATCGATCTCTTTTGTCTTTATCACGTATGCATGTCATGGAATAACTATTACTTCAGTCTTCTGAGAAATCTCAGAGAAGTTAGTATCTATTTTTAATATATATATATATATATATATATATATAATCTCAGAGAAGTTATTATCTATTTTTAATATATATTTATAAGTAAAGGAATATATATATATATATATTCCTTTAATTATGGCAGAATTTAATATATATATATATATATATATATATATATATATAATTAAGCTAAACTGTTTTGCTTCATATCAATCAGGTACATTTAGTAAAAAAGTAAAAATAATAATAATAATAATAAGTGAGAAGTTAACGCATGGTAAAACTTTAACGAAAGATACTATAATTTGACGAAACGAAACAGTAATGGTACACATAGACGGAAGAAGCCTTAAACCATAGGGTTTCAACCCCCCAAACATATTGTTTTAGTGTTACTTTTGCTATAATTTATCGCAAACCCCCTTAATTTTTATTAATTTTTCACTCCAACCCTTAATTTTTTTTAAATTAAAATGTCATATGAGCCCCCCTCAAACTTGAATTCTAGTTCCGCCTATAGTTGCACAAATTTATATCATTCTAATACTTTGTTCAACTCTTTTCTCTAATTAATTACAACTTAGATACTTTTACTTTAATTATCCGGAAGTTTAAATATGGTGGTAATATATTAGGCACACATCAACATAAAGTCCATATTTGTGGTTCGGAACCAGTCAAATGGAAATGCCAGAAATATAAAACTCTCATTACCAAGGGCCAGCTTCCTTTAATTATGGCAGAATTTAATATATATATATATAATTAAATTGCATATAATATTGGTGACCGGAAATTCTCAGTATGGTCCTTTTTCCAAAACCTTGGATTAATTTGATGTGACCATTCTTGTATTAAAGCCAACTTGCAACATCCTTGATCTGCATGATGCAATAAAATACATCAAATCCAATTTATTTACGTAAATTCTGTGTGGTTCTATTTTCTCTAGAATTAATTAATTAATTAATTACTCTCTCTCTCTCATCCATTAAACCATCACTTTCTCACTCCTCTCTCATCCCCACCACTTCTAGGGACCCCTCTCTAGGGTTAAGTCCAACACGAAAGCTAACCCTATTTATCCGTATATTAAGTCATGTCTTTCATATATATACATATATAGCATAATTAGTTAAGCAAACAAATTGTTCAATTATTTACCTTCTTTTTTGTTAAAATCCCATAAATCTTCGATTTGATCTAAATTAACTAGTCAATTATGTTAAGTAGAGTTAGTGTAGTTGGCAATCCTCCTACGGTACGATTAAGACGAAGCACATTATCACATACTCGTTTTACAATGGCGAAGAATTTTAACTGCGAGCACCGTGAATTGTTTCAAGATATTACTAATTTTGTGAGACTTTCATCTCGACGTTTCTTGTGTGTATATATATATATTTTACCAATCCGCTTCACATAATAATAATAATAACTAATAATACTAATATAACTTAGTGTATCAATCTTGTTCGGTAATTAATTAAATAAAAACACATTTGAGTAAGTAACGTTTGCGCACGCGGTACTATATTTTGCGGATTTTAATGCACTGGAAACGGTGCCATACTTTTAAAGTATATAAGACATTGGTACCAAAAGTCGAAGTTCCATGGACATCAATGTCCATTAACTCTAATAAATTAACTTCTATACGTATATAAAATATAATCTCTATAAATTAACGTAGAGACCGAAGAATTTTATTATATTATCGACGTTATTAATTTATTGAATAGTTGTACCATCGAGACCGAATAAAATTATAATTTAATTACATTTAAATTGGAATAGGCATGCCATATCTTGATGCGATCTCAAACAGTTGAATGTGATAACATTTGGTGCATGAGCAGACAAAAAACAATTAAATTATAGCTTTTTTGGTTAGAGTTTTGTAGTCCATCAACTTGTGTTTGTTCCAATGGGGATACTTGGGCAAATATAAATATACATAAATGGTTTATGTGCTCTTCGGATCTCATTCACGCACATACAAGCCCATTGTTTGGACCATTATCGATCGATCTACCAAATTGTGAAAAAGAAACCTTTGTTCTCTAATATACATATCAAAACAATTATTGCAAAGTACGTGAGTGCAAAAATAAGTGTCATAGTTTGGTGTTTAAGAAGTTTCAGGATCGAAAAAATAAATAATGTTAACTTTTAAAGAAATTAAGTTTCAGGATCGAAATTAATAGTGCAAAAAGAAACCTTTCATGAAAGGACACGATCTAAAGTAATGTTGTATATATCTAGTCAAAGTCAAACCCGGACCAGATATTAAAAAAAAAACGGATCCGGAATAGTCTTAAAAGTTTTTTTTTTAAAAATCGGGACTGAGACGGATCCGGGTCCGGGGTTTTTATAAAATAAAAAAAATCTAGCCCAAATATAGTTTTTACCAGACATTTACAAGCTTAATCTAAAGGAGGTTGTTAATTACGAGTGGGGCTGCCCATCTTATAATTATTTTTTTTCTTACAAACAATTAGAATTAGTGCCCGAGGTAAACGAACCCGTCTCTGCTGAATTTGAAGGATATATCAACTCGTTTTTGTTTTTTGTTTTTATATTATTTTATTTTTATTTTAAAGGCATTTTATAATAAATTAAAAATTTACGCGGACAAGCAAACCGAATTGCCTTTTTAGGAAGGCGCAAACGCTTTCCTTTTGCTAAACAAATCACGGAGAAATGGACAATAGGTCAAGCAATCCCGCATCCAACCACCAGAAGAACAAACCTTTCTAAACTTATATATATATATATATATATTTATTTATTGTAGTCATGCACACGAATAGCGACGACCACTATAGATTAAAATTATTGAATGTGATTTGTAAATTTGTACCAAGAAAATGTATAGCTTTGAATATATGTGTGTGTGTGTTATTTTTGCTAATTACGCTTCAAACTTTATTATTTGTCAGTTGGTGTACGTACCCAATAATCCAATTATAATAACACTAACCATTGTGTCTTTGGTCTTAAAGCAAGTGATTATTGGTATCAATATTCAACGTAATTCTTATCGATACTCATACAATACCGAAATCAAGAAGGAAATAATTGTGAGATTCATTAGTACTTGCAGATTTAATCCTTATTTTAGAATTTGTAACTGGAATCCGTTTTCTTAGATCGAGCCAATATGATGTGGACGTTGTTTTTTTTAATGTTTTTTTTATTAAAGGGTTAATTACCTTTAGCATAATTTCTTTTTTTAACCGTTATAACTTTATTTTTGGATCATAGTTATATCATTTTTTTAATTCACCGAATAAAAAAAAACAATTAAGAATACAATTAAGAGAGTTGACACCATGAATTTTATTTTGCTATGTAGTTCACGAAATATTTTGAACATAATTTATATATGTTGGGGAACTCACCTAAAATCAATCAATCCTTAGAAGTTTACGAAATATAAACACAATAGTTATTCAAAGTGACATACACTATAGAAGATTCTCTATAGATATTAAAAAAATCAGATTTATTGGTAGCTCTCATATTTCGATTATTGCAAGATCTCCATGCTGCAAGTTATTTTATTTTAATGACATTATAAAGTGATCAATATTTAAGTAATTCAATATGCCACAATATAAATTTTTTGGAATACCCACGTTTGAATTATAACTGTTGATGGATAGTTACATAAAATAGGGTTTTTCATTCATTTTTGGTCTCCAAGTCCCGTAACCACTCTCATTCGTTCTCATACACCATTTCTGAGAGAGAGAAAGCACTAGGGCTCGGAAGACCAAAAGGAAACAAGTTTTCCGACATCCTCAAGCATGATAATCGGTTAACAATGGCTGGAGGTACGCCGATCTTTTCTTCCGCATCTCGGTGATTTTCGATGTTGTAATCACAATAAAGTCTTACACATGCATGAACGTTTAGAAATGAACTTACATTAGAGCCTTCTTCCACAATAATGAATCACCAATTTCCTTCATCGAAAGTTATCGTGTAATAATAATATTTGAAATGTGCATTTGATTTATATCATAGTTTCCAATGCATATATTAAAAGGGATTATGCCCTAAGGCCAGGATTGGGACCACACAGGCGCGTAATAATTAATGTGATTAATTATATTTTACGGGCTTTAATTAATAAAGCCCAGTTAACAGAAACCTCCATCCCCCGTCTGTCCGTCGATAATCCGGCCTCCGACGTAGAGATATTCGTAGGCGTTACGTTCTTGAGGTGGACACTGATATATGCTTTACTTGGTAATTGAAGCTCTGTGGCCGAAGATCGACAATAAAGAACTCTGGGAATAAGATCAAGCATGCAATAAGATGTATATTTAATTCAACGCTACTTCATTCATCAATTATAGTATTTGGAATTCAATTAATGTTTTTGCCATTAATTGACCCGTGAAATCTGGAGAATTTCTTTCATATATAGCATACAAAGAAATTCGGCTTTTAACTTGTCCGATAAATAAGAATCACTAGTTCCAAGTTACTATTTACAATTGGAGATTGACTATACTTATTATTATTATTATTATTATTATTATTATTATTATATTTGATATTCATAGTTTATAATTGTGATATAAATACCCAATTTATGGTCAAAGTTTGTGGCATATATATACTCAACCTCCAAAAGTGGCGGTAATAATACTCAAGGAATGCTTGAGTGGTTTATTAGCATCGCCGTTCGTTTCCCGTCAATGTCTGCTACAAGGGTGTTAAAGGCGGGCCAACTGTAAACCACATGGATGATTCATGTGCCATCTGGTTACGGTGGGCTTTAAAATTGATTAAGTATTATAATTATTTTTATTTAATTAATTTGTTTTAAATTTAATGATTTGTTTTAATCTAATAATGGATGTTGACGTGGTTTTACGCGTGACATCTCACGTTTGGGCAGGTGGCGAGAACATTATGTGGCACGAAATGACAGAAAAGAAACAACGATACTGGTCAATTGCTCAAAACATCCATTGAGTACTATTACCGTTACTTTTGGAGATTGAGTATATGCCACCAATTTTGACCATAAGTTAAGTATTTACACCACAATTAACCATCCTTTTATTATTATATTGTTGTAATTTCATGTATTGCAGCGGATATCAAGTGAAGAACAATATGTTAAGAAAAGAAAACCTAATGGAAATGATGATATAATTACTTTTGGTCAGTTTCAAAAGAGTCATGATTGTGAATATTGTGTCACACTTGTTTGTGCACGTTATATTCATTGTTTGTTTTGTAACTGAAGTTGACTGAGACTGCATAAAAACCAGTAACACATTAAGTGGATCCATGACTGATTGAAACAAGTCTCTTTGAAATGATATTATTCGTTAGAGAGATCTGACCATTTCTCCAATTGTCAGTCTAAATATTAAAAAGATAACTTTCCAACTAACGAAGTGGACACAGATCCCAAAAAGAAATTAAGATGAATTTTATCTTATATATATCCTTTATATTTTGTCATTCACCTTTTGAAGCATTACACAAAAGTGAAAAATTGTTAGGGTTTTTATTTTCTAAGGGTGAATATTTTGGCTCATGAACTATACTTAGAAATTCGAAACTCAACCAGGGTAAGGAAGAAAAAAAAGATCGTTTTGTTCCATGTTTAGTTTCCGATTTTCGAATTAGTAATAGCTTTTTATTATTATTATTATTTGTTTAATGCGTTATTTCATGCAATTATTAAATTTAGTATTATATTTATTGTCCTTTTAGGATAAATATTTTTTATTTCAACAACTTATTAAATTAGTGTAAGAAAATATATTTTTTTCAAAATTAATATTCTTCAAAATCAAATTGCCTAGTTTCATATCGATCCTGAGCTGCTTTTGTTCGAGTCTTGGAATAAAATTTTGGCCGATGAAATAGGACTTGTACGATTTTTAATTCTTTTTTTACAATGCACGTACATCAAGAATGGGAAAAAAAAAACAAAAAAAAACTACGAAGTCCTTAATCCGTCCCCATTTTTATCCTAATTTTTTAGTTTCTCTTTTATATATGTTTACACTGATGGTTTTGTTTGAGGGAAAGTAAATTTCATGAATAAACGACACACATTATTAATACATTAATACATGAAGCACAAAAAGAATTAGTTGATCTGTGTTGTTTTTTTTAATCTTTCATTTCATCTCATTTAAAAATGGGCAATAATTAAGTGATGAAACGAAACCGCGTACAAAACTAACCCTTAAAAGTTAAAATAAAGAGCTTGATATTGTTGACATTTATGTGTCGTTTATGTAAGCTTCTCTCTCTCTCTCCATATAATATAGGAGCGTATTTGAGTACTGTCAATTGAGGGTAGTTTTTTTTTTTTCGTTGTGGACTTGTGGAAGAATGAAGAATATCATATTGTGAAAAGTAATAATAACAATAACTTCCTTAATTTATAATAAAATAATTTGAAGATAAAAGTCATCAAACCTTTAGTAAATGTTTCATTATAACAGTCTAGAATTTGTTTAATTAAAATAAGTCCACTTTATCAAACAGCATATGTAGAGTTGCCTAAACTACTCTAGCTAATATCATAATTATAAGTTTAATATAAGAATATTCAAATATAACCGAACACTCTTAATTAATAATCAACCTAAATTAGCAAATACAAATTAACTTAAAAAAGGATGAAATAAGAAACATTATTTGGATCAAATTATAGGGTTTGATCATTGTAATTGTAATTGCCTTTATCTTCTACCTCTCTATAATATATGTATAATGTATATCTATATAAGTATAAGCTGTCATATGTAGTACCAATCAATTCTCTTAAGTCTCTTTTGAACATAAGTATATATTTATACAATTTCAGACAATCATATAGTCTCATATATACCTACACAATTTCAGGAGCGTCCTATCGTGTATATCCTTACCCAAACGAAGTGAGATTGCACAATTTACTCTTTCTTTGCCCTCTCCCCTCTCGACTCACGAGAATGATCGACTTGATTGCTTTTTTGTTTATAATAATAATATTGCATAGTTTCAGTGTCATTAATTGATCATAGATATGCGATGCACTACGGTATATAATTAGATTAGAAATGAGCAAAACTATATAGAATTGATTATTCACAAATATTATCTGCTGTTGGTCAACTAGAAAAACATAACTTCATGCAGAGCCAGAAAACGTGTATATATATATATATTGAGTTGTGAGTATCATTTAATTCATTTTGTGCGTTGAGGTGTGAAAAAATAATTTGATCTTACACATTTTATCGACAATGAAATACAGATATAAACAAAATAATTGGTATGGGCATGACATTATTTAGCGTGTTTGACTTGTGTCTTACCTAAATTGTACTATCATCTGTCTTTTCTATTTTTTAGTAGGCTTTATAATATTTTTATTTGTTATGAAAACAGAACGGAAAACCCAGTTTTTTACCTCTAAAAAATATTATTATGTTAAAAATAAAAAGATTTTGAAAAGAAATTTAGAAAATATCTAAGACACGAATATCAAATATCGAATTTCAGTCATCTATATTAATGTTATTGTTATTAGCTCTTCTATATTAGATTATTAATTGTTGAACAAATTAATTAGGAGAACATAGAGTATGCAAAAAGCTAGCTTTATACATTGATCACTATATCTATTATTCACTTCCTGTTGAGATTTTCAAACTCGCAAATACTCTATAGTATATGTACATATCATCTAGTAGCTAGATAACATTTATGGTTTATATATATGTTTTATACAAAGAAGAATATATGTATATATATATATATATTAAATTGATTGTATTATAAATGAGGATATCGTATTATTTTGTTTGCAACATCGTTTGAGTTTAATTGACGATGATATCATAATTCTTGAACTCAAATACATCTATGAGACTTTATCATAATAATGATCGTGGTATAATTATTTAACTGTAACGCCCCGGCTGCTCAATCGAATCGACGACTGTCCCCCAGGCCAACACGAGTCTTTTCAGCGTGCTTTGTCCTCACTCGCACGCTACCCGATAAACTTCCCATGAGGTCACCCATCCCACGATTTCTCCAAAGCCAAGCACGCTTATCTTTAGAGTTCCTATGAACGGGCTACCAAAAAGAAGATGCATCTTGTTGACATAGGTAGTACCAATCAATTCATTTAAGCCTCTTCGACCATACAGTCCCATATATGTATGATCTCCGATAACCGTGCAGTCCCATACCTCCACAGTCTCGGGAACGTCCCATCAGCACATCCCCTTGCCCAGGCGACGTGGGATTGCACAGCTTACCCGGTCTTGCCCTCGTGGCTCACGGGATTAGTGACTGTCACATTAACAGTATTTTTAATTAGAGTTTGCAAGGTCCCTTGTCACACTCGAAAACGAATAGCAACAAAATATAGATAAATCGATACGTAAATTTTATGTCGAAATCATTTTTAAGGAAAAAAAAAACCACCAATATGTAAGAATTTTTCATTAAAATTAAAAACAAAATAGTGTTGCAACGTAATAGCAAGAAAGTACAAAAAGCAAAAACATTTCTACGTCGAGACCAATTCAAATTGATTCGGATGGATCACAAACTCTAATTCGTTAAAAAAAATTAAGAAAAGACGGTGTCATATAAAAAATTCTGTTCCTCGCGTGAGTGGTTATTAATTTAGTGTGAAAGCTCAAATTTCAAACAGAAAACTTTCTTTGTAAAGAGCATTCTTGACTGTATATTTCCAACCACTAAAGTGGTTAGACTTGAATGGAATCTAAATATTGAAATATATATACCATAAGCTGTTCCACTAATTGGGAGAAGATTTTAGTAATGTTTGATCGAGAAACAATAAAGATATTATTCTTTTTAAATGAAAGATAATGATTAGAGCTGCAACTCGCGACTCCAATCCCAGAATCGCGACGAGTCGCGATGTTCTGGGGGGAGTCGCGACGCATCGCGACGCGAGGCGTGGAGTCGCGACGAGTCGCGATTCCTGCGCGTCGTCGCGATGGCAGCTGGTCGATCCGCGTGATGGGCGATCGACGGCTCTCGCTGAGCCACGTCAGCAATCCGTGGGAGGGGGAGAAAATGTGTTTCTTTGTGGCATTAATACTATGTTTTTACCCGAAATTAATTACTCAACCATAATTTTTACCCACTTTACTCGAATTCCAACCCAAAAATTTCAAATTTCAATATTTTTCACCCAACTTTATTCACCCACTTCACCCACCTCAATAATTATTCACCCACCCAACTCTCTTCTCAAATCCTATAAATACCACCTCTCCCACCCTCATTTCCTCACCAACAATCTTCCAACTCTCTCTCAAATTCTCTCAACTCTCTAAGTTTTTTCCCTCTAAAGCTCTCAAGTTCTCAAATTTCCCATTATGTCTCGAAGAAGCGGTGGTAGTTCCGGGGGTCGTAGGGCGGCTAGGGATTTGGTTCCTGATTTTAATGCCGGGGAGCAAAATTCAAGTCGTATTGGGATCCACCCCCGTTTTCGTTTTGCTTCGGTGCTATTCTAGACCCTCATGTTTCGGATGCATATGGGCCAATGATGATAGCGATCGGAGAAAACATAGGGGTGGATTATCGTAATTATGTTAATGTTGTTAACGAAGCTTTTTATGAATTGTACAGTGAATACAACAAACGGTTCCCTCAATTCAACTAACAGGAGGAGCAAAGGGTAGTGATGGCAAGCCCAACCAAGACGGGATACGACTTCAGCCGGAGACTCAAGCAACGGGTAAGTCGCGGGGAATCCACTACGCCATTGGCGGGCGACACGGACGGCCAACCGACAGAATTGAAGCGCTACTACGGCCTGCTATTCGATGAAGACTCCGACGAGTTCGATGTGATAAGGTGGTGGAAGATTCAACGGGACAGATTTCCGCTATTGGCAAGAATGGCGAGGGATATACTGTCCATCCCCATTTCCAGCGTTGCTTCGGAGGGCGTTTTTAGCACGGCTCAATATCTCATCAACGACCGGCGGGCGTCAACCACCAACACACACGTCGAGCAGATTGTGGTGTTGAATGATTTGTTGTTCAACCCCCCCGTGATTGCCGAACGCTCCGAGCCAAGCGATCTGGAGCTAATGACGGAAAGATTCAACGCAATGTTCCCCGAGTAATGATGTGCTCTTTCCTCTCTTGGTTTTATGTCCCTAAGGAGGGTTTTACAAGAGAGGTTTTAGTGAGGCATCTTGTAATATTTACACTGAATATTTACAGCTCTCTTCCACCTTATTGTAATATTCACAATGAATAATACAACTTTTTTTTTTTTAATATCTCGTCTTATCGTATTTAATTATATATTTGTTGATTAAATTTGTTCAAATTATTAATATGTTACAAATTAATATTTATTAACATATGTTACAAATTAAAAACGAACATATAAATCAAACTTATTAATATGTTACAAAATAATAATTATAACATATTTAAATATTAATTTTGAAATAAATTAATTACAAATAATTATTATAAATAATAAAAATATGTAAATATAGTTTTGAAATTATTGATAAAGTTTGATAATAAAATTCGGGTAAAAACTAACTAAGTTTAACACTGGAAAAAACTAGATACATATGCCAGAAAGTAGAAAAATCGAAGAAATCCAAACATCTCGCGCTGGTCGCGATTTCTCGCGACGCCGCCAATCGCGACTCGTCGCGATGCCGCATCTCGCGACTTTGGCGATTCTCGTCGCGACGAGTCGCGACGTCGCGAGAAACAGCTCTAATAATGATCATGACATTCTCCTTGACGTGAATCATCAAATACTATTTATTAGACTAGTTGACCAAAACTCGTCTCCTTCTTTATATATTATATACTAAGCATCTACAATAAAATTTTCATAAAATAATTTTTGGTATCGATTTTACTCTTAAAATATTTATACTTAATCTATCATTCGTTTAAGAATTGTAACTGGAAATCTTCTTTTGTTAGACCTAGAACTGATTGATCGCGGTGAAAACTTTATTTAAGATCGGAATTTGATTTGAGATTCGTTTTGGAGACGTTTTGTTTAATGTAAAAAAAAATCTTAATTATATGTTTTTATGCCATCAAAATATATTTTTCACTTATGATATATAAATTAATGCACAAAAAGACGTCGTTTTTCACTTAAGAATGAACTTTTATGCTAATTAATTATGGACTCAAATACCGGTTAGAAACCACTTTAAGGGTATGTCGAACGGTAACTGGTTTACCAACGGATTTTTTGAAACAACTTATCGATGAATATTTTTAAATTTAATAGTATTTATACTATAGATTTACATGTTATAGTTGCAAATTTTATATAAAAATATGAGTTATAACTTACTATAAATATAGGATTACAATTATAATTTTTATGAAAACAAAAGACAAAATCATAATAGCAAAGAGAGAAAATCCCTGTGTTTGAGTACTAAAATTTGTGAGGAGAGTGGTGCAAATGAGAAATCTAGCTACATGAAAAAAACTACAAAGATATTAGGCGATTATCTCACTTTTTCACTTACCGCGGTTTCTATGAGTTTTCGAACCGCATGTAGGATAAAAAAATTATGACTTTCCGAGGTTTTTGAAACACAGGGTTAAATAGCAAGTAAAAATGAATTAAATTAATTATTTAGTTAATCTATTAAATTAAATTAAAATTACTTACATAGTCGATCAATGCGGTCTTGTCTTCTTGGACCGAAGTCCATGTTTTATGAAATCAAACCCGGCCCTATTCTTTAAAGTCTTTGGTAAAGGTATGTATACGTGTATCTCTAAAAATGTCGAATTAGAGACTAGGATTTAGTCGTGTAGCTCCAAGCTCAATTTTATGTCTAAAAATAGATTGTTGAGCAATGGAGAAAACCTAAAGATGTGTATACGTGTATGTCAATATAGACATATATATATATATATATATATACATATATATATGTAGGTAGCTATCTAGGTGGCTAGCTAATGCATGAAAAAACTAATCAGTACGTAAGTGCTATGTGCTTGGTTCTCTATATTATAGAAGAATATTGTTATGAGTTTATTATTTGATAACTCTTTAACAATTTCTATAGTAAAAGTCGGAGACTCAAACTCACACCGAATCAATTTGAATGTAAAATAAGAGAGACTCGTAATAATCAAAATAAAAAATTATTTTTTTTAGAAAAATTAAAAAGAATAGAAAACTAGCAAACTATAAAGTTTTATCTCAAACTAACTAACGTGACGAAGTAAAATTCGGATGAAAAAAAAAATCAGCAAATTTATCAAAACAAATTTAACAGCATATATATATATATCTATATATATATATATATATATATATATATATTTTTTCCAATAACAAAGTTTAACATGTTTAATAAGCTTTATAAATGTTGCTGTTTGAACGACTGTTTTGTAGTTTTGTATATAATTTTGCTCTACTAGTTACGTATTTAGTTCACCAAAATGGACGATATAACAGAACTACCTTTTTATTATGAAATTATGTTTTACATAAAGTGCTATATATATATATATATGATATGTATGCATATTGTTTGCATCATGCTATCAAATAGCAACAGACAAAAGACTTTATCAAGAATATTACACAAGCGACTTTGATGAAAATTAATCTATGATATGGACAATGCTCTTATCTTTTATTTCACTTTTATAGTTATAAATATACCCATTTCTCATTCCCAATCTATAAATACGTGTGCATATAATTTATCCACATTCATTCATTTTTCTGGTCTATTTTATTAATTAGAAACTGAATTAAAATCTTGTACGTAACATTTTTTTTTTTGAGTAAAAGATGGAGGCCCGACATCTCGCAATGTGATCTCGATACCCAACTAGGTTGGCACCCAAAAACACAAAGTAAGAAACGGGGCTCTAGATAAGATAAATAAAAAGCATCACAGTTTACAAAGATATAGAAAAAGACGAGAACTAACAAAACCTAATATCTCTCTCTAACAAATCACTACTAAAAAAATAAAACTAGCAAAACCTAAAATTCTCTTTCATACAAATATCATCATTAACGAAAGAAGAAATAAACTCCGTTGTACGTAATTTAACTAAAATAGAGGTAGCTTTTTGTGTATATATAGTTACTTGTTATGTTATAACCATTAATTACTCGCTCTTTCTCAAGCTAGCTTCGATATATATATATATATATGAAATTTGGTAATTTATCCTCATTTCACATAATATTTGGATTTTTTTTTCTTCTGAAAATTATTCCTCAAAACTTTTCTTTACAGTTTATGACACTTTTCTTGGGGTAAAATTAACCAAAAAAAAAAATTCTGTATAAATATATAAGTGATTTTTTTGTCATATTTTTATTTTTATGGCCCATATGCTGCTTGATTGCTACACAAAAAAGCTACCTAAATAGTTATTTATAATAACATTAATTACATTTGCTGAAGTCGGTCAAAGCCTAACATTGCCAGTCCCACTATAGTACATCTACTTCCTCAAATATGTACCTTATATATATATATATATATATATATATATATATTAATATAACCTTCCACGCTAGTTCTTACTTCTTGGTCTAAAACCAGGATTGGAAAGTCAACAGTCAACATCCATATCATGCTAGAGAAAGAAAGAAGAAGAAGAAAAAAAAGGTTTTACAAAATTAATATATATATATATTATATAATTTGTAATGGCATTGAATGTCTAGACATGCATTAAAAATGCACTTTATTGAATAAAGTTGCCCAATAATTTTTTTTTGGGATCCTTGGTCACGGCCTAAATTTTTTATGATAAGTACCGTATTATCTTCTTCTTCTTCTTCTCTTTGGCTTTCGGCAGAAAGTTGTTTCTTATTAAAGCATGAAAAGACAACCTTTCATTTATATAACACGCTTCACATATATAAGATATATACAGGGGCGGACCCAGGAAATGACTTCGGGGGTGACAAATGACAAATAAAGACCCATAATAAATTATAATTAATAAATAATAATATCTTAAAATACATGGTTACATTAATTTAGAGAGCATCTTGCTTTCATATTACGAAAATCTTCTATAATTGAATGAGTACTAATATATATATATATATATATATATATATATAGTTTTTACGGTATTATAATCAATATCGGTGTTGTAGTCAATGTTCTAACTCTTCAGGATGGCTTACTGCAAACTGTCCGCAAATTCTTTTTATGGGTATATGAGGATAATATAAGTATATTGTTTGGGTACTTGTAAAAAAAAAAAAAAAAAAATCGATACCGATTATACCGATAATTTTATGGGTATAACATATAATCAATAAGTAGTAACATATTATTTAAAATGATTAATTAAAAATATTAATTACTTATCAATAAAGTTTATAAATTTTAAAATAATATTTCTATTAGGAAGCTGCCATATATTACCATAACTATATACTCTTTCTCTTTAGATATTCAGTTTCTTATAATAAAATAAAAATAAATCAAAATTTAATATTTATGTGAAAACATTAAACACCAACGGCACTAATCATCCATTTATGTGCAAAACTAAATGAATAAAGCTTCAAATAGCAACTCAATAAAATTTAATAATTATATTAAAAAAAACTCACGCAACCCAAGAAGAAAAATGTCAGTGAGTAAAAAATAAAACAAATACATCTGTGACAACTTTGTCTTCCTCCCTCCAACTAAACCATCGTCTTCTCTTCTGCAACTTTTTTTCCCTTCTATTTATCTTCTTTTCGAGAAATTGAGGGAGACAATTTGAGAGTGAAAGAAGAGAAGTTGGGGGTGACAGAGTAGTGTATGAGAAAGAGGATCTAACATTTATTTTCATTTTTAGTTTAAAATATTAGTATAACATTTTTTTTCTTAACAAATCTGGGGGTGACATAAGCCACCCCCACTAAGACATGGGTCCGCCCCTGGATATATATCTTGCCGACTTACTTACTATACGCTACAGTAAGCACATATGTGTAAAGTTAGGCAATAAAGATATATCTTCAAACTTCTTTCACAAAAAAAAAAAGAAGAAGATATATCTTCAAACTTTATAAATATTATATTGTCACTTGAATTTATGAGTTATATATATATATCATGCTAGACTCGTTGCAACGTTATAATCCGTCAAATTCGATAGCTAGATTGTCGATAGTTTAATTTTACGTACCGGCCGATAGGTCAGGTGCTTGTTTGACGAAAGTATATTAAAAGTTCTAAAATGCTAAAGCCGATGTGTGTTAACCAAATTTTATGGTTAGTATATATAAATAATATTTTACGGAATTATATATTGATAATGATATTTTATAATATAATTATGTTTGCACCCATATTTGCATAAGTATGTAAATTCACATACGAATAAATACCGTTTCATGACTATTATTATTTTTATTATTTTTATTTTTCAAGAAAGACGAGCCTAATTAAACTCTTCGAGTCCCCTAAACGGGTGCAACTCGAGAGGAAAGATTACTCCCTAAGTCTATATTATTTTGAAAAGAAACAAAATATAACTTTCAGTATTTCATAGAACCACATAGACTATTGACGATTTTCCGTTAATGATCAACTCAAAAAAATTGGTAAATTCGCGACTTACTACAAATTTTTTTATCATATAAATACAAGAGTAACAGCTAAAATCAAGGTTATATCTTAAATAAAATGGCTGCAAAGTATGTTAATCAATTAGGTGATCGATATTATTATTAATTAACCACTTTTGACTAGTAATTTTTCGTCAAACTCGTTTAAGCATTAGGTTTCATTTGGGTCTAAATGCTAAGTGTGACATATTTGTTCTGTTATCAAAGACTCGTCGTAATGTTTGAATATATATTTAAGCAGCCAAAAAGAGAGTCGTTATATTGTAGATATAAATAATATTTTATAGTAAACTATTCCCTGATAATAATATTGAAGTTCAATCATCAGTCTCCATCTTCAATTATAAGAATGGAGATGGGGCCATGTAGCAAAAATAGGAATCAAGTCTAAGCCCATGCTATGAACACCAATGTGTCACATAAAGATGCCACAATATTTTTTTAATTTCATTTTTTTAAATTAATATTTGAGATAAATCATAGTTGAGATAATGAAAGGTAAAGACAATCACTATACCAGATTAGGAGGTTGTCAAAATCAGCTATTTAAAAAAAATATAATGATGAACTAATTTTTCTAGGGATATAATATATATATATATATATATATTATGACTAGTAATTAATTAATTAATTATCAATAATACCCTTGGTCCTTCGTATTGTATTAAATTATTTCTCGAAATTTTTATGGCGTTAATTTGCGCCATGAACTTACTATTTTGTATCATTAACACTCGGTGAATTATTTCGTATCAATTTATTTTCTTCATTTATCACTATATTATAGTTTCATTAATCTCTCCAAACCTGTAATATCTACCAAATGCTCCCTCTTTGTTTCATTTCTAAAATGTTTATTAAAAATATCTTAACCATGAGTGTCTAGAGGTGTCAAGTGGGCCGGGGTGGGCCAACCCGGCCCACAACCCGTTAAACCCGCATGTTAAACGGGGCGGGCTCGACTCGCCCCGTTCAATGTGCGGGGCGGGGCGGGGCGGGCGGGTTTTGGAAAAGGCATCAAGGCCCACCCCGGCCCATGAACCCGAACCCACAATGTCGCGGGGGGAGGCGGGGCGGGCTTTTTACGATTGATTTAGTGGGCTTTTACGAGTCGAGTTTAGTGGGCTCTTACGGGTCGAATTTGGTGGGCTTTTCATAAACCAAAACGGGTTGGATTTTTACGGAGAGTAAATACATGAATGAATAACAAATTATAACTTGAAAGCATGAATGAATGTTGAATTGATTCATGAATTTCAAGATGCAAAGATTGAATAGTGAACATGAAAGTGAAAGTGAACAATAAAATGAGAATACGTGATTTTGAAATTGATTTGTGAATAATAAAATTAGAATAGTGAATAATGAACGTGACTAATAATTATAAATTCTAAAGTTGAAACTTGAAACTAATCAATTATAAAATCTAAATGAATATGTTAATATGAAAAAGATTAGTGAATCGTCAAACCGAATGTCTATACTTCGTGAATAATGAAATTGATTAGCGAATTATAACTTGATAGTTTAAAATTAATGAACGTTGAATTGATTCGTGAATTTCAAGATTTAGATGTTAAATAGTGAATATGATAGTGCTAATTGAATAATAAATTGATAATGAGTGATTTTGAAATTAATTATGAATATAAAATTAGAATAATGATTTATGAACGTGGCCAATAATTATAAATTGTAAAGGTGAAACTATTGAATTAAGAAATTATGTTTTATACATGAAATCACATAATGTCGTAATTGATTAATTCATTCTCAAACTAAAACTAAAATTAAAACTAGAGAATAATCGATTATCGAATTTTGATTAATAAATTTAAAAAAAATAATTAAAAAATTTAAGAGCTACATTTAGTAGAATATATGTACAAAATAAATTAATAAATCATGTAATACAAAGATAATTGTTAATTTCTATAACAATAAAATAATCAGAGTAATTTTTTATTTTAATAATATTAATTATAATATTTTTATTATAATTTTTTATAAATCATTTATGAGCCTCGCAGTCACTGCCATAAAATAGAAATAGAGTTATCAAATGATAAAACGACAATGACATTTGAAAGCGACCAATACCAAAAAAAATTAACAGTAAAACAAGTAAAAATATGGTTTATGTGGGCTTTTTTAAACGGGGCGGGGCGAGTTGGCCACGGGGCGGGTTTATGTGGGCTTCGGGGCGGGGCGGGGCGGGATTTTGAACGGGGCGGGGCCGGGCGAGCTTTTGAGCGGGGCAGGGCGGGCCTAGAAAAGCATAACCCAGCCTGACCCTTTTGATAGGGGCGAGTCTAGCCCGGCCAAAAAAAAAAAACGGGGCGGGGCGGGTTGAACCCGCTTTTTTTACGAGTCGGGGCGGGTGGGCCTGGGCCGACCCGGCCCACTTGACACCTCTACGAGTGTCTCGTGTGTCGAGAAAGACCCGGATGGAATTTAAAGAGAAATTTTATAAAATATGGTATCTATTTATGGTAAAAACATAGAACATGTTTATGTATTTCGAGGAAAGTGATAGTTATACTTATAATCTCAAAAAAAAAAAACAAAAAAAAACAATCTAATCAAAATTAATACCAAATTGTTTTCTAGAGATAAATTGATTAAAAAAAAAAAAACGAGAAACTCGTAAGATAGATTAACGAAAATTTAAGCGACTAATTGATAAGAAGTGATAGATAAGCTCGGAAATGAGCTTCATACAGTCTCTGTCTACATATAAATTACGTATATAATATATATATAATATAAGCTCGGAAATTAGCTATATATAGCAAGGTTCAACTTACCGATTTTACCGATAAACCGATTACCGTTTTCGACGGATTAATCGATAGCTTACCGATTAGCCGACGGAAAACCTATAACACTGTAGCTTACCGATTACCGATACTTTTCGATGATTATCGACAGATTATCGATACTTTTCGACAGAAAACTTATAAAATATTTTGATAATATCATACCTCTAATACAAAACATAGATAATGTCATACACACACATAGATAATGTCATACACACACACATAGTCTAACTCTAACAAGTCTCAACTATCAAATATAAAGGCTAATACAAAGTCTAACAAGTCTCCAACCTCAAAAGTACGACGATCTCCTATGGGCTTCCATAATACCCGAGGCACCACTTGATTCCAAATGCATGTTGCAATATGTCCTCCAAAACAAGCCATGTGGTTCGAAGTGCATACGGAAGTTACTCACATGGTAATCATATATGTGTTGCTCCGTAAACACGCCACGAGATGGATACTGAGGATGCGCCCACACTCCGTTATCGAGCACAGGATGCGGAGTAGCAAATTGAGTGCTCACGGAAGTACCCATCGACATCGTCTCAAAGTTCCCGGACAGCTCGTCGACGGGGTTCTCGCTCTGAGATAGATAGTCACTGCCCAAGTAGAATCCAATAGCAGAAGATGCGTCATCTTGTTGTCTTGGAGATTGTTGGTCACCGTACTGTTGGTCGGGAATGTATCCCATGTTGGCAGGGTCGTAGTTCAGGTCGCCTCGATACGTATCACCTGTTGAGGAAACAAATTAGTTGACATTCATATCTGCATGTAATCAGCAAAATTAAAATAGTAATAATCACCTGTACCTCTCTGCATGCCACCCCATCCTCCCTGGCTGGCACCCCATCCTCCCTGGGTGTCACCTCCCTATCCTCCCTGGGCGCCACCCCATCCTCCCTGGTAGTCACCTCCCCCACCCCAGCCGCTATGTGATTGTGAGGGGCTATGGGAAGGGGAACTACGGTGAGTACCGGTCGTATGAGTACGCTGTTGACTAGAACTAGCCCCAGCGGCGTTTGAGCCGCAGTCAACTCCTCCATGAACCCCTGGAGGGTCGGGGGTAGGACCGAGCCTTTGCTCACCAAGGATTCGGCTGATCACAGCTCCGAATGATTGAGCCTCCGCGGCGATCTCTGGGTCTGGGTTGCCTTCTTCTTCTGGTAACTCCGCATAGTACCCCTGATGAGGTTCCGCACATCGTTCGGGACTTCGGTACACGGCGCGACATTTTTGTTCTTATCATTGCCGGCCAAATGTTGTTTCGGCTGATCACAGCTCCGAATGATTGAGCGCATTGCCTTGGAAATCACCAAAAGATAAACTTCAACACTTTCGCCGCAATTAAGACAAAAACCGGAATGTCTTCAAATCTGCAAATAAAATACACCAAAAAATCAGATTAATAGTTTAAAAAATAATTAACAAAGGAAAACACCCAAAAAAATGAGCGCATTGCCTTGGAAATCACCAAAAGATAAACTTCAACACTTTCGCCGCAATTAAGACAAAAACCGGAATGTCTTCAAATCTGCAAATAAAATACACCAAAAAATCATATTAATAGTTTAAAAAATAATTAACAAAGGAAAACACCCAAAAAAATGAGCGCAATGCCTTGGAAATCACCAAAAGATAAACTTGAGGACTTTCGCCGCAATTAAGAAAAAAACCGGAATGTCTTCAAATATGCAAATAAAATACACCAAAAAATCAGATTAATAGTTTAAAAAATAATTAACAAAGGAAAACACCCAAAAAAATGAGCGCATTGCCTTGGAAATCACCAAAAGATAAACTTCAACACTTTCGCCGCAATTAAGACAAAAACCGGAATGTCTTCAAATCTGCCAAAAATTCACCTCAAAAAATCAGACTCAGATTTTCAAAAATATCTAATCAAGGGAAACACCCAAAAAAATGAGTACATTATCGAGAAAATCACCAAAATATAAACTTCTCACACTTTCGCCGTAATTAAGACAAAAACTGAATACCATCAAATCTGCAAATAAAATACACCAAAAATTCACATTAATATTTAAAAAAATAATTAATAAAGGACAACCCCCCAAAAAAGTAGTAGATTACCTCGACAAAACACGCAAGATAAACTTGCAATACTTTTGCCGTAGTTATAGGTAAAACTGAATTATCGTAAAATCTGAAAATTTTTTACAGAGAAAAATTAGATTAATATTTTAAAAAATATTTAATAAACTAAAAAACCCCTAAAAATTAATATATTGCTTCATAAAACACAAAAAGTAAATTTTAAATACTTTTGCCGTAATTATTCAAAAATCCGAATTAAGCCTCTAATTTACCTAAAAATCGACCCAATTTCATAGAAACTATTACAATAATTTATTATTCAATTATATACATGAAAAAAATTGATTATATAGCTCTAAAACATAAAAAATGCAATCTTGATATGAATATACAAAAATTTTACATAATAAACCTAAAACATATTGTAATCTTTATATATTTCATCTAATTCCTACAAAATAATTACAAATAAAGTCATGGAAACAAGTTTCCTACAACATAAAATCATAAAAATGCAAAAATACAACTCAAAATCCTTAAAGTGTCAACCTTTCTAATTCACCAAACATAAACTCATGAACAACTTAATCTTACTTTCTATAACTTATGCTAATCATCTCAAATTCGTGTAAAATAAGTAAATATCATAGAAAATTGCAAGAAATATATAGATCTAAGATTATACCTCCTAAATATACCCAAAAGTTCGAAATTTTTTGGATATATTCGGTGTAAAAAGCTTAAAACCAAACTTTGCAAACTTTTGCCACACACACAATTTCCATGGAAAAGCTTGAGTTTAACCGAAAAGATGGGACTTACCAGTTCGAAAATCGGCGAGAAATCATAACATTAGGTCAGTCGGCGGCGAGAAGAGGCGAGAAGAGAGAGAGAGGGTCGAAAATCGGCGAGAAAAGTGAGAAAGGGGGTTAAATATTTGCCCTAAATCTTTTTTTAATTGCACCGAAAAGAACATTTTTTTTACACGTGAAACACCGATAATCGTCTGTCTTTCGGTTTATCGAAAAGCTCGATAATCGTCGGTAAGCTCATAAAACGGTAAGTGTAATAGCCGGTAACTTACCGGTAACTACCGGTAAGACCGATTATCGTCGATTATCGACGATAATCGGTGGTAAGTCGAACCCTGATATATAGTCTATATATATATATATATTATATAGATATAGGGTTTTGGGTGGGCGTTGTTGATGGGAAGCTGTCATGATTTTTCAGTTGGTTGGTATGGGGCAAAGCGTGAGAAGACCTTTGTATTATTGGTTTTTGATCATATCTATCACATTTTCATGTGGACCCACTTTATGATAGTTTCACCCTACCAAATCCAAGAAAAATAATATATAAAGAAAAAAGGGATGTCAATTAAAGGCCAATTAACCAAAAATTTAATTCATTTCATTTAATTTTTATATCAAAAGTCCCCACATTACAAGCTTGGATAATATGGGATTTTATTCTGATTGATTCATGATAGTACATCTTGTTCCCTTACAAACTGTTGAGCACAAGGTTTTGGTTTTTAATTATTGGATAAATTCCGGCATTCTAGTTCTATCATTTCAAATTTGAGTGAAATACATAACTAGAAAAATGTTGTTTGAAAAAAAAAAAATTGGATTTCTGTAAATAACTTAGATTCATGGAGATTAAGGTTCGACGGATCATATTTACCTTAGGAAAAAAATGAGTAAAATGTAGGATATTCTAATTCCGTTTATTTTTTCTTCAAATTTTGAGTAAAATACACGAGTAGAAAAAATATTGGTTTGAAAAAAAATCAGAAGAATATTTGGATTTCTATAATAACTTAGATTTATTGAGATTAAGATTCGATGGATCGAATTTATAAAAAGAAAACAAGTACAATGTAGTATATTTATTCGATATAATATAAATATGAGAATTCCGAAATACATATTTAATTATAAGAACAACTGAAACGTTCGACAAGATATACATATATATTAGATTTTTTAATGTAAGAATCATTATTTTTATTTGGAAATGGCTTTTAAAGTCTGGTCTAGGATCACAAATATTTAACCCAAATTAGTACTTTATACTTGTAATAATTTTTTAATTATTTTGTCTAAGTATGATATAAGACAAAATAATTAAGAAGCAACTCGTTTTTGGCAGTCACCTTATAAATTCTTGGTAGTTTGATAGATAAGCAATCCATGCAAATTAATTAAATCTTGACTCTAAGCCTAACTGTTTCGATGACTTTACACGGTTTTAATTAACGTTTATACTGATACATTAAAAAATTATTTAGTAGAAAATAAGAATAATGAGGAAAAAGAAGGCATATTACTAAAAAATTGATCTTCATATATTGGGCCGATCCAACTCCTTGTCAAAATAAAGGTCCAACGTCATATTATATAGGGAAATTTGCGGCAAATGTTATCAAAGTCACTAAGTTTTGCAAATAAATCACCAACGTCTATTTTTTGTGGCAAAAGTCATTAATGTCATCAACTTCTTGCAGATAAGTCACTATCGTTTATTTTTTGCGGTGAAAGCCATCAAAGTCACTAAAGTCTTGCAAATAAATAAGAAATATAAATGAAAAAATAGAATTTGATATGACAATAATAAATATAATTTGTTGTACATTGCTGCAAATATCCCGATTTTAATAAATGCTCATTAAAATGTGTTATCCTTGTTGGAGCCAAGTGGTGAATGAGATGTAGACTACTGATGTGTCATTTAACATTTTCATATAATATTTGCAAGAAAAGACCCACAATAATGACTTTCGCCGCAAAAACTAAACATTAATGACTTAAGTGCAACTAATTGATGACATTAGTAACTTTTGCCGCAAAAATTAGACGTTAGTGCCTTATATGCAAGAATTTAATGACTTTGATGACTTTCGCCGCAAATTTTCCTATAATATATATGTCGTGCTCGGATCGTAATTTTTTTTTTTTACATATATATATATATATAATTATAAGGTATTATAAGGTTTTCATTTATTGTTTAATTACAGATTCCAATTAAATAAAATTTTAGATATAAAAATTCGTAAGAGACGTAATATTCTCCTTGAAAGAGAGAGCAGCACTTCAACAAACGACATGTAGTTTCAATTCCCCATTGATTATTGTCGTTTCCTTCGAGTGTAGTTTCATCTTCAGATAAAACGTCATGTCGTTATCGTGGGATTCTAAAACGACATCTTTATTCGATATCACGAAACGGCAGTCGTTTCATATGAAATGGAAAACGACGTGTCGTACACCATCGTCTTCTTCATTCACTCCTGGCTCGATTCTAGAGAGCAGAGAGAGAGAGAGAGATATGGCGATTCTGCTGAACTCCGGTGTCGGGAGTGTCTGGGCTATCACGCAGAGACCGTCGCGGAAGCTCGCTTGCCTCGCTGCTTCCCTTTCGAGCGCAGAGCAGCTTCGTACCCAATTGGACCAGCTTCACTCCGAGGCCGAGAATGCCCGAGCCAAAGGTCTCTCTCTCTATATATATATATATGTATATATATACCGATTGACTCTTCTGGGAGCCTAACTTTGACATACCAGAACCTGCTCGAAGAACACCGTGTAATTGAAACTAACCATCGAAGCCTTTTTCGTTTGACGATCAAGAGATTCTGTAATCAAAGCAATTGCAGATTCAAGACATGGGCAAACTGTAATGTGACTAACTAACAGTCTCTGACGGCGAGAGAGACGGCGGCTTTGGGAGGAAAGACGGTAATGATCTAACGGGTTTACGGTCGGTTGACGGTTATAAACGCCGTTCTTTGCCTATTCCCGAGAGCGAAAATCGTGACGCGATTGTAAACGGGTGTGTTATCGGAAGCTCGTGTCGATTACTTAACTGTTCTTGGATCGGATTTACCAATAAAATATGTGAATTTATGTTAGCTTGTTTGGATAGTGACACAATTTCAGAAATTACGCAGCGAACAGTGCGAGAGTGAGGCTTCTACGTCTGTCGGAGGCGGCCGAGAACCTGAAGCGGCAAGCGGCTATCAGCATGCGCAGGGGGAAAGAAAACGAGGCCAGGGAGCTTCTCTTTCAGAAGAAGAAAGTCATGGAAGCTTTGGAGAAGTCGAAGAAGCGCATTGAATTGCTCGACGAGCTTTCCGGGAAGCTCAATGAGGTACTGAAGAATCATTTAATTTAAAGCAATAAAAACACAATTGGAATTATACAGAACGAAGAAACGTAATTGGCACAAATGCCCTCAACATTTTTCTTACGGGACTCGATATGGGACATTGTTGCCACAAACTATTATTTCAAGGAGCAAAGTGCACAAAACGAGAATCTTACCTTTTAAATTTCATGTAATTGGAACAATCTGAGTTTGGTTCCAGGCGATATCGCTAAAGGAAAGGCGGCTAATAGGAAACGTTGCTTTGGACATCGACGATTTACCCGAGGATGCTTCTAGTTCTGTTCATATAGTATCTCCGGTGCCAGAAGTAACAGAAGACACGACGGCAAGCAATGATTTTTCATCCGATGACAAAGAAGTCGGGGACGATCAAGAATCGCAGTCTAGTGTAGGCAGCCAAAAACCCTCGCGGGAACAAGATGACGAGGTTTTAAGCGGCTTGAAGAGATTAAACTCTTTTGCGGTCTTCTTGGAACACATGGATGAACAACTTGACAGCATCGAGGCAGAGCTTGTAACGGTTTTAAGGGTCTCGACGTTGATACTCGATGGCGAAGAGAAAACGAAGAACTTCAAGGTGCAACAGACAATGGAGCTTCTTGAGAGCATCCGCAGAATCAGACTGAGGTAACTCCTTAGTTTGACGAAATATTCATCGCTGTATGCAAGGTTTTACCGTTGTTCTGTGTTCTTTTCAGTAGTTTTCCGGTTCGATAACGTGGTATTATTTTCAGAATTGCTAACATACGGCTGTCTGAGGTGGAGAGTAAGTGAAGCCTTATGTCGAAATCGATACCTCTTTGAGCTGGTAAGGGCTCCTAGTGTACCATATATATAATTATATATTGTTTCTTGTGATGCAAGCTAGACAATTTTCGTATGAAGTTGAGTTCACAAATGTAGAAAAATCCAAGTGTCCGGCAAATTGAAGTGTTGTGTTCGAAGTCGTCCATTACCTAATTTACTTGTTAGGATCGTCGATCCTTATGTCATTTAATTTCAATATTGAATATTTTAACATGATATAGCCCGTTCTTTGAGGATTATTGTCGTTTAGAAGCTTAAATGTCAATGTTGTTAAGCGTAGTTTAGAGGATTAATCGAGTCAATATTGTAAGTGTCATTAAGAGGGTTAATCGAGTCCATTAGGTTGTAATTACCGGGTCTATATAAGAGAGCTTATGGGAATAAAAAAAGGTAGCCAATAAACCAATCACAAAGTTGAGTCTCTTCCAAGAGAGGAGGCTAGGGTTTAGTGAAGGTTGGCGATTCGATTCAGTGTTCTTGATTCCGAGATTCATCGATCTTTGTCCATAACATAATATCTCTAAATTTCATTTTTTTTTTACTTTAGTTTCCAATTAATTCCTTTTTTATATTTCAAGTGCAGGTTTCCGTTGACTCGGCCTGCATATGAACGCCAGCAAAACGTTAGCTACTATTTGAAGCCGTATTCTTAAAAAGAAAGGAAGATTTTTGTAAAGAACTAATCACCGGTTTCCTTGGCAAATCTCCAAAGCCTCGTGGTATGTGTTCTTTATAATTGTATATAAGACTCGATAGTTTTGGCGGCGCGATCTTCACGAAAACCGGAACACTTAGGCTGTGTTCACTTGGATGTAATTCTATGTAGTGGGTTGTAACCGTAATCTATGAAATCGCGAGAACATCTAACATGAGTGAAGTTCTGTTGATTGGCCAAGAGATTTTTTGCTTTAGTATGCTGTTTGAATCTCTCTTCTAATTTGAATGAATTTCAAATCTGCACAACAACTTGGTTCAGCAATCCCGTCGTGGAATTGCTACTCCAAAGTTCCGGGAAGAATCGCACTGTGGTCTTGAATGATTACGACAGGAGTCGATCGGCCCACTTTCATTTGGACCGATCGACTAGTGGGCCGTAGGGGTGAAACCTGGACTGTGCAGAAGCTCTACCAACTTGAAATTTCTGGTCTTTTCTCACAGATTTACATGCTTCGTACACGTGTGACTCAGCTATTGGTTACCAAGAATATGGAAGATGCAGTCTTTAATATTCGGCTACATATGTTACTTGACTCCCAAGTCAGCAATAGTCTTGAGTCTTGACATATTTCCTAAACAAAATGTTTTTTTAGTGTGTTCATTCAGTAAAATCGTTATAGTTCTTAACCGGATCGTCTGGTTTTTAAAACATGAAAAAGAGTAGAATCATCCCAGTTCGTTGACTCGTACGAAACCGGGTTTTCCAAGACCCGGCTGGTCGGTATTTGAAAATATGTTTACGAATCAGTTCAATATAGTTTTTTTTTTTTTTTTTTAAATAAAAAATCCAAAAGGTTAAAACTTAAAATTACTATAAAGTAATTAAGAATAAATTATCTAAAACCGGGCCGCGAACCGGGGACTAGCCGGGGCAAAACTATTTTTCCTCGGCCTATCCTGGTTCCCAATATATATATCGGGAGCAAACCGAGTCCAATCGTGATTTTTATTTTTTTATTTAATAAAAAAACATATACCTTCTTATTGCCGCGATTTTCGAAACAACGAAAACAAAATTGATTGGCAAAGTAACTTTGCAACTAACATTTAAACTCTAGTAATAGTAATACAAAAGAATCTATATCTATATATGACCAATTTCTATATCTCTATAGTTCTCTGAAGTTGATCCCTATCCATAATATCAGCAAGAGTGATCTTCCCACCATTGTTATCTTCTAAGGAATCAAACTGTCTGCAGATCTGCAGGATGTCCTTCTCCGCCACCTTTCCCATCTCCTTCAGCTTGAATACCACAAACTCCGATTTGCTGCGCAAAAAACGATCCCGGGAAACCGTAAAACACGTGTAAACTAAACTCCGATTAAAGATAATTGTAAGTCACTACTTATTAATGATTATCACAATGTGATAACTTGAAGTTACAAATGCTAGCAAAGTAAATTATCGATCTTATTCTTACCTAATGGAGCCGTCGTTGTCGAGGTCCGCCGCCACCCAGTCGCCGAGGGTGACTTTCTTCTGGAGCACCCACTGTGCGGTGTGGCGGTTGCGCTTGTCCATCCTGAGCTCGGCCAGGTAGAGGAACGCCCTGGCCACGGCGAGCGTGCTCACCAGAAGCCACACGATGGCGAATGCCCGCCCTTCCACGGTGCTGAAGGCGTAGTCGCCATACCCGACTGTCGTCACTGACGTCACCGAGAGGTAGAAGCTGTTCACCCAGCTCAGCTTCTCTAGGAAGTGCACTGCCACCGTGCCAATCACGATGCAGCACACCACCACGCCCGAGGCCAGCACGACCTTCGTCCGGATCCGCATACGGCCTTTCTCTCGGTCCACCACGTACGTCTGCACCATCATGTTGAACCTACCCGAGATCGCCAATAATCACATTGTCGATAAATTTAGTTCCGTTGGTTGAGTATTTGAGAAAAGATTCGCGTTATGTATATTTTAGGATTTTCGACTTAAAATCCAATTTCAGAAAACATAATTGGCAGAACTAAAAACAAAACAAAATTGACCCCAAGATTATAGTGGTTCGCTCTCAATCGAGGTTATTCGGTTACAAACTAAATCTCGCTTGTTCTATTCCGTGTTACACTTGCGTATTTACGACTCAAAGCCAATATAAGTGAAAAACATAGGGCAATGTGAAAAGTCTAAAATACTCTTTACATAACGCTTTTAAATAAAATTAACTTTGAATACTCTGTGTCGGGTCTTTATAGCGTTTTTCCGTATAAATTAGTTTCACAATCAACATTAAAAAAAAAAAATAATAATAAAATCATATTTCCTTATATACGTAGTTCAAATCAGACGACATGCAAATTACAACGTTCAAAATGCACGACAAACAAAAAGTTTGAGAAACGATCATCCTTTAAGATTGAGTATTCTTCAATTGCAAGGCTTAAACCCTAACCAAGAATCGGTCCGAAATCCGGGAGGGAGAGGAAAACCTGCTCTGGTCGACTGCGCCGAGCAAGACGGCCTCCTGGCGGTCGCAGATGTAGAGGACGAGCCCGTTGAGGACGACGTCGACGAACCCGAACCCAACGAGGATGTAGAAGCACGTGAAGAGCTTGGTGAACGTCGAGTCGGGGACTATGTCGCCATAGCCGATGGTGCACAACGTGACAACGATGTAGTAAAGCCCGTCGACGGGCTTCACCGTCACCTTCCCCTTGTAGCTCCCGGTGATCAGGTACGAGGCGATGCCGACCGAGAGGTAAACCAAGACGGCAACGAGCGCCTGCCTGATGAAGTACCGGTCCGGTTCCTTCGGCAAGGCCGGGCCGAGCAAGTTCTCACCCGGGTTTCCCTTCACGCCGGTGAAAACCGACGGCGCCGAGCTGGACCGAGGGCCGAGTCGCCGCTTGCTCTTGAGGTTCGCAAAGAGGCTCGCTGCTATCTCGCCGGTCTCGGCCCGGAGCGAGGACGATCGGCGGCGAGAGGACGAGCACGGGTCTCGCGACGAGGCTGCAAGTTCTGGGGAGCTGGTTGTGGGAAGAAGAGGTTCGTCGGCCATGTCGAATGAGGCTATCAGGTAGAGATTACGTGGTTGAAATGGAGAGAGAAACAATGGAGGTCAAAGCTAACAACCGGTCTCGGTCAAAACGCCATGGAAATATGGAGTGAGTTCTTGATGGGTAGCTCGGAATTTTATAACTACCTTTTTGAGTTTCAGAAGGGCGTTATATTTGTAAAATTGTATAGCTGTTTGTTATTTTTACTAGTTTTGCAGAGTTGGTTCCTAGATTATACTAAATGTGGTATTCAGAGCTCTATAGTTTCTTTTATCACAGTTTACCTACCCCCATAATTTCAAGAATATGACTCGTGAAATTTCGAATATATTTTAAGCTTCGATATGACATAATGATAATATTCAAATTACCAATAGTTTTTTTTTTCTATCATTTTTTTTAATAATTTTATTTATGTATTTAGTATAATAAGGGAGGATTTTATGGTGATGTGTATATAGGATCAACAAGAATTGTATAGATTTGATTCTGTTAATATTATTAAATAATTTTACCAGGATTAGTAACTAGTTGGATCTTTAAATTAAAAGAATAATCAATAGTTTGTCCAAAACAAAAGTACGTCTCGTACAGTTCCACGTGCTA
This sequence comes from Parietaria judaica, assembly GCA_954871525.1. NCBI lineage: Eukaryota > Viridiplantae > Streptophyta > Magnoliopsida > Rosales > Urticaceae > Parietaria > Parietaria judaica. The sequence goes on from OX940865.1 coordinate 40,010,499, forward strand.
GACGATGAGAGCGACTACGAGGTTAATTAAGATTAGGAATTGTTAATGCAGGAAAATGGATTAACGTTGAACTTGGCCCACGGTCTGAGCTCAGAACCGAACCCCGTGGTCGCGTGGGTAGTCGGGGTGGAGTCAACGAGGGTTGACTACATGTCAACTTTGCTAGATGCGAATTCTTTGTCTTGAATGAGACTTCCCGCTGTCTCTGGCGATCCTCGAGGTGTTTTTCTTCCTTGGCAACTTCTAGGCGGCGAGGGAGAACCTACAAAAAATAAAATATCAATGCTGCACCCCGTCACTATAGCAAGATTGCCTATGTACCCTCTTGTAGTCAAGAAGGATCAGATTATCACGTATTTCATCGTTAGAGGTAAATTGGACGAATGACGAGGTGGTTTGTATCGTCGTTGGAGCCGTTAAAGGTGGTGCGGGGGTGAGTGTGGCGGATGACAAAGGTAATACTTTCGAGTGTGCCTGAAGTGGTGGCGCAGGGGTGACCGTCGCGAGAGGCGAGGGTTATACCGATGAGGGACGGGGGGTGCCGACCGAGACCAGGCCGGGTCGAGGTAAATCTCAGACCCTCAATGAGCGTCGGAATGAGTACTGTCCGCAACGGTCTCCCTGTCGAGCGCAGACTCAAGAATGGTTTTCTGACGAGGATCCTTGATGTACAAGTCCCTCGCTTCCCTTCGTAAGGGGAAGACAACTCCTTGGGCCGGCGAGAGGAGAGCGAGGTGTCCGATAATGCGAGGGCGAGATCAAGGGCGATTTCTGGCGAGGCTCTGGGCAAAATCTTCGAGAGGGCGAGGGTGAGCTCCGGGGTGATTTATGGCGAGTCTCTGGAAGAATTTTTCATGTGAAAATGGTGAAATGAGACTTATATTTATAGGAGAAAAAGTTAACCACTGTTCCACCTTTTAGGGGGGATTATAGGGAAATTTTACTTAATGTCCTCGCCCAAATGCCCTTGCCTTTGGTGCTTGTCAGCCTGCCTTGCCACGAGGTGGTCATAAGGCGAGCGTAGCTCGTAGCTCTCAGAGTCCTTTGAGGATCCGCGAGCGTGTCCTTCGGGTCCTAAGGCGTCCTTGATACGTCTTTCATGTCCCAGCATGCTTGAATTGTCTTGTTGCTTGTATTTGTCTTGTATTTATACTTTTTCAAGTCTTTGTAGTTGAGAGGCTGCACATCGTTGGTAGGGCTCGCCATGCTGTAGACCTGGACGTTGACTTGGTCCAAGGGGGATTGTCCTCGCTAGAGGAGCTTGCCTGGGCAAGGGGGGTCGCCGTCGATTAAATCAACGGGAGGTCGCTCTCGCCAGAGGGGCTCGCCTCAAAGAGTTATAGATAATTGAAAGTCATTTATTAAATGGTTGTCAAAAAATTCATCATAAATACGATTGCACTTAACTTAAAACTTAACAAAAATAGGCAAAATTTGATAGCTTAAAGATAATTGAAATTCACTTATTAATAGGTATTGACAAAATTATCATAAATGTATTATCAAGTGAAATGCCCGCAACTTCAAATTTCACAATAATAATTGAAAATTTGATTGTTTGAAAATAGCTGCTACTCATTTATTAATAATTGTCGACAAATTCATCGTAACTGTATTAATATATGTGAATTGCCCATAACTTCAAATTTTACAAAAATCGTCACAAAAAAAAAAAAAAAAAAAAAAAAAAAAACTAAATATAATTGCAATGAACGTTTAATATCTAGCGACAAAATCATCCTAAATCTATTAACTTATGAGTTATTTATAACTTAAAGTTTAATAAAAATCATCCAATATTGATAACTTGTAATTTCTTGCTACAGTTTATAATAACACAATGAAACAAATGCTAACAAAATAAAGTATCAATCTTACGTGGAGCCGTCATTGTCGGGGTCCGCCATCACGCAGTCGCCGAGGGTGGCCTTCTTTTAGATCACCCGCTGCACGGCAGGGCGTGGAGGTTGTGCTTGCCCATCCTAAGCTCGGCCAGGTAGAGGAAAGCATCAACCGTACTACGATATATAATTTATTAACCTTTCACTTTTGTTTTACTTTATTACCAAGAATTTATTCTATATTTTCAGTATCTTTTACTGAAAAACTTTTTGATAATTTTAGCAAAGACGAAAACAAAATTCAGTAAAACTTTATGTCACCATACATGAAGAGACATAATTTCATTTACAAAACTAATAGGTTAATTTATATGCACTTAATCAATTTTACATGAAATTCAATATAAATTCATACACATAATTAATGTATCTTTTAAATAATATTTTTCATGAAATGATAACATCACAAGCTCCCTATAATAATATTAATTTATGGAAGTTTTTGTGTGGGTTGCAAAATATTCGTGTGACAATATTTAAATGATGTATAATATATAAATTGGATTTTTGGTTACCCGTTGAGAAAGACGATTGACATGGGAAAATCAGGTTGAAATTAGGCAGTAATTGTACGGATTAAGTAATTAAATTATTGGATTTGGTACCACTTAACCATCTCCTAATTCCCTATTAACGTACGCTTGTTGCCCAAAAACGACACTATTTATATACACTCTTTCATGATCATATACTTCACACTTAACTTCTTCTTCTCTCAATTCTTCACCCAAAGATTCGGTGAAGATTTTGATCAAGAGTTAAAGAAATGGCAGGAGGTTGCGCCGCCGACCAAGCAGTCCCGTCCGTGGCGTCGAAAACCGCCACGGAGAGGGCCCACGACTGCCACAAGCCGGGCCTCGAGGCCCTGCTCGTGACGCCGGTCTCATCCGCGGGCGACGGCGAGTCCCACCACCGGCGGCCCCGGGGCCGGCCCGCGGGGTCGAAGAACAAGCCGAAGCCGCCCATCATCGTCACCCGGGACAGCGCGAACGCGCTTCGCGCCCACGCCATGGAGGTCAGCTCGGGCTGCGACGTGAGCGAGAGCCTCGCCAGCTTCGCGCGGCGGAAGCAGCGCGGGATCTGCATCCTCAGCGGGAGCGGGTGCGTCACTAACGTTACGCTCCGGCAGCCGACCTCGTCGGGGTCGATCGTGACGCTGCACGGCCGGTTCGAGATCCTGTCACTGCTGGGGTCGATACTGCCGCCCCCAGCGCCGGCGGGGATCACGGGGCTGACGGTGTACCTGGCCGGGGGGCAGGGGCAGGTGGTGGGCGGGGTCGTTGTGGGATCACTCGTTGCGTCGGGGCCGGTCGTCGTCATGGCGGCATCGTTCATGAACGCGACGTTTGACCGTTTGCCGTTGGACGAGGAGGAGGCGGCGATGCAAAACCCGCACTACCAGAGCGGGCGACACCACGGGCTGGACGTGCCGGAGCTGTACGGGTTGCCGCAGAACTTGCTCACCAACGGCAACATGCCTGCCGAGATGTACTCCTGGGCTCCCTGCCGAAACATGTCCAAGACTTGAAAACCTGTCGTTTCAAGAGTTTGGTTGTCGTTTGTTGTCTTAAGCTTCGACTATATTACACCTAATTGTATTTGCTCTTTTTTTTTTTTTTTTTGCCTGTATTATGATTGTTGTATCGTTTATTAATATTGGTTTATTTCATGTTATGAGTTTCATTTTGAATTGTACTTTACTTGTTATTCAGTTTAAGAAGAAGAATCGAAAAACCGAATTTCGAAGCCGAAAAACTTTGCAGTAAAACTCTAAAAATTAAATAACAAGGTCGTTGGTTTACCGCATCGTGCTTTAAGAATCGATACCGAAGACTCATTTAGACTGGATACTCATTTAATATTATATAACTTATTTACCATGACACATTAACTTAATTATTTATTTATATATATTAAGGACCTATTAATAAAAGGGAGCTTAAGATAACTAGCCACATCAACGTTTTAAAATTGGTGAAATAGTTACTGTTTGGTTAATTTTGTAACATAGCCAATAAACCACATTAACGGATATAAAATGACTTTTCTACCCTTATTATTATTATTAATAATTAATATTAAAATTTGAATTAACGAATTTATTATAAAAATTAAAAATTACTAAAATAATAAATTAGGAAACAAATATTTGAATTTCAAATTTCAAAATAAATTTCAAATTTATATATAAAAATTGTGTTTCAATTTTTTAAATAAAAATTCAAATTTCTTAACAAAAAAAAATCGAATTAACCATATAATAATTTAAAAAATTTAAATTAAAAAACATTAACCAAATTAACAACTGCAATTACATACATTTACATGAATAAATAAGAATAAACCAATAAACATACATTTACAATTCGAATTAAGATACATTTACACGAATAAACCAATAAACTTACTTTATATCTCGAATTAACATACATTTACAATTCGTATAAACACGAATAAACAGAATTTCGAGCCATTTGGCCGTAAAGAAAAATAGCAACTTCGGCTGTAAAGAAAAAAATTGAATTCAGATTACTAAAAATGAAAACATTAGCTACTTCTACCGCTAATAACCAAAAAATAGAGAATTTTCTTCTCTCTCGTCAAATCCCAAGAAGAAGAAGTATAGCAAAATGACTCGGCTATGGCGGAGGAGGCCAGTTCCGAGTGGAGCGTAATCAATGGTTGATTGGCATCCGTCGACTCGATCGAGTAGCGCAGGGTCTTCCAGGACGAGGACGACTCCAGGACCGAAGGCGAGGAGGACGCCGCCACCGCCGAGAGGCTCTGAGCGACGCTCAGAGGAGTGATTACGAGCTTTGTTCGATCCTTCCTCGCCAATACCTCGCTGCCGCGGTCGATTTCGGTGGCTGCATCTCGAACGTTGAGCACATCGCGTGTGCATCCATGGATCTCAATCGGTGTTGGCGATGGAGGCGGAATCGGCAGTGTATGAAGAGGAGGAGGAGGAGGAGGAGGATGAGGAGAAGAAGAACTTTTTCTCAGAGCAGAGCTCCAATCCATCCATCAATGGAGTCCAATGGTCAAGAACCCAACCCCCACTGCTAAACCATAATCGCCTCATTCGTCGAGAGAGAGAGCCGATCCTAAAATTTTGGGGTATTATTTCAAAATCTGTTCACATTTATCCTTAAAAAGAAGAAGAAGACGATCTTTTTCTCAGAGCAGAGCTTCAATCCATCCATCAATGGAGTCCAATGGTCAAGAACCCAACCCCCACTGCCAAACCATAATCGCCTCATTCGTCGAGAGAGAGAGCCGATCCTAAAATTTTGGGGTATTTTTTCAAAATCTGTTCACATTTATCCCTAAAATCATGTATAATTAATAACAAATTAAAATTTTAATTTACTTCAAAAATAAAAAACGAATTTTAATTAATTGAGGGGTAATTTCGGTATGGAAAAATTGGTTTTCAATGCCACATCATCATGATTGGCTATTTTTAAAATTAAAACCGTACGTTTGATAAAATGCAATCTAAACCTAGTAATATGGCTACTAGGTACGATTTCTCTTAATAAAACTATATTCTTTTTATGAATTATCGTAGATGAATAAATGAAGATAAATCATTTATTTGTTGTACAAATGCACGGTCTAAAGGGGTTCCAACCCGAATTCAGGACCGAATTTTGTCCTAATCAAAGTTTTTGGTATTATCTGTTTCGGTTATCAAGTTTAAAAAACCGATACCGAAGACCCAGCCGGACGGGAGCGGAGTGTGAAGTGGTTCATTTCTTTACATGATTATTCACTTTCATTTACATAACAAGTTTATTTTCGTTGATTTAATAGTGAGTAGATCTCTTCTGCTCTTGGATGTGTCCTTCCAAACGCCAAGAACTCGTGAACTTCTCCATCCACTTCAATCAAACTACACCCGGGTTCTTTCTCGACCCGCTTCTCTCTCATAAAACTCCTCTGGTTCACCGCATCGTTGAACCTATCGGATCCGGAGTATGCGTTCGACATAAGCACGTACCCTGAGGTCTCGCTCGGATCCAATTCAACCATGTGATCCGCTGCTCGCTCGGCCATCGCAACGTTCCCGTGTTTCCCGCAAGCCGAGAGCAATGATCCCCAGACGATCGCGTCCGGCTCGATTGGCATCTCCAGGATCAGCCTCTCCGCTTCTTCGAGCAGCCCGACTTGCCCCAACACGTCCACCATGCAGGTATAGTGCTTAATAGACGGCTCGAGATTATATTTTCCAGTCATTAAGGAGAAATATTCCCTTGCTTTCTCCACCAGCCCGGCATGGCGACATGCTGCAAGGACGGCGAGGAAGCTGACCTCGTCCGGTTTGATATCGGGCGACGAAACGAGCCTCGTGAACAACCCGATCGCGTCGTTCTCACAGCCGTTCGTCGCCAAGCCAGCGATCATCGCGTTCCAACACGATAACCCCAGCTTCGGGGCTGTATCGAACACACGACGAGCTTTCATGACGCCCCCGGTTTTGCTGTAAAACTCTACGAGAGCGGTGACGACGATCGGGTTCAAAGCGAAACCGTTCTTCACAATGTAGTCGTGAATCCACTCCCCTTGAACTACCGCTCCCAACCGAGCCGAAGCGTTCAATAAGCTCACCATCGTGAACTCGCTCGGCTCAATCTTTGCCTCCTGCATTTCCCCGAAAAGCTCCAAGGCCTTGGCAAACCCCCCGTTCCTGACGTACCCGCTGATTATCGAATTCCACGACACAGAGTTCCTCACCGGCATTTCATCGAACAAGCGCCTCGCCTCGCCGAGCTCCCCGCTCTTCGAAACCGCCATGACCAGAGAATTCCACGCCACGGTGTCCGGCTCCGGACTTTCGTCGAACATGCGGCGCGCCTCGCTCAGAAGCCCGCAGCTCGCGTACATGTGGATCAAGCTGTTCCTGACGAACTCGTCTCGCTCGAGACGAAGCTTCAGAACCCTCCCATGGAGCTGGGACCCGCACTGGGATTCTCCGAGCCGAGCGCAGGCCTTGAAGAGCGAAGGGTAGGTCAGTCTCTGGGGCTCGATCGGAGAACAGACGAGCATGTCGACGAAGAGAGAGATCGCTCGCCGAGGGTCCGAGCTCCGAGAGAAGGCTCTGATGATGGTGTTCCAGGTGAAGAGATTAGGGTTATGGATTCTGGCGAAGACCGCGTGAGCGTAGTGGATGTCGCCGGCGAGAGGAGAAGCGGCGAAGGCCAGGACTCGGCTCGCGGCGACGGTGTTGCCGATGAGGCCGGTCTTGATGAGGTGGGCGTGGATGGGGAGGAGGTCGGACATGGATGAGCACTGGCTCTCGAGCATGGAGAGGTGTGGGTGGTCGGAGATGAACTTGGCTATGGAGGTCGGCGATGACGTCATTTTCCGGTGGTGTTCTCCGCTCCTTTTCTTCGGATTGTTATAAGTTCCCTCTGAATTTAGTTTGGTGCATTTTTGTCCTTTAAATTTTAATTTTGACACTAATATCCTTTGTCTTCTCAGAAAAAGAAAAAGAAAAAATAGCCACAATTTATAATATTTATCATTAACCATGTAAATACGGCTAAAATGGAAGTTTTAGTAATACTTTTATATATATATAGAGAGAGAGAAAAACATATCGTGGTCCTTATTCGAATACTACAAGTAAAAGACTAAAAGTACATGATTGATAATTAATAACAAAAAACAAAACAAAACAACGAGGACAAAATTTTAGGAGCTAGCACAAAAAATATATATCAGTTTCGGAAAAACGACGGTAATAAGGTAAGCTGCGGCTAATGTACCCAATGTTTGATCTTTTGCGAATTATGTACCCAATGTTTATTTTTGGTGGCTAATGTACTCAATGTTTGATCTGTTAGATATTTTTCGTGTTTTTCGTTAGTTGACCGTTAGAGGGTTATCCTCCTCTATATGCACACTTTTTGTATTTTTGACATAACTCACTCATTTTTTGTCCAAATTTTATGCATGACCTATGGTTGGAAAGACAAGAGATAGATCTACAACTTTTATGTTTTACGTTTTGTAAAATAAGTTTTAAAAAAATACGAAATTTCAAATACAACGTAAAATTGGACATAAGTTTAATGCAAAATATTTGTTTCGAGAAAATTTTACCATACTTAATGACTTTTATGATGAAACGTAAAACTAAAATTTTGTAGATAAATATTTTATCTTTCCAGCGGATGTTTATATATAAATTTTGGATAAAAGATGAGTAAGTTATGCCAAAAATATGAAAGATTATTTCAAAGTTGTAGATCTATCTCTTATCTTTCTAACCATAGGTCGTGCATAAAATTTGGACAAAAAATGAGTGAGTTATGTCAAAAATACGAAAAGTGTACATGTAGAGGATGATAACTCTCTAACGGTCAACTAACGGAAAACACGAAAATATCTAACAGATCAAACATTGGGTACATTAGCCACCAAAAATAAACATTGGGTACATAATTCGCAAAAGATCAACCATTAGGTACATTAGCCGCAGTTTACCTTAATTTTATATATATATAGAGAGAGAAACATATCGTGGTCCTTATTCGAATACTACAAGTAAAAGACTAAAAGTACATGATTGATAATTAATAACAAAAAACAAAACAAAACAACGAGGACAAAATTTTAGGAGTTAGCACAAAAAATATATATCAGTTTCGAAAAACGACGGTAATAAAATCGTTTTTTTTCCTTCTTGAAATTCATTTCAAGTTTCAACCACAAACGACAATTGACTAAATCATTATATCATCTATAAAAGTGCTAATAATAATTGGACCACTATTGTATGCATGATATAAGAAAAGAACTGGTCACTCTTAAATTGTTAACTCTTATTATACAAGTCAAATACTTAATAGTTAATACTACAATTGCTCATAATAAATTGTTAATACATACGTGCTCATAATAATTTGTTAAATAGCTACACTTTAGAATTTGTGTACATTGTTAAGTTGTTAACTCTTATACAAGTCGAATTATGTGACAAAAAAAAATGAACTCTTGTGTGAAACTTAAATTTTTTAAGTTGTCTTGATTCGGTAAACATATTGTGTTCTTTTGCGATCGATGCCTTTGGTCAGAACCTCGATAAATCCCCGCATCTTCTAATCTCAATCTTCTTAATCATTTCTTGATTTCATCACAAATAAACATACGAGTTTAGTGACTAAAATTTTAGTTGAAGTAAGGCTTGAACCAACTCATGTCCTAATCAATATATTCTCATTAGGTGATAATGGAAGCATCAATCAAGGATGATCTTTTTTATTTATATTATATTTTCTCAAAAAAAAAATTACTTTGTTTATTTTTTTTATTGGTAGCCGAAAGAATCAACAAGTCTAGGAATAAAAGTAAAACATAGGTATATTTCGAATCCCATTGGTCAAAAGTGTGACCTATAAGATATAGTCTTGAGAATCTAATTTAAAAGAGCCGATTTAGCCGATCCAATATAGTAATTAATTAAAAATTAGGCCTATGGTCCCTCCCATTATCACCTAATACTGTTGATTATCATGCTTTAGTTAAGCATGACTCCAAGTGTCTCCTAAATGTCACACTATATAAAGAATCCTTATATAAATTATTTGAGTTAATCCAATTCACTAAGGTCTAATATTCACAAAATATAAAGAAAAAGTATTTTAAAGCGGCTTTAAACAACACATATTTGCAAATCTTAGATAAATAGCCAATGTTAAATTAATTTCTTGTTTTTTAATTATTGAAAAGAAGAGATTAAAATTTAGAAAATTATTTCGATGATGTAACTAGATTTTTTTTATCTAGTGGGGTCAAATTGTATAATTAAAAATACACATTTCAAATACTCAACGACTGGATCGGTACTTTAATTCACAAGACTACTATTCATTTTAGGGCAAACATTTTTCTATAAAAACCAATTTAATTTCTATTGACAAGCAAGATATAGATGAACAAGCTAAATGGAAGGCCTTTATTATGATATATTTAGTGATTCACACTAAGCTAAAAGAGTTTTAGGATGGAATGTTGTGGAGAATATTGATTCTCATGACCAATTATCACCACTCTTTTTCAAACCAAGTAAGTAATCATACCTAAATCCCAATCTCACTTTTCAAGGTGAAAGCAATTCATGGAACAATATGCCCATATGCATGCCAAGAAACCAACGACATCATGTAATGAATGTTTGTATATAAATGAAGAAGAGAAGAGAATGATAATAATAAGTTAGACTTAGAACTAAGAGACTCATACATAGATTCTCACTTAATTAGTAATATGGGACATGATGAATAGTTGGGTCCAATACTTATTAAAAGAGTTCTTTTGCTTTGTTCCCTCTAATGTAGTAAGTCGGTTTAGATGATAACTTATTTAAATATAATTGAAACCTTAATCTTGAATCAACATGGAATACATTAAGAGAATCCCAAACATCGTAAGAGGAAATATATCAATAGGAGAATAAGTAATTAAATTTGTATTTTTGAGATATAGAATTCGGAACCTCGTGATGTGATATATAAATATCAAAAACTGTTTATCCTAGAACATTAATGTCAATATACTTGATAATAAGCGCTAGCTTGAGTGATTGAGTCTATCGAATTCGAACTCTATTTTTGTAAGCGAAAAGTTACAAAGTCTAGAATCGAACAAAATGAATCCGTAACTCTATTAACACTCAACAAAACGCAAGAAATCGAGCTCGAATTTTGACCCAATTGACTATTTTTGAAAATTAAGTACAACAAAACAAAGAAATCCTAGAAGAAGAAAAATCCACTAACTGGTTGGTTACTAGAATGATCACAAGACTAATAAAATAAAAGAGAAAATAAAAGCAAAAGTACACACATCATCACCATCATTACAATCATCACTAACAACAAGCCCACAAACCAAACCTAAATTCCAAGTCTCTCTCTCTCTTACCTATTATTTCAACCTCCTTCCCACCTTTTCCCTCCTTTTTGCACCTCTCTCTCTCTCTCTCTCTCTTCATCACTTTCTCTCTTTTTCTGCCTCTAAAGGGTGTTTGCATTCTTCAGGATATATGTAAGCACATGACAAAGAGGTACTGAATTATCTCCCTTTCAGCAATTCAACATATTTATAATATACAGAGAGAGAGATAGTAAAGATGAGTGGAAGAAGAAGAAGAGTCACATATTGGCATGTAGTTGTCTTCCTATTGAGTCCTCTCCTCTGCTTAGGTAATTGATCACTCTTCAACCATCTTTTGTTGATCATTATATATCTGAATTTTATTTTATTATAATGTTTAGAGTTGGTTTGTGTCTCTCTATTCAATGCAATATTCTCTGCTATGATGTTGCCTTAGCTTCTTTATACATATATATATATATATGTATGTATATTTGCATCTTTTCTCAGTGAATCTATTCCTTATCCTCTATCTAATTCTATGCATGTTTAAAGTATAAGGCTAACTTCCAAACTATTCACTTTTTTTTTTTTATTCTTTCTTCTATCAGAATATGCAATTATCATAAATTATTTTGGAATATACTTTATTCTAATTAAAAATAAATAGTGACATGGAGTTTGCACTTTTAAATGCCCTCAAATTTATTCCAATGCTTGAATTAGTATGATCTTGAAATGGATTTTTTATTACACCCAAGTTCAACATTCTTCAATGTTAATTTCTTCATAATTCAAATTGGAACCTTTGCACCTTATTCAATCAATAAGTTAGTCTCTCTTAATCCTATTAGTTCCAAGAAATGTAATATATTTTCTCTTAATATTGGATTAAAACTATGCCCCTTATAATTTTGACTTTTGAAAAGAGCCATGTGCTTCTCTGAAGCAACTTTGTAACAATCTGAACCAAAAAAAAAAATTGATTTGTGACTTTCTCAGTCTCCTATAATTGATACACTATTTAAATTCTTTTATAAAGAGATATTTTTTTTAGTTCAATTACAATATGTGAAGACGAAAGAGGCTTCTCTATTATTTGATTTTATGGACCTATTTCGGAGGAACATGAATTCTAGTTCCTCATTTTCTATTAAGAAAACGGTTTTGAGTAGAAGATAAAACTCGGATCCGAAATTTAGATTTCACATTTTGCATAAATAAATCATTTATTTCAAAATTTCAAATGCTAATTAATTTCGACTTTAAATTTGGAATTCTAGCTCCGAAAAAAGAAAAGAAGAAGAATCAGTTTAGTTTGGTTTTTTTTTTTTAAGTAGATTAAATACAATTATTTTAAGCTTGATTTCAATTCTCAACTGCAGGATCAAGAGTAGTAACACTTAACAGAGTCACTTCTCAAAGGGACATCACAACGCCAATCACGACCGTTCCGACGATGAATCCCGTGACGAATCCCGTTTCGTCGGTGCCGATTATGAACCCCAATTCGAGCCCGGACTCGAGCTCGAGCATCACGACTCGATCTCCTGCTTTGTCAGGGGCGAGTTGGTGTGTGGCGAGCCAAGGTGCTGCGCAGCTTGCGCTGCAGGTTGCTTTGGACTACGCTTGTGGCCATGGCGCCGATTGCTCGGCGATTCAGGTCGGAAAAATCTGTTACGTCCCGAACAGCGTTAGAGATCACGCTTCTTACGCGTTCAACAGCTACTATCAGAAGAATCCGATTCCGAATAGCTGTAATTTTGGCGGAACTGCTGTTACAACCAGCACTAATCCAAGTAAGATTATAGAGGACTGAATGTGCTTTAACTACTTATATTTGCGGCATAAGTATTCAATTTCGTACCTAGTACATTAACATATATTTTAATTTATTTTAGCGAAATAATACCGATTATAATATCCGAAAAACATTAATTATACAATACTTCTATAAATTAGAAATATATGCGTGTCTCAAGTTTAGCAGACACTAATTCAAGTCCAACATGAACAGAATTGAATTTCGACACAGTTTTGTAGTCTTTCGATACTCTTCGCATTAAAAAAAAATTGAGAATATATTAGCAGACTTGGTACAAGATTAGATACTTATACGGTAAATATCCCTTAATTTTTCACAAACTTTTTCAGTTTGATATAAAAATAGATCCAACACTAATTACTCCAATAAATTTGGCTTTTTCTTGGCTCTTACACAACATGTCGTTGCTCTGTCTTGGTCCTTATTTTTCTACTTTGAATTCAAATCTAGCCGTTTTGAATATTCTATAATCTTTATAATATTATGCTAAAATAACATCCTTGAAGAAAGTGACAATTGATAAATTGAAAGATACGTACTAGAGGCCAAAACTTAGCCACTTTTCAAATATTAGAAGTCAAACTAAAGGCTTGCCTTTCAACAAGACCAAGAATTATTCTATTCCCTTTTGCTCACAATTTCTCACTTGTTTCAGGTTCAGAGACTTGTCAATACCCATCTACTAGGTAATTTGTTCTTAAATTATTAAGAGTAATTGGTAGTATGTCCCTTGAATATTATATGTTAGTTCAGTTAGACTCTTGAAATTTAGTTTTTGCCATCAATTGCCTAGAATAGTACAATAATGAATAATCTAGTATAGTGATAATAATTGAAAAAAAAAATACTTTCGAGTTAGTTACGTGATGCGCACAAGTGAACATTTTTTGTCATTTTTTGTTAACATAAGGGCATTGTGCTACTATTTGATAAGTATAGAGGGCATCGCTCCCAAGAATTAGAGTTAACGGAGCAAACTGCACAAAAGTGTAAAATTCAGGGAGCATTATTGATAATAACTCAATTATGGCTGTTAAAGAAGACTACATTCTAATTAGCATCATTATCACTTGCATGGGAATTTCAGCACAAGCTCTTCAATCTTGAACACAACAAGCTCAAGCGGCTCGGCTGTTTTTGGCGCGGTGCCTTCTGGGCCGTCACCGCCGTCAGCCTCTCCGAAAGCGAGGATAAGTCTTATTCAACGGTGGTTGACTTTGACTTTTTTCATGGTCTTTATAGCCAAATAGATAGAGTTGGTCATTTTTAGGAAATAGGATTTGGAGATTTTAACTTGACCATGCAATAGTGGTCTCTAGTTTAGTAGAGTTTTGATACATAACTTGAGAATTGAATATATATATATATATATATATATATATATATATATATATATATATATGTTTGGCAGCCTTAGCTTCAAATTAAGATTATAATTTAGATAATTAATAAGGAGATTTTGTGCTAGTACTGATTTTAGCCATAGATTTTTTTTATTTTTATAGAGATGTGAGAATTCATAGATGGCCAAATAGGCTCCTTGATCATATCATGCAGTTTGTAAACTTTGTGTAATGTTTTATTAGAATATTATAAATTAATCTATGTTTTTTTTTATATATCTCTGGAAGAAGAATTCCTTTTTATGTTTTTTTTTTAATTTTTTCCATATAAGACACTCATATACCACGTGTAGTCTGCCCAGACGGCTTTCTCATGCCCATAACCCGTCTTCCAGCCTTGGTGCGGGTTGTGAACAGCTTCCGCTACTGAAAAGGTGGGCGGGTTTTTCCTGCCTACCAATAAAAAAAATCTATTTTATAAGTTTTAAAATGTGAATTCAAATTTTTGTCCGTCAAAAAACCATCACAGACTTGGCAGCCCGCACCCCCATATACCACAAATAGGCTTCCCAGACGGGATGCCCGCGCTCATGACCTCTCTGAGAAGCCTTGGTGCGGGTTCTGGGCTCCTGTTTTGAATATTGATTATTGGTTTTAAAATAAATATAAATTTTGTTTGCCTAAAAACACTCACGGACTGGGTAGCCCGTGCACATGCTCACTGCTGGTGCGGACTGGCTATGCCCATGCCCATTGCGAGTGCAGGCGTCTCATGCCCTACAAAGGGTTGGATAGGCAGGCCTACTCATGACCCGCTTGTTCTACATGGAAAATACTTAATCACAAATTGCATAAAATTTTCTTCGGCGTCGGTGTATAGAAATTTTACACTCACTTTCAATTTGTAAAATATTTTTACACTCATCTAATTTTTTTTTTCAATTTTATAATAAAATAAAATTTGAAGCACATGATCATGTTGGTATTGCACTATTTTTATCCGTTTTATTTCTCAAGATCACTACTATGATTTAATTAGTATTATGCAATTTTTGACGAAGTTTTTGATACCCAATTTTCCGGCATATCCGTTGCTGCCGCCGGCAGCTCGAGCAGACAAAATATCTTGCAAATTCTCAGTCCTGATCATCACAGCTTGGCCTAATTACTCACCAAGAGACAAGGATAACATAATGGTGATAATAAATATTCTATTTTAGAAAATACAATTTATTTTTTATAATTATTATGTATACTCATTTATTAGTAGAACCAATCAAAATCAACGTGGTGGGGTTGATATTACATGCAAACCCTAGCTGTAAAGTAATGCCCATGCCTAGCTCAACTCATGTTCTGCTCCCACACACACCACTCGATCGCCAACAATAATTAATATCGATATTTCTAGAGACATTTTTGTTTCTAATTTTTAAGCTTCGGAAATTACAGTTTAATCTCTCTATTTTCAAGAGTATAGACTTAATTCTCAAATAAGATAAGATTGCCAATTTGATCATGTTCTGTTGTAAAGTTGATAAATATTAATATACTTCTTTCTTGAAAAGAGCATGCAATTTACTAATTTGTAAACAGTTATCCATTTGTAGATGTGAAATTGGGTCCAATACCCTGATTAGTTTGACTCGGAAAAAGAATTTGGAATCCGGATATCGCAAAATAGAATATGATCCGGTTTTCAAAATCCGGGTTTTCATAAAACCAATTTTCAATTATTGAGAAGAAAAAAAAAAGATCCAGGTTTAAAATCGGATTCAATAAAATAATTTTTTTAAGACAAACTTGAAATGTGAAAAGTCGAAATTAAATATAAGGAAAAACTCTTAAGTTCAAATTGTAAATCACAAAAATAAAAATAGAAAAATAAGGGGAAAAAAACAAGAATAAGAGAATGTTTTAGTCAAAACTAGAATTAATATATGTAAAAAGACGTATAGAAAAAATGATTTTGAAATATTTGGGAACCTATTTTTTCCCGGTTCCGGGTATTTATTAAAGCCCTATAAGGACCATATTAGTGACTTGTATAAATAAATAAAAAAAAAGTAAAAAAAAAAAATTGTTGCGAGGCTTTTGAGCTAATTCTAGAAAATAACATGATTAACATACAACTCCAAGAAATGGAAGGGGTTATCTCTAATTTCTTAAATTAATTCCTCGGACTATGCTTCCCATGAAGAATAAAATTATGATTTATGACATTATCCACTTTAATATGTTCACTTGTATTATTGTATTATCAATTATTCATATTAAATCTCCTCTTCTTTTCTCTGACTGTTTATTCTTTCACTGACTCTGCTTCCATGGAAGACCAATATTCCCTCTCCAAACCCCTCTTGAAGACGCACCCTACTGCCCGAAAGGACGGCGTTTCGTCAGTGCCCAACGGCGGCTTTGTCCTCCGCCTCGTCTTCCTCTCCTCCGTCGCCCTCCTCGCCCTCTGGGCGACCCGCGAGGCCTCCAAAGGCTTCCGCGTGGCGATCGTCAACGCCCTCCCCGACGGTTCTCCGGCGAGCAAACGCTTTGACCTGTTCTACTTCTCCGACGACAAGGCAACGCGCGTCCTCCTCAACGCCAGTGACTTCGTCGAGAACCTCCTGTACAGCCAGGACGAGGAGGCGAAGAAGCCGGTTAGCAGCGTCACGGTCAGAATATCCAGCGAGAAGATTCCCGGTGGGGTCGCTGTTAGATCCTCCGGCGGAGACTTCACGGTGGAATTGAGCGGCGAGTTGATGGAAGTGGCTGACGTGGACTACGCTGTGAAGTCGGCGATCCTACGTGGTGCGGCGCGTGTGTGGCTCTGGGACGGGGATTCGGTCGCTCCGGAGGAGATTCTATCCGCTATGGTCGAGTACATTACGGCTGCAGCCGGGTTTAATGGTGGAGATCGGCTTTCGACGAATGAGATGATCGGATGCGACAGTTACCAGCCGGATTGGTTTTCCGGGAAGGATCCGAAATCCGTGGGCCAGGTTTTGGGTATTTGTGAGGAGAAGGAAAGGGGCTTCATCCGACGGCTGAACGCGGCGATGAGGGACCGGTGGCACGATCGGACGGCGGCCGATGCGCTGGGGAAGCAGGTGCAGGTGTGCCTGTGCGCAGAGGATAAAGTGTGACCGGTATTTATACAGTTTTTACAGTTACATTGGGTATGTAAAAATTTAAAAATGCTTGTATTATAGTTTATAATCTATTTATCTTTTTCGTAATTTAAATCAGTGTATTTTTTCATATGATAAGATGGGTGGTTTGGTTTATTGATTGGCTAAGAATAAAGCAATTGGGTTGCAAAACGACAAAACGGTATGACGTTTTATTCGTTGTTGTGGACTTGTTGTCGTTTATCATCACGAGACAACGACTTGGTTTGTGGACACGTTTCGTAAGTTAATTAGTCAATTATTAGATAGTTTGGTCCAACGCAATTCTTTCAAAAAAGTCCTCATTAGGAATGAAACAACCGGTCCCGAGCTATAGGTTTCTTTTGGTTCTGGTTTTCGGAGTTTCCAGAATGTTTTGAAAAATCCGATTATGTAGAAAGAAGATATGTATAAATTAGTTTTAAAGCGACATAGATTTAAGTTTTTTTTTTTTTTTTTTCCGATGACAAAATATATTCAAATTCTATTTTATTGTATTTTGTATCTACCTAAAATCTATTTATTGCGGATTGAATCCATTCTATACATTTTTTTTCCTAACGACATTAACCTTATTAAAATTGCACAACATTGTCGCATAAAGAAGGCGTGTGTCCTAATGTTCTTGGAGTGCAGAATTGTGAAAAGAATCTTGTATTCGCTCCTTGACCTGCACATGGCGTCCATAAAACTTTTGTCGACTGATAAGTTTAACGCCGTTAGGAGAAAGTGGATAGAATGAATTCAAGCTGCAGTTAGATACTTGCCAGATGTAGTAAAATAGAACTTGAGTAAAATTAGGTTTATGTCGCTCCATTTGAAAATAATTTAGGTACATTTGTCACTATTAACCCATTAGTTAATTAGGAGCATGAAGTTGATATTTACAATTTTTAAAGATTTAGTAAATTATATAGAAATAAAATAAATAAAATGAAAATTTCAAATAATATAGTAGGCCGATTCAGAAGCAAGACACGACGGGGATTCTGAATTGCTACTTATCAGCTTGTAGTTACTATTTAGAAAGTACTATGTAGGCACCGCCGGCCCGAAGGGGAGATGACATAGGCACGATACTATAATGTAAAAAAAAATCTATTAATTTAGGGACTACAAATTTAAGATGTATACATAATATATTCTATACTTTTATATTGATTTATATTTTTTATTTTTAGGCCTCAAAATCACTTTCACCTCGGGCTCCGAATAACTCAGGACCGGCCAGCCTTTTACGTAGATAAAAAAACTCAAAAATTCTATCAGTTTCACTTCACCTCGGGCCCCGAATAACTCAAGCGGCCGGCCAGCCTTTTACTTAGGCAAAACAACTCAAAAATTCTATCAGCCCCGCTTGTTAATCAAACGGTAATAATTTGTTTCAACTGAATCTTGTTAGGAAGTTTAAGCTGAAAATAATCATTTGTTAATGGCTTTTTATAATTTTCAATCATGGCTAAATAATAAGTAAGAACAATGTCAAAACAATGGTTTTATGGAGATTTCTTTAATTCTTATAATTGTTCATACATTCTTCTTATCATGTTTAAGTTCAGTGCAATTCTTAATGGCCAAAAATCATGGCTCAAAAATAAAACATAACTTATGAAGCGCCTCAAGGTGGGGTGTTTGACGAAACTCCTCAGATCCGAGCAGTACATCGCACGCCTCACATTCTTGAGGCGTCACAAGCTTAATTAAGCACTTGAGGCCCACGTTTTGGGATTTTTCATGTTCGTTTTGTTCATGCTTTACAAAATCCCGCTTAAATGTGCTAGAACTGGTTTTGTTTCAAATTGTTGAGTTTTTACGTCAATTAAGCAAAAAGAATAGGTTGTTGATTTTTAAAATTTGTTTCTTTACTATTATAAATTGACATTAATTATTACAATTGAGGATTTCCAAAGCTTGAACCGTTTGCAAAATCGTTGTTCTAATAATTATATATGATCTAGAATTCCTGAATTTATAATCACGAAAAACTCCAAAATTTTCTTTCAATAAACTAAGGAGAATTATGATTCTCTTTTTTTAAATTGACTGAAAGGCATCTCTCTAACGTATTTCCTCTTTTTTTCGAGATTCAAAATAATTTATAATATTTTAGGGTTAATCGCGGCATATGTATCTAACCTTTGGTCAACTAGGGCAGCATAACCTTAAATACATTTAATAACGGTAAAAATACCAGAAGTTGATTTCTATCCATGTTCGACTAACAGTAGTTAATCAATGTTGATGTGACTAAGATCCTATCCACGTGGTTGCCACATCATCGGACACGTTCGCGAATATCTCCACTCTTTGCCACGTCAGCTTCCTTTCCTCTCTCTCCCAAAAATTGGCTTTAGAGGGAATCAAACCCATGAGTCAGGTCTTAAAAGTGCTTTCTGGGCTGGACATTGGAAGCATGGAGCACTTACCACCAAGGTTTTAAATACCGCTTGCCGATGTCGTTTCAGACTTTTCATTTTACGGATATATCGCTTGTCGATTGGTATCTCATAGGTAAATCGATGGATATGCCGATGGATATATTGTTTCGCATATCCTCGAAAATAGATTTTCGATGGGCATGCCGATGGATATTCGAGAAATTTAATACCTTGCTTACCAGTAGACCAAGACGACTAAGCAGAATATTGTGATTAAAATGTAATTTAAATAACAGATATACATATTAAGAGTTTAGCTTGGTTTAATTTTTTAGGACAGTCTCGGATTGATTTTTTTTACGCCAGTGTCAGGTTGACTTTTTTTTGGCTGGTCTCGTGTTGACTTTTTGGGCCGGGTTGAGTTTTTCAGATCGGTTTGGGTTAAAATTTTTATGCTTGTCATAGGGTGACTTTTTTATGCATGTCTTGGTTGATTTTTATTGCGCCGGTCCTGAGTTTGACTTTTTCAGACCGGTTTTGGGTTGCCTTTTATGCCGATTACGGTTTGCCTTTTTACGCCGATCTCAGGTTGACTTTTTTATGCCGATCTCGAGTTTTTTTAGATCGGTCTTGGTCGATTCTTTTTTTTACCGTTGACTTTTCTTGACTGGTCTTGGTTCGACTTTCTTGGTCAGTCTATAGGGTTGATTTTTTTAGATCGAGCGCGATTGACTTTTTGTGTTTTGCATTTTTTTAGCTATATGCTATAACAAACATAAATGATTTATTCACTTCTTACATGCAAATAGCATATAACAAACAAAAAGAATAGAATCTGAATATCATATAGTATGGGATCCCTATATGTTTTTACAACGTAATGTTACGCTAAATCATATATAAAAGAAAAAGAGTACATGTTTAAAAGGTTGTGATATGTTATTATTATGTTATTTTCTTGGTAAAAGAAAGATAAAATATTTTGTACATTTATTCAATAGAGCTAAAAAACAATAATGAAACATTTAATAATATGAAACTAAAGTTATTTATTTACTTCCATTTTTTATTGTAAAAAATATATTTTTAATTAAATAAGCAAGGGGTATTTACTTGATGAAGAACTGGTGAAGTCATCAGCACAAGAATCGTGATAATCCAAGTCAAGACCCCTTCGTTTTTTTTTTTTGGCCGGTCTCGGGTTGACTTTTCTGGCTGGTCTCGGGTTGAATTTTACCGTGCCAACACAAAATAAGATTTTGGCAATTTTTGCCACCAAAAAAAAAAAGAATGAGAATTTATTGTCAACTTTTTTAAGACTTTGAGTACTTTTGCCACTATTTTTCCTTTAAAAAACTGTACATTAACTTCGAAGTTATTGGCTAGAATTTGAGTATATAATGATACAACTAAAAGTCATATGTGCACTAGCACTATGATGACTTAGTAAATTAATAATGCAAATGTCTATTATATAATGATGGAAATTCTCTCAATTTTATTTACTAGGAGGATAAAAATGATCGCCATTTTTCATTCTTCGTTATCCAAAAAAAAAATAAAAAAAAATCCTATCATGCGATGCAAATATCTTAATACATTTCATCATTAATTCGCAAATAAATAACCAGCAAATAGTTATTCAAAAAAGAAAAATAATGACCATTTAGTCCTAGTTCATCCAATCACTTCAAGCTAAATTCGGTTCAATGATAAAATAAAGTTGGGAATAAATTGGCCAAATTAAATATATTATATTCAAATTGAGCTCTCTAATATAATTAATTTGAGTTCACATATGTCCCATGCTAATTAATTATAGGCTTTGTGTCCCCTCATGCTGGTTAATAGTTAGATCTCTATTTTCTCAACTCAAATTCGGATTATTCTTATTATATTGTACATGTTATTTATCTCTTGGGTTTCTTCGTGGATTTTCCGTAATTTTGAGGCAAAATTTTTGGGATATTCATGAACAATAAATCTAAACTAAAACACTAAATCATAAAAATGCACTAAAAAGTAAAAATATCTATAAATCAAAATTATTGGGATCAGAGAATTTTATTGTTTTATTGAAGGAAAATTTAATCATGTCAAGTAGAGTCGGGACCATGTACGAGTATTATTTTATTAAAGTTATTTATCTATCGTATATTAATTCAGTAGATTACTGTACTAGTTTTGAATCCTTATTAAACTTTGGTGATTTTTGCCGTAAACTTTATTGAGCAATTTCCTCAAAATTTGTGCATCCTCATGCTCTCCTCGTGCTCTGGATTACAGCTCGACGAGATCGAACCTCTATCTATTCCACCACGTCGTCGGCATAAGAACTCCTCGGTGTTTGGATGACGACTCTCTCTCAACACAAATTCAAAAATAACACACCCCCGGTCAATCAATTCAATATTAAATTAAATATTGTATAATATAATCGTCGAATAAATTCATTGAAAGCCAAATCTAGGACTAGTAATAAGGTCATATAGATTATGTTATTTATAGTTTCGGTAACATTAGATTTGACTAAGCTTTGTGATTAATATCAAAAGTTTATTATAAGTATGTTGATTAGTGAGTTTGGACTTAATTAATTATTCTTAGGCAGATAGTACTACAATATATATGCAGCTAACCTAATTATTTGTACAAAACATCAACTCCTCGTTAATAATTGTTAAGGGCAAAAATACAAACCAAACAGTCACGAGGAAGTATCCTCGAGTTTGAAAAAAAGGGTTTGGGTTTAATCTCTTTATGGCTAAGAACGGCTAGAACAACGATGGCAAACGTCTGTGGACTCTCTTTATTGATGAACTATGGGGATTACAGCTTTGTGAATACACTTTCTTGCTTTCTTGGATATGATGCCGCACCCCGCCATCTATGGCGAGGTTGCCTACATACCCGGCAAGCCGGGATCACGTCATCACGTAGTTCAAAGTGGTGGTGTTTCTCTTCTTCTCTCTCCCTTCTTTCTTTCTATATGGTTTCTCTTTGGTTTCTCTTGGCCGAATGTGCAGCCCCCTCCAATGGAGCTCTCTCTTAGTATTTATAGGCGTTTTGCCCTAGCTTCTCAGCCGTTGATCTTCGAGCGGTCTTTTGCCCTAGCTTCTTAGCTGTTGATCTTTATGGGGTCCTCCTCTGCCACCTTCTGCCGAAAGCACACATAATGTCTTCGGGACCACCTCTGGGCGTCTAATGCACGTACGGACTCATTCGGGCCACCGACAGTGCCTCGCCCTTATTTAATGCGGATGGTCGTACACTCTGACACTTCTTCGCTGGCACTTCTCTTCGACTCTCAGGTGTATATCTCTGTCGGGCCTCTGCCACTTTCTTCGAGTAACTTCCTCGCTGGCTAACCTCATCGAGTAACTTCCTCGAACTTCCTCGAGGGTCAACCTCTTCGAACGACCTCGTCGCTGATCACTCGCCAGACTCCATTCTTGCCTCTATTTCACGTCGTTTTTAAGATAAACGACATGAGTAGTGTTAATGAGACATTTGACAAAATCCGACCTTAACAATAATAATTTAATGGCAATGAATAAATTATTAATTAATCAATAAGGGGAATAATTGATAACATCAATAGTACTTATTAGTTATTAAACACAAAACTTATATTAGACACTAAATATTGATCTAGGGTGTAAGTTATTTCTATATATTAACAAGTGATCACTCGATTTAATCAAGATTCAACACCGTACAAACACAAAAGAAATTGACGAGCAAAAAATTATGAAAATCGTTAATGTGTCAAACGTCTTACATTGAAATATTCAGGGTTGATCGTACGATAATTGTTGCCTAATCGTCTATTGATGTACCGAATAAAAAAATAAGACTTATAATAACCGTTACCGTTTTATAGGCTACCAAAAAATGGGAACTAAATAGAAAATCGATTAAAGCTGATGAATCCTTATTTAACAAATTTTGTAAAATAATTAAGATTTTTGGAAAAGTTTTTTCTAAAAGAGGGCTTACATATAATTTTTTTATTGAATACAAAACAAACACTTAATATGTTGTGTTTAATATCAGGGTTTTATTACATATATTAATAAAATTGTAAATATTATATATTAATATTATCTTATAAAATAGAATAAACAATGAAGTTTAATGTATACCTATATAATCATGTAAATATTATAATTTATAAAAATAAAATAAAATTTGTTGGTAATAAATCCATTGTTCGTTAATAAACGGTTTGAGTTTTTGCTTATAATTTTTAAGTTTTATTTATTATAAACACTTAGAGTTTTTTTAGAGATTGAAAGTTTTATTTCTCTTCTAGCCACGTGTCTTATACGTGTCTAACTATTTTTTAGGGGTTAAAAGGATTCGCACTTAATTTTGAAAAAAAAAACATTCAATTTCATGATATTCTTATAAAAAAAAGTTCGTATACATGTTAATTGAATTTTAAGACTTACAGTATTAAAAACGGATTCATATGAATATAGTCAAAGGGCCTTTAAATTTATTTTTGCTATTCGTATTAATTTAGGATAATGTAGAACATGTTTAACATTTGTGATACATCAAATTGTATTGTTAGAAGGCCTTAAAATTTATTTTTGCCTGGGTCTCTCATTTTAAGACCGACTCAAATGACGATAATCCTCCAAAAACGCTTAAATATTATTTTTGGTCCTCTTATTATGATAATTCTTACTTCAGCCCTGGATAAACCCTTAAAATGAAAAATTGATTGTTCACTGTCACTGGCTCTCTAAACACTGATTTACACTACAATAATGCACCTGTGTATGAATACATATTTATAAAAAAGGCCATGTAAACATTCATTTCCATTATAACTATGCACGTGTGTATGTATCATGTATGTTTTTGTACATAGTTTAAACAGTTCTATAATTATTGTATATATGCGAATTGCAACAGCCTAGGATTATCGAAGAGTCGTAACCAATTGGATCTTAACTAGCTAATTAAGCTCAATTAGCTATAGAATGGTACTCCCTGGCTATTAAGCTCACCCTTAGCTTTAAGTGATTTTTTTTAAGGGATAATAGTGGCATAAGTCCTCAACTTTTACTCAACTAGGGCGGCATAGCCTCAACCCCATTTAATAGCGGTATAAGTATCAAAAGATGATTTGTGTCCATATTTGACTAACGGAAGTAGTCAACGTTTGCGTAGTCAGCTTCTCATCAACATGGACGCCACGTAATCCGACATGTCACCATACACGCCATCCTCGCGTCATCAAATTTAATGCAATCGCCATTAATTTTGCATTAAATTTGATGACGCGAGGATGACATGTATGGTGACAAGTCGGATTACGGCGTCCACGTTGACGAGAAGCTGACCAAGCAAACGTTGACTACTTCCGTTAGTCAAATATGGACGGAAATCATCTTTTGGTACTTATACCGCTATTAAATGAGGTTGGGGCTATGCCGCCCCAGTTGAGTAAAGGTTGAGGACTTATGCCGCTATTATCCCTTTTTTTAAGGATCTTTAAAATTTAGAGTGGGTTTTTTTTTTTTAAAGTGGGTTTTTTTTTAAAGGAAAAAAAAATCAAAACGAAAATATTTGGAAAGCTTAAGCCATTCAAATAAAGCTCTTATTTGGGTAGTCTCTTATGACATAGATACTTGGATGATGGAAATATGCGTGTTCGCTGACTTTATTCTTGACAATGACAAATGAGACTCGGATTTACTTCAGCGTTTTTAGAATTTGATGTACAGATTAAAAAATAAAAATTCACTGAGCCTTCAACCTAATCTCGGTTAATGGGTTTGACACTTTTAACCCTAAATATGTTTTCTCGGTTCGCTCGGCTTACAAAGTAGCATACAAAAAAGAATCAATATGACTCAAGCTGGAAATTCTAATTATAAGGGCTGATAGGTGTAATTTAGAATTTAATTATGCGATCCTAAGAAATTAAAAATTTTATATGTGGCGTCCTTCTATTTTTTATGCTCCCTACGCAAAAATCTTACTCGTAAAGGTATCCAACTGGATAACAAGTGTTAGAGTTGCGGAAATAAAAGAGAAACACAATTCCACGCCTTGATCACTTGTCCCGCTACGTTGGCTGTGTGGGATCTTCATCAACTTCCTCTCGATGTGTATAAAAAAAATATGCACTTCGCCAATGTATTTCTCTTATCTTAATTCCTCGCTTTCCCAACAAATTTTGAATTTTTTGTTACTCTTTGCTGGTACATTTGGAGGGAACGAAATCGTACAGTTTTCGAAGGCAAATGTTTGACTTCGGCCTCATTGATTGGATTCTCCTATTCAATATTGAATGAGTTTCAAGCTACACATAAAAATGTGATCAGATGAGACCGTGCATAATCAGATCGGAAGAAGAATCTCTTCTCATCGGTTGCCTCCTGCATCACCATCCATAAAGTTGAACATTGATGCGACGATTCAAGGAATGAAGGCAAGTTTAGGCGGGGTATATACTTAGGAACGCCGAGGGACTTGTTTTGGGCATTTTTTTTTGTAGAAGAATTAGTGGTTGCACCTCAGTACGTAGCGGTGGGCGAGGCTATGGTTATTCGTGTGGGGGTAGTTGGTGGTTCGTGCTCACGGGATTGATGAGCTTATCATTGAATCTGATGCTAAGATAGTTGTGAAATCGATCGATAAACCCTCATTGTCAAACAATCTCGGCCCTATTATGAATGATATTTGAAACATCCGCGATGAGTTGAGTGATATTTCACTATAGTCCGACTTCGGGACTAACATAAACAACATCGGTGTTATTAACTCTGTTATGGGGATGCTAACCCCAAATTGAGAATACATGAATGTGTAAAAAGGTGACAAGGCATCTGACGGATGAGATGAGTTGTATCAGATCCACTTATAGAACTTATAATGCCATGAAAAAATTACTTCTGATATTTGTACTACGACAAAATAATATGAAGAATATGAGATAGAATTTTGTGCATTTCAAAATACTTGCCTATATTTCTCCTACATAATAGAGTTTCATAACTTATAATTATTAAGTAATAAATAATGTTAAGCATGGGGTAGAAGCTAGTAAAGGTTAGATTTATTACATATGTAAAGGTCAATACATTAGCCAATACGAAATATGAAACTAGACTCACCTAATAAAGTTAATGGGGTTAATGGTTCTTACCATTCAAATTTGGTATATTCGGTATATTTTGTAATTTGTACCACTATTTATTTTGGTATATAGTTTGGTACGCAGTTATTAGAGATAGAATAATTAAAGTGTAAAGACAAATTGGCAATGGTCCTAGTGTACGTGGTTCAATATTATAAATAGCTTAATTGCTGTCTTATTGGGGTAGTGTGACAGCACTCAAGAGGCCCGTGAAACCTGAATTCGTGACACAATATAGTTGCAAATCTCAATCAATCTGTAATTGACTAAAAATACGTCCAAATATAGCCACAATTTCATAATTTGAACGTCTATTTTGTTTTGGAGAATATTACTTATATTAGATGTAATGAATACATGAATCGTAATGTGCAACTATTCTATCATATGTATAATATATATGACTTCTGTAGTTAGTTTAATTACTTAGGATATTTCCAAAACACACATATATAAAAAAGCAAATGAACATGGGCTTGGGAATATATTTTCAAGTTTCCATAAATATATATAATCTTGATATAATAAGTGTATCGGTGTATTCTAATTTTTTTGCGACAATAGTATAAAAAGCTGCAAAATTGTGTCGAGGAACATGCTAAGTGTGAAGACTAATTAATAACGCTATCGAGACCCGACGCAGAGCAATCACGCAGAGTGGACGTACCTTCTACAGTGGGAGTGGGTCTAACCAAGAAATCCGATTGAGAGATTGATAGTGGATCGAGATTTACAAACAGGAAGTGGACGTACCTTCTACGGTGGGAGTAAACCTTTATAATTCTAGTGTCAAGTTTCTTGATTTCGTTTACTTTTATGATCTTCTTATTTGACAGATTAGGTCAAATTCCTAACAGAGCATATGTAAGGATTAAACTCCAAAAACATCAACTATTAACTAATTTATTAAACTAAACGTACATGTGTTTTAGTTTAAGTGATTACAACTCGACGTAGATGAGATTAGGCTTCGAAGTTGTTTAGTAGCCATTGGATACTGTTACTATAAACTACAAGATGAGTACTTATATATCAAATTCCCTTATCTTTCGCTTAAACATAATAAAGACACATTATATGTTAACATCAAGCATCTTCCCTCATACAAGTACATTTACTAAAATTTAAATGTTCAACAAATTTTACTCTCTATTCTAGAATTAGAGAAATATGCAACGGTTAGTAAGTCTTGGAATAAGCCTATTTATTCTTATAAGTAAATGACTGAAGAGCCTAAGTAGTTGATCAATTCCCTAAATTCAATTTTTAGGGCCTGAATTTTATTGAATCTTCCACACGCACAGTACAATGAGTAAAAATCCGCATCTTTACACATGATTTTTCAGTTCCAAAGTTCAGCGCGTTTAAGTCCGGTCCTATCTTTGCAACTGATTTTTCAATCGCGAAGAATAGTTTACTTTGTGTTCTTTAATTTTCTTTTGGTTTTGTTTAGGTATTCCATAAACATGCATTAATCTAATCCTAGAACATGAAATACTAAAAGTGATCATAAAATGTTTGGTCCAAATTATTATTGTATCAAAACTATATAAGTTGTACCAAACAAACTAACGACACAATACTTAACACATGCATTTAAAGTTTAATATAAATACACTAAATGACAACCATATACTATCTTTGGTCAGACAATATTATCATGATCAGTCTAATCTAAGTACTAAATACATGCATGACTGGAAGTTTATCTATAAATTGTACAATATAATAAAGTTTTATAGCGATATTTTATACAAAAGATCTAGAAGAGATCATCGAATATTGGAGTGAGAAAAAAGATAAAAGTAGATATGTCTTTAATAATATGCCATCTTTATTAATTATTGCTTTTATATTTATGGGGCGATGAGTGATATAATATTCATGTCTGGTTTTTGAAGGGTCCCATTCCCATATGCTCACATTCAGATGAACAGCATACTTGATGTTGAAAGACTTCGATCGAACCACCATTCTTTCAACATTAATTTTTGGAATCATCCAAAAAAATAATTCTATTTTTACTAATGATCCACAAACAGTAAATCGGAATCATAGACTTTTGGATCATGAACTTCGAACGTGATAGGTTTTCGAGGGTAGGATTGAACTCAACACCTCAGGGTAGAGATTCAATGTTCGAGCATTGGAGTTGTACCGTTCCGATAGGGGTCGACGTACTATATGTTCAATGATATCCACAATATTTAATTCTTATTTTTTTTTTATAATCTTTTCCTTTTATACATATTATAGTTCGTGATTCAAATATATCATTTATTTTCTTATTCTATTTTTTTATTGCGGAAATTCTTGCAATTGATTGCTGAGGATTCTTCAAATTTTCGTTTTAAATTGAGTTTCTACATAAAATTCACGTGTTCTCAATGTTGCTTTGAAATGTATGTATGATATATTATTTAAGGATATGTATTCTTAGGATATTTCCAACATTAAATTTGATAGATATTGTCCACTATTCTATACCACTTTATATATATATATATATATATAATTTCTGATCATTAGATTTGTTCGTGATTTTCTAGATATCACGAGTACAAGATAGGATTAAAAGTCTAGAAGATATTCAATGATATTAGATATCACAGCGATGCAAGATATTCGCTCGATGCATCCAAACTCAAAGTATGTTTTTTAATTAAGAGATATTGTGGCATAAGTAGTCAATATTGTACCAAATGTGTATTCATATTTCTAACTATTTCTCTTTTTAACGGCAATAGTCTCAAAGGCTACAAAACATTGTCGAGGTCCAGTCACCGCCCATGTTGACTTAACATCTGCTTATAAATTATAGACGCAAGTATAAAAGACATTGACTCAACATGAACAGAATTGAACTTTGATAATATTTTGTAACTTTTGGCTAGTAGTACTGCCAGCTAACTGGGTACTTATGCCGAAAATCCCCTGTTAATTATTTTGTTAACTTTTTTTATGAAAAGTCGGTATGTTTTAAGTGTAAGTGAAGAAAGTATAGATTGTTGGTGCCAGGTGGTGTAGCTAATAAAACCGTCCAAATTGAATCCCAACGGACATAATTAGTACGATCAGTCTCAACTCTCAACCACCAATTTTAAATGCTATTTAACTATAATTAATTAACGATAATAATGTACTTACATAAGAGATATTAGTCATAGTGTTGTATTGATTGCCAAACACTCCATTTCGTTTTCTTCGAACAACAAAGAAAACGAGAGCTCATATATGTATCGATTCGTATATAATATTGCATTATCATATACAATTATATATA
Organism: Parietaria judaica; assembly: GCA_954871525.1. Taxonomy (NCBI): domain Eukaryota; kingdom Viridiplantae; phylum Streptophyta; class Magnoliopsida; order Rosales; family Urticaceae; genus Parietaria; species Parietaria judaica. The sequence continues at coordinate 40,040,435 of OX940865.1, forward strand.
TATGTGTATGTATATATGTATGCAGTGCACACCTTTCAAAGCTGTGTATGAATGAATGCGCTTGAAAAGAACAGCCATGATTTTCGAGAGGTAAATTGGAAAACATGAAATTAAATTATACAGCGTTGACAATTAATTGTGATATTAGATTATAACTTTGACTGTGTATTAATTTGCATGCATTATTTTTTTTAGTGTTGGTACGTATGAAGTTGGCATCGTGAACAAAGATTAAGTACTATATATATATATATGCGCGCGCGTCTGTCATGAACTCTAAAAATTCATAATTCATAGATGAATTACACGAATTATCAATATGAAATACATATATACGTCCTAAAATATATAGATAAAGCGTGACCTGTATTACTGTTCTAAAGACTAGTACTATTAACTGATCGGATAACCCGTGTGTGTGTTGGGGAGAGAGAGAGAGAGAGAGAGAGAGAGAGAGAGAGAGAGAGAGAGAGAGAGAGAGAGAGAGAGAGAGAGAGTGGCGAATACAGTGGTGAAGTAAGTTGATCACGTTGACTTTGGGCCCTCATAATAGTGTCCGTCTTTTGATTATAAATACTCGCGTGATATCTTGATTATCAATGTAAGAGAAAGCATCGAAATTAGGTGAATCACAAACATATAGTTTTGGATGCATGTCCATATATATTCTTATATTTTTCTAATTTTAATACATAAATATATATATTAAATTTTGGACACATGTCTCTATTGAGAGATGGAATTTGTCTAAGCGACTTGTCAAAATTCTATTAAATAAATTAAAAAAAATGAACGAATATTCAATGTCGCTATAATATAGAATTTACATCACTACTATAAAATATAAATATTGAGATCTTATGCTGGTGTCAAACCCTACAATAATAATTTATATTTATTTTAGGGTCCCATTATTTTAAACCAACAAGTTGTCAGATTCTACATACGTATATATATGATCGATCGCCTAGATTTCTTGACAAAAGATATCACGTAATTAAATACTGACTGACTATATAATATACGGCATTTGCTACGAAAATTAATGTTGCAGAGATGATACATTAATAAATACTAAATATCATGGTCAATGTAGGTCTTTTACTGCGTTGTAAATATGGCGACTGCCAATTCCATTAATCACGTTTTTTATGGTATATAATCTTTTTACTGCTGAAGTTGTTTAATGTTCACTATTTAATTAATTCTCTTCAAAAATGTATCTACTTGTTGTTAAATTCCAAAAGAAATGTAAAAAAAAATGTTTTTATATCACGCTAAAATTAAAAAATAAGTATACCTATATATATATATATATATATATATTAACGTAAAAGAACTTATAAGATATATACTATATCATGATCATTTATATAGATATATTAAATTTTATCGACTGTACTTACACGCGTTACTCAACAACCTTCTAACGTAAAATTCAAGGCTTATAGAGAAGACTTTTGGTACTAAAATCAGTAAATGTTACACTTCAGGAATGATTAAATAATATATATATATATATGTGGGACCAATTATCTAAAAATAAACAACTCCCAAAGAGAACATATTCTCTTTCTCAAGCCGTTCAAAGTAAAAAATTTATAGAGAAGAAAAGGCAAGCGAATCAATTCAAGAATAACAATCTTGTGGTTATAATGAAATCAAGTAGTATTTAGATTACACGTTTATGTTATATATTAAAAAGATATATGACACATATATTATCTATCACATGGAGGGATGAAAATGACAACTTTCCCTTTTCACGTTCTTTTTCTACTATTAAAAAAAATACTAATTAGGGTTTAATTTTTTATTACTGTTCTCAACTATCCCTTCATTCCCGGCGAGCATCAAATACTTGTCCCTCCTCGTAAAAGCCGTGCACTCAAACCCTAACGCCTCCGCCAGTTGTTTCTGAATGTAATTCGCCACGTCGAAGCTCGTCTTCTCGCCCCCGCTTCCGCCGCAAGTCATTGCTTTTGGAACCTTCCCGAGAAAATGGACCGAGTAGCGGGGCCTGGGGTTCATGAAGAAGAAGAACGGGTCCAAGCACTTGAGGCCGCTCGCGGTCGTCCCGTAAAACATGGTCACGTGCGTGTCCACTGCCACCGGTACGATCTCGTCGGTGAGCTCGGCAAACAGTGAGCTGAATCTCAACAAATATGGCTCTCTGCATGTAGTGCCCTCGGGGCAGACAACGAGATCCCCTTTTTTGAGAATCTCCCGCATCGTCGCGCCGTCGTGATCGCGGTCCCTCGTGAGCCTCACGGTTCGGATTGTCGCAATGATCTCCGACATCTTGCTCAAGCTGTACGTCACGGCCGTGACTGGCTTAGCGAGCGTGATACTGAGGAAAACAGGGTCGAGGAGCGTTCGGTGGTTGCACACGTAAAGGACGCCTTTTTGTCCCGAGGCCGGAGACGGAACAATATCAGTTGGGCCTTTGACCGTAATGTCAACACCACTGTAGCACCCGAGCGGGGTTCCAAGCCAGAAAGGAAGGAACCCCATCGAGATCCGGAACACGGCAAGGAATATCCCGATCGGGAGCCACATGAACATGGCCAGCGTGGCAGCCGGTGTCGGCAGAAACGCAAGCCTCCCGTCGTGGAAAACGAGCGGCTTCGGGTAGCTCTCCCGGGTCATCGCCTTGTCCTGCTCCCTCGAGTCCACCACGTAGCCTTCCTGTTGAATTCGTCAAAAAAGTCAAAGCATGTCAGGTCAACAAATCAGGTGATATTCAATATGATGAGATGATAATTAGAGGGGCAAAAAGGGGAAGAATTTTTGAGCGCGTGTGGATTCGTTTTCACGAGGACGGCGTTTACGTGTTGAAAAAGGAGAAAATGGTAATTAGGTTGGGTTGGTGCATGTGAGCAATTAATTGTCTTCATTTAGTGGTAAAGGAAAAGCTTGCTCTATTGGTGAAAATGGCGGTTTCTCTTAGGGTTTAGTAAAAGCATTAAATTGTCATTTCTTACTATATTCTCAAAAACCGTTGCTTTTGCATGCAAATATGCAATGTTCTTTCTTTAGTATATAACTAAATACGGTATGAATTTATTTTTTATAATAATAAATCTAGCTGAAACAAGGTTAACAAATTCAACACTTTTAACTCATTAAAGAAATCGTTAGGTGAGAGGGTTTAACTGTTATTAAAAGAAATTCCCAGCTAGATTTAACAACAAAAAAATAGTTTAAAATATAAATAGAAAAAAAAAACTTTTTAGATTTTTTTATTTAAATAGAATCTATGTTTTTATGTTCATTTTGATAACATATCAAACGTTCAAAAATGGGACCGACAGTCCGAGTATGTATAATCAAAACTTATTTAATAAAAAAAAGTGTTCTCTGTATATCTTGATCCACAGTTTGAGTTAAATTAAATTAAAACAAACAAACAAAAAAATAGAAAGGAATAATAAGTGATAATAGTATTAGTAATCTTATTAACATTGATGAAAATATGCTTTAAAAAAGTTCAAACTCCATTGATGGCTAACAATGAAACACGTACCTTGCAAAGAGATATAACAAGCTGGTCATGAAAGCTACACGTCCCGAGCCCGATGTCCGGCTTGTCATCGCCGAACCGTTCCTTCATCGCCCGGTGCTTGACGAGCAAACCTGGCTCAGACACGAACCCGGTGAAGCACTTCCCTGAGTTGGTCTCCAATTCCGTCCCCAACACCTCGTCCACGTCCAAATACTCCTTCGCGAACCCCTCCACCAAAACCCTAGGCAAGCTCGTCACGACGACCTGGGTCCGGGCCACGGAGAACGCATCGCAAGCCGACCGGTTCAGGTTCTCGAGGTAGAACTTGGGCAACACGGAGCGGCTGACGCTGTCCATGGTCTTCGTCTTCAAGCCGTGGAACGTGATGAATATCATGACCCTGAGCTTGGTCTCGTAATCGAGGATCCAGAGGAACGAGCACGAGGCGAGTAGGACGAAAGCCCGGACAATGCCGCCGCCTTCGAAGGCGATGAGCATGAAGTAGGGGAAGAAGGACGAGGAGGAGCATCGCACGAGCACGTTGTGGAAGTCGGACACGGCCGTGAGGCTCCCCGAACCCGGGCGGTCGAGGCTGCACTTGGACACGGCCGGGTACGGGGAGTTGGCTAGGGTTTGGGCCCGGGACGAGTACTTCCTCATCTTCCTAGCGAACCGGAAGCACGAGTTGGCGAAGAGGTTGTAGAGAATCCAGTCGAAGAGCTTGAGAAGCACCATGGGAAAGAACATGGCTTGTTTTTGTTGCTTTCTTCGTAGGGTTTTGAAGAGAAGTAAGAGAGGTGTGGAAGAAGAAGAAGGGATATGGCAAGGGATTTATAGGACTCATTAAATGAGTGTAATGAGGCCAAGTTGACCAAAAGGGACACACCGATAGCATTAATACATTTCATATTTATTTTACCCTTATTTTCTTCTCTTTTTTGCATTTTCCCACTTGATGCGTGGACGGTCAAATTAGCCGTGATTTAGTCATTTTTAATTAAAATAATTATTTTAGAAATAGAGTAATGGACGGTTAATTGATATAGCCGTCGGACACTCGAATTGGATTACCTATAGTCGAATCGTAATACAATATAATTTCTATAAATTAATATTTTTATTAGGACCATGATTTTACTATATCATTAAAATTATTAATTTATCGAATAATAATATAAAAGACTATATAGAAGTATTATATAATTGAGGCTATTAATTTACTGAGTATTGGTTTAATGAGATTCTACTGATTAAAAAAAATACCGAAATACTTGAATAGGGTTATTTAACCGTAGACAAAGAAAAAAAGGATTGTTATGTCTTCTCAATTACCTTATTACAACTTAAAGCTCGTGAAAACCCTAGATAATTTTGTGAATTTGGATCTTATTATTTATGGTATCATGATCATCATCTTGTGTTGAATTATTGAAAAAAGATCAAGCTCTTTTTATTCCCAATTGAAGTGTATTAATATTATCTCTCTCAACAATCACATAAATATTTTCCAATTAACCCTATGCTTGTGTGAATAATTAGTATTTTTGATGTCATCATCTTGAGCTGTATTTCCTTGTGTACCTAACTAGGAAGGCAAGCTCTTTTTGTTCCCAATTGATTAAAACGTATTATTATCATCTACAAGGGATCAAATAAATACGTGACAGGTTTTGTCACGCTGAAATTTAATTTGCATAATTTTTCCCATATTGCACATGCACGCAACATGTAGGTGCTGCTTTTTGGCTCTCATGTTGCGTGAAAATAAAAAACAAAACACCTTCCATTATTGCTGACCGCTGACCGCGGCCATACTATGCACATCTTGACTTTTTTTTTCAACCCGAAAATATAACCGTTTATGTCAAAAAATTTGTGCGGTTAAAAAACCGTAATTCTCGGATTTTTGTTGTAACTCTTGTTTTGAGATTCAACTCCAAATTTTACAAGTTGTTCAAACAAATTCTTTTTAAATTGACTTCCAAACATATGAAAGCTGACTAGACAATTGTGTCGAAAATTCACATATTAAAATCGGTGAAACTAAAAATTATAACCGTTTATGTCAAATTTTTGTGTGGTCTTTCAGTAGTCAAATAACATTTTTCTTTATAAAATCAATCGGCTTTAAAACGAATGAACAATTGTTAGGAAATGCATCGAAATAGTAGCAAAAATTCACCCATGAAGTAAAAAATTACTAAAAATTTTGAACCTTTTTTTTTTTTCCTCTTTTCAAATTATTCAGTAAACAAGAGAGAAATGGTGAAAAGACGATCGTGGCAACCGTCATGACAATGACGATTCGCAACGATGGTCGGAGAGAGAAGGAAGAGATTATATTTTGTACAAATATTTTCAAAGTTATTTATTTTTAATGATTTAAATAATAAAAAATAAGCCTATCTCTTTGTGCCATATTTCAAAATTCATCGAAAAACGTGTAAATCTTTTTTTGTTCTTTCTAAATTTACTTACCAACAAGATTGCCCGAGGCTGATCAACAACGTACAAATATATATTATATGATCATTTATAAAATACAGTATATTTTTCATATAAGTCCCTATGTGAAGCACCAACCTTGAGTTAGATCACCCACATGACTCTTTGACTTTTCCTTCTTCATTCTTATAGATAAATTAATAATATATAAGAATAAATCGCCAAGAGTCAAATCTCATTTATATTGCACAACTACTTTCTTTTTTCCTTCTTTTGTTTTCTTTTTCTTTTCGGCTTTTGTACACTTCCTTTAACGTTTGAAATATCTCTATCAACATACATGGTGTACTATGCCAAGTTGATACATGCAATACACTATTTATACGCGTATATTATATATATATATATATATATATATATATATATATATTCGAGTTTAATATATCACAGACGTTAAGCCCCCAGCAAATTAATTAACGAAATAAATGATCATCAAAGATTTAACTTGTTATCTATTTGAGGTTTTTATCGACGTGAAATAAATAATTTACTGAACATATGAACATTTACATGCAGAAATATATATACGAAGTAAAATTAATGCGAATTCTGTGACTGATATAATTTAATGCATGTCCGTATTAGGGTTTATATCAAGAGATCATCATCCCAACTATCTTTCAACCAGAAAGGGAAAATAATGGATCAAAAATATATATATTTTTTAACAGTGCTGTTTTCCAAGATATTCTCTTCACTCCATCCATAATAATGACAAGCATGGTAGGTGGGAAAATGTTGATACATAAATAAATTAACTAAATAAATAAACAAATTAAAATTAAAAATCAGGGTTTCAATCTGCATGATGTTGTGGCAAAAAACGAGATCAGTTAGTGTTAATGTTCATTGGAACATAATTGAAGATGCTTCATTTTTATTTTTATTTTTATTTTTATTTTATCTTGATTCTTGATGAGACAGGTAAGATCATAAAAGTGTTGCTAGGGTTTGGTGACCTTTTTATCATTTGATATAGATGTGTCAATATTCCCATGCGTGTGGATTTACATGAAATAGTTATAATATAAAGTATATTTGGCATAAGTACTTATATTTCATACAATTGTGTTTTATGGTCAATTTTATTAAAGAATAATCGTATATGTATAATATGTGTCATTCATGTAACGGATTTTAGAATTGGACCTCAGCACTATAATGTTGTCTTGGTGTACTATTACCGCTAAAAAATAAATTTAGAATACAATATAGAACCTCTTTAAATTAATATTTGATAAACTTATAATCTCGATAAGATAATACTTTTGCAGGTCCCGACTCTATTTAACATGACTAAATTTTATGTCAATAAGTTAATAAACTCGATAAAATAATAAAATTCTTTGGTCCCAATAATATTAATATATTGAGATTTTAATGTATATATAATGACCTAATACAAAATTGAGCACTTATGTAAAAAATAAAAATAAAAAATCCTTAATAATAACAAGATTTTGGAAGATTCCCACATCCCATACCTAAATTACCAGTCTTTCTATGTAAGTTAATTCATTGATTAGCTCCTAAAAAACTGTAATAACGTTAATTATAATTATAATAAGGGCTATTTAATTCTTATTTGACCAATTAAAAAAAATAAAAATTCTTATCTGAACAAATATTATGTGTAACAATAAGTGATGATCAGTTCGTTATCAAGCGTTACTTTATTTTGAATTCATGATATGTTATTATACTGCATACAAATGGAATGACACGAATGCATGCGATACGAATCGCATATTATATATATATATATATATAAAGAGTGGGATTTATGAGTAATATATAGTTATGGTCTGTCTTTTTATAATATTTGCGCATTTAAATATTTTAGTTTAAGTTTATAAAGAGACTGCATAATAATTAATATTTTTTTCTTCAGAAACTTCAAATAGCTTAAAAACGATAGCCGATATTAACTCGATAGGAAGCCATGGCCAATTACTTTCATTAATACGGATTTTTTTAGATAATGATGATATTATTTATTAAAAAAATATTAATTGATTGAGTCCTACTATACTTATTGTACTTACAGGAATAATAAAGTTCGTTGATTAGTGAATTTCGTACTATTTAATGGTAGTTAATCTATACCTAGCATTATTAAGTCCGTCCAACTTTATTTAATCAACAACTTATCATAACGTTTTTACAAAAGATAGTCTTGAATCAACAAAATTTTATTGCTATTTAATTTAATTAAATATATAAAAATCAACATGCTCCTCAAATTTTCGTTTTTTTCAATTCATTTTGCAACTGATGATATAAAACTCCGATCACTATTATTATTATCGTAATGGTTTTTTTATATATTAAAAATCCTTAATTGAAAATAGAAGATAAACGTATGATTACCGTTTTAACTTAAGAATTGTTGAGTAGGGCTGAAAATTTTGTACATGATTCTCGATTTTGTTCCGGTTCATGTCATGGTTCTGAACAATTTTAAATAATAAAAATTGGGGGTTTTATTATACTAAAATTCTTGGTTTTGGATTATTTTTCACGGTCCTGGATTTTTGTCTTAGATTAAGTCGTCTTTTCAAGGATATCTCTAGTATATGTGTTTTTTTCAAGGATATCCCGAGTATTTTCTCGTCCCGGTTACATAAAAATTGTGATTTTTATTCTTGTCTTGTTTCCGATCTTGGTTTTTTGTTTTCTTTTTAAATCCGGGACTTTTTCAAATCAAAACCAGCACATAATTTTGTTGTCCCAGAAAAAACAGAACAAAAATAAAATAAAAATAAATAAAGCTATATTCCTAGTTTCCGAATCTAATTTTAGCCCTATTATTATTGAATTAGATCCACTCCAAAAGGCGTTGTATTTCCCTATAACTTTTATAATAAACTTGTCTTAATTATTATTTTTCTTATTCTTAATTTTTCAAAAAAAAAATTACTCAATTATCCTTGGCGTCTTGTAGTACTAGGTTGTGATATAGAAATGGTATTGTATGAACAAATTTCTATTAATACGTAATTAAAAAAAAAATCAACATGCTCCTCAATTAATTGTCGTTTTTACATTCCTTTTGCATGGCCCATGTTGACATTTAAGCATAGGCAGGCATTGCCGTGTAGCTATATACAGTTGGTCATGTCGGCCTTATACGCAAGTATATACTATATACTATTAACGCTAATTTCAGTTAATTTAATTGATATTTTCATTAATTAACTTACAAATTAAGTCTTACAAATAACACTATCACATATATATTTATATAGTTAAAATGAACTAAATTTTGTTTACAATAAAGGCTAACATAAATCAACACCTATAAACCATTCTGGATTGTCTCTATCATTAATTAACGTCGTTATTATATGCTAACTAGTAGACGGCACCGCGCTTCGCGCGGTGGCGACACAATATTTTAAAAACTTTAAATAAAAAAAACTATCAATTATTTTGAATTGTATTCTAATCAGAAGACCAACATACTCTCCGAATGTAAAATAATTTGAAATTTCTATTAATATTATTCTCGTTTTTATTAGAACATAAACATGGTAAAAAGCTACATTAATAATAACAACAATTAAACATATAGAGAATCCTGATAAAAAAAAACTCGATTTTATGCGCGTTCTCGAGAAAATATGTTTGTGAATTTGAATGTTTTTTATTGTTATCAATTGTACTATTTAGATTGTAATTTAATAAAAAGGCCTAATAACTATATCAAACCTTAAAAAAATAGTGATTTTTTTTGTTAATTAAACTGTTGATTTTTCTCGCCTCTTTTTAATCATAACACCACCATCAAATGAAAAAAAAAAACCTTAATTTTTTGCCGCTTTTATTAAATCCTAATAAAAACTTTATTGTTTATGCGAGGTTAATTAAGAAGTTAGTTAAGATAAAAAAAATGTGTCTTTAGAAGAAGATACAAATTCATAAAAATTGAAAATCTCAATACTTTGTCTATAATGTACCATTATGGTTTCCGTTCAAAATACATAAATAATATACTCAACAAATGGCACAATTGAATAAAATATACGTTAATGTGTAAGTACAAACACATATTCTCGAAATGGCTCGACCGAAGTCTTCTGAGATGTTGATGGAGTGGAGTTTGGCTTACCGTGTAGAGCCTCGATAAATGGCTATAATGATCGGATGCTCCGGTGTAGCTTGTCTATATTATATGGACTTATGGTTATACAATATGTATTGTCAATGAAGCAATTGAAAGAGACATTAAATGTAAAACCAATAAAGCAAACGATATATAAATTTGATTAAAGACTTATAATAATAAAATATGATTCTAGGATAGAAATTTAAAAAAATAGTGTAAAATATAGCTTGACGATAAATGTATTAAGATAATAAACATTAAAGAAAGAAGGAAAAATGTAAGAACTTAAGACAGTAAAATGAATGTGCAAAAAATATAAATCTAAAAAAAACATTAAAAAATTACAAAAAATTATAAGCATATAAAGGAAAAGAGTAAAATACCTGTGTAAATAGTATTTACTATATTCAATTACCAATAAAAAAACTCACTCCGATGTCGGCGAAGAAGTCGATCGAGTAGTTCTTGAGAAAGTCATTTGTTCTAGTGTTTGCCGATAAAGTAATGTTTGCCATGCTTCCTTATGTTGGTCGAGGTAGCTTTTGATACATCACAGTTAACAAAATATTAATGCATAAAGAATAATAACGTGAGAAGAGAGAACGTAATAAAATGTATAAGAAGAGATGTCTTACTTCGTACTCACATTAAGAATTCTTATGAATCCTATATATATAAGCACTATGCTATATAATATACAATTAAAAAGGAAAAAAACCAAAAGCCTATACATTTCATCCATGAGATTGAAAAAATCCAAAAAAAAAAAAAAACTGTTACTTTTAACTAATAAATAGATTAACTGTCTAATAAAGACATATGTTATATTTGGTTGAGATAAAAAAAAATGTAACATGTGAATCATTATGTTCTTCTATTGGCATTATAACCTCTAATACCGATTGAGACGTTACAAACATATTTATTTTCATAAAAGTGGTGCAATATGCAATTAATAGTTATTGTATTGTTCATGCATAGTTATACCTCAAAGATTTAGATAGGAGTTTAAAAAAAAAAAAAAAAAAACTCATCGCTTGCAGCATGATGAAAAAGAATTATAGTTTCTCTCAAAATAAGAAATCTCAATGCCTAATATAATTTATGCATAAACAATTGTACAAATTAAAGTCATGCAAATTTCATGAAATCATAAAAAGATGCAAATTCCGTGATCATAAAAACAAAATGTCCAATATAGTTACTAATGTTTAAAAAAAAATTGAAAAACTAAAGATAGAACTTGGGTATAATTTAATCAAGGAGCAATAGTATTATTATTGCAAAAGATCAAAGGGCACAACAAATTAAACACACAAATTAGAAGCGTAGTTATGTTGTTCATGTGTGAAAATAAAATCTAAAATCTGTATATATATATATATATATATTTGAATTCTATGAGTTGAAAGAGATTCTAAATTATAAAAAAATTGAGCTTTTAATATTTTAATAACAATTTATCATGTTACTCATGAGTTCCTCCTTTTATACTATAAAGATTATAAATAGCCTACCAAATTGCAACATTTCAATGTAGTGCATAACAAATATTAAAACATTGACAAACTCACACAAAAAAAGTAATAAATGTACTAAAACAAAAACACTGGTAAATACAAATTATAGTTCTAATCACTTCAAATTGAATACTCAAATTTAAAGAGAGGGGTTATGTAATTCCAATTGCCCACCACCAACACGCTAGATCAAATTAGACATTTGAGAGAATTAGATGAATATTATCCTGGCTTAGTATTTTATCTTATAACTCGTTGCGAATATTTCTACAGAAGATAAATTAGTAATGTTAGAATTATGAAAATAAATAAATGATTAGAAATACTAAGAACATAAAAAAATATAGAGATTAAAACAATTGGTCTTGCCATCATTGGTACCAATGACAATGTTGTAAATGTTTGGTGAGAGAGGAGAATTTGCAAGACTCAATGGAGCACTGGTGCATGAAGAGTTTCTCGCCGGCATCGTCCGGGGTGACGAAAAGCCCAAGCTCGTGGAGTTGTTGAAACTTTGTGTGCTATCAGATTACCAAAATCTATATACTAAAATGCTTGTGCTACATACTGCCTCAAAAATGTGAACGTCAAGTCTTCAACCATCGTCATGTTATATAAAAAAAAAAACTTGAGATTTTATTACAGCTGTTAATTATAGATGTTAACGTATACTTGAATGACTGTTTGTTTTCTATTACTTTATTAAGTTAGAAGGGATGTATTTAAAAGGAAAATGAATGGACAAACTGAACGTATAAACTTGGATAAGTTTCTTATTATTATAATCAAGAGATGTTTTAATCATTAAAAAGAATTAAATATAAAGCTAACAAATGAGCTCCAAAACTTAAATGATATTAATACCCACTAAAAATTAAATTCGCATGTTGCTTTCTCTTGCATGCATGAGAGGATTTAAATTGAAAAATAGGTTTAAATCTGAAAAATTAGGATCTCAATATCTTGTTATATTACGGTGCCATGTCATCTTGTCAAAACTGTCCTTTTATATATATATAGATTTCAGTGTTGAAAATTCTCAATATATAATTGTACTTCCGAAAGTAATGAGAATATTAATCCCTTGATGAATAAATGTAATCTATAATTAATAGAAGCATTTCATAATTCATATTATTTGCAATTCTCTTTTACTGTTTTATTTTATGAGTACATTGATATTACAAAATGCGTCAATTAAGTCAAAGGTATGGAGTATGGACAAGGAAGAAATGAGAAACGACAATGAATAAAACACGCTTTAATTACATAGTAGATATCGTTATATGAATTAGCACATTTTGGCCTTACACGGTTGCTATTAAAATAAAATAAAAATAACTAGTAATTATAAAACTTTTGTATTCCGTAGTTGCGTTCAATTTTAATAATTATATGTAACACATGTGTTGGACACTTTGTCATAACATTGATCCAGACAACAGAGTTCGGCACTGCAGAGAGTTAGAGATTCTTTCTTTACGTAGATGCCCACACATTTAAAGTCTCAATCTTCAGCAAAATTATTGGCACGAGCACCATGATCAGTGCATTACTTCATTCGATTGTTGTGATTGAAGTTTGTCAACCAATCTCTTAGTCCTGAAGATTCGTAGTCCCGAAGATTCGTAGCGCCCTGCTTCTTACTTTATTTGGTTGCCAGTTTGACTAGCTATAAAGTCTTTGCTAGATGTAGTTGAACAACTAGCACTTTGAACGGAAAAAACATTGAACACACTTATGCTTAATCAGAGATGGTCTTGCGATATTATTAGAAGAGGGACGACTGGTTGTCCGACAATTAAAGTATCGAAGGTCATTCTTAAAAAAAAAACACTTGCTCTTTGTAGTTGGATCAACAATTGCACTAGTTCTTGAAGGGAGTTGATCTCTTGTGAAACTTAATAATCAAGTATCGTGTAAAATCATGTATTGTTTAGAAATGATTTTTAGTGAAATAAACTATTTGGGTCACTGCATCGTAGGCTACTCCACCTGAGTTTCCGAATTGCGTTAACAAATATCGTGTGTTTAAATCTCATTATTCTTATAGAGAATAAGGTTTTATTTGTTAAATGTGAAAAATCTATGTGTTTATCGTCACGTATTAGCTTTCAATCCCTTTCTCATTAATCACCTTTAACACTCTCTTCATCTTTTGTGCAATAATATTTCTATGGTCGACTATTTCAAAGTTTGACCGTTGACTAGGCAAACAAAGGTCTCGTGACTCGTTGCATTGCATGCATGATTCGTTTATGGATGGCAAAAGCATGGAGGATCGATAAGGAAATAATCGTAATTTCCACGCTATAAAACTAGACTACATCATGACATGTATATATATTAATTAATTGGACCACTTACTCGTAATGAAAATTGCCCATTGCATTGCAACTTGTTAATATATAGTTAATTACTTAATTGTCCTCACGAGACCTACCACGTTATTGCATGGCAACAAGCATTACTTGCATGTATACGTACATAGTACATACCCATACTAGTAGAAGCCATTTCCAGATAAGTCCATGGCTTCCACAAATTACATTAACATGATCGATATCCACTATTCATTATATGGTATAAATGTTCTATTAAGACATATGTATACGTGGAGAGCTTATCATGTACACGTGCGAACTATTTTTCTTTTCATAAAACTTGAATTTGTACCAAAACTTTAGAGATAATAACGACGAATTGATGTCTTTAAATATAGATGAAATTAGCGATTATGTACTCAAGTTTCGTATGTAAAAGTCAAAGTACTCAAGTCGCGGAAAGGTATAGGGATTATGTTTTATAGTGACGTGTAATCGAATTTTTGTTTACCACGTTTCACTCAAGCGCATTTTATCATGAGGATTCATAGTAAATGATGACATGTTACAAAAAAGTAACGAGAGTAGCAGAATAGAGACGGAAAACAAAGACCATACTTTTATGTTATTATGGTAATTCGACTTTTATAAATGAAACTTTTGTACATAAATGTTAATTAAATTTATCTAAATTATTTTAATACATTTGTCCTTATAATCTACAAAATTTATAACTTATATGCTACTTGTTGAACTTTTATTGTTGATGCCATAAATTCAAAATTCGGGAAATGAAAACGAATGTAAAAATATGAGACCTAGATATGACTAGTGATGCGATCGGCAAGTCACGGAATTTTCTTAGGAGTGGGCGCGATATGTGCCCAACATTTTCATGGACGCGGTTCGTGCTGGGCAACCGTCAGCTGTTAAATTGGGCTAGGGTGACTGCACCAAATGAGGGTAGGCTGGAAATGGGCTCGGGGCAGTCCATGCCTAATATCATATTAGATATGATCTTCTTTAACAAGAATCACTGATGTTAGGAGTAACTAAAGGACAGACCCAAGAAGGTTTGGAGGCGGCTTATGTCACCCCTAAGATTTTGTTTTTTTTCCTAAATTGTATATAAGGTATTAAAGTAAGCTATATAGTTAATTTGTTCTAATGAATTTACTACATGTTATTAAAAAGTAACGGCAAAGACAGATTAGGGAGGAAAACATAGACTCTAAACTTTTACGGAACTTGAGGGCCCGCTTGGTAGTGTTCTCGTTGTATTTTCGTTTTTTCACAAATTGATTTGTGATAATTAATTTTTTGTTTATTTTCGAAATTATGTTTGGTAAGCATTATTTTCTTAAAACGAAAAAGATAAATAAGTTTTGATTAGTGTTTTTAATAAATAAAAATATTGAAGAACTATTGATGAATTATATTGTAGCATTTATGAAGAAGAAGGAATCTGGAGTAAATTGGGTAAAGGAAAGAGAGATAACAATAAGAAGGTAAAAAGAAAATATATTTTATAAGCGCACATGTGACCATATACTATAGTATAACCTATAGTCCTATTTTCTTATCAAATAGAAATTGAAATATATATGCAATAATGTTTAGAAACCCTATCCACTCAATTAAAATACTATTAGACTTTTAATTGAAACATTACTTAGTTATACACTTATACTACACTACTACCGATCCTAAGTTTGTATAGATATGTATTGTAGCATGAAATATATAATTAACCTCTTACCTATTAAATAATTTCAAAGTGTTATATGGATTATGAAATACATATTTATATGTTGAAATTTGAAATAGTATATATCCACCATTATTAACAATAGTTATTTCTTATATTTGGTTAAAAAGCGTGTGCGTGTGATCATAATTAGTTCTTATATTTTAAGTAAGATTTTAATCCATTAATTATGAGAATAGTTATAAAAAAAAGTTCTGATTTATATGCTAAAAGTATTTTTATTAAAAAGTTAAATGAATGTGGATCGTTCTAAAATTAAATAAAATAATTATGCACACAAAAAAAAATCCGATTTCGGATCAAGATCTAAAAAAAATACGGGTTATCAAATTCTAGAACACTATATTTACTGGATTTAGCATAGCTATATTATTAACTATAGTTTTTCTGGTTAAAATTGTACTTAAAAATAATTATCGGAATATACTCTCCTTGATTGGATTTAGTTTAGTATGAAAACTTTAATTAGCTGTAGATTGGCAGTCTCTTGAGTGAAATTAGGCAGCCAAAAGTAATTAGGTTATGTTTGGCAACCGAGAAAATTGAGGTAGGCATTGGAGAGAAAATTTTGTAAAATAGCGCCTATATGTTTTTAACAAAATCATTTAAAAATTGGATGATTTCTGAAGTGGGAATAAATATTTTAAGAATTTAAGAGCTAGACCAAAGATAAGGGTTCTTCTATTTGATGCTATTAATTTTTCTTACCAATAATCACATACATATTTAACCTTGTTTATTTAATATTTTTATTGACATTTAATCTCCTTTATCATCATCATTTTAATGCTTACTATATCAATTTTATATTATGCTGTAATAATTGATAAATAGTACTTTGATGCAGATGAATAATTTATTGGAAAAATAATAAGTAGAGGAGCAAATTCTAACACCAAAAAAAAAAAAAATTGAGAGAGAAATTTGATAGAAAGTGATAATGAGATATTTAGTGATGATAATTCCTATATATATTTATATATATATATATAAACATAAACATACATATAATTTTTATATAATTGTTACATCTAATCTCTTCTAATTGCTTATTTCATTTATCATAGTCTTCTAATTGTATATTTAAATTTAAAATTATGAGTCATCATCCGAATTTTTGTGGACTATCACATCTTTTTAGTCAATAATTGTTAATTTAGCCTTGAGTATTTGCAGAGGCTTCGTATGAAAATGGAAGATATCAGAGAAGTAATTTTAACATTGATAGAGTGATTTTAACAAGAAGAAAAAATAAATAAATAAAATATTAGGTATTTAGAGAGAAAAATAATATTTATAAAATATGGTTGGTTATCTTTTTTTTTTTTATCTTTTTTTTTTTTTCAATCTGAATCTTTACTAAAGGCTTGGGTGTAGATTTAGGACTAATTGTTGGATAGTATTTAAACATTATTCGTTTAATTTTGACCGCAATATTAAACCGAGTCTTGGGTCATCGCTCAATTCGCCTAATAATAGCCCGCTCTGTTGATCGAACTAGAATTGCAATTTATGGGAAGTTATACATTGTTATAATAGTGTACTAATCTATATTTATGGTATGATTTTTTTTTATTATTCTTATCAGAATTGAACTCAACTTCTTAAAATTAGAGATTTAAAGTTCAAACGTTAAAGCAAATTCACTATGTCAATTATTGTTAGATTTTTAATTAAAAATTGTTATGAGCCCGAGAGGCATTTAAAACATGAACTTTCTTCATTCTTTTTTAATCTTCTTTATGCTTTACAAAACATTATTTAAAACTCTGATATGGTGCTTTATTCGATGGCATATTATTTAGAATAAAGCCTCAAAATTAGGAGAGAAAGAAAAAATGACTTTCTTAAAGCATATTTTATAAAAAGAGAAATGACTGTGTAAGTACTCAAAGTCTTTGAAAAGTTGACATTAAGTTTTTATTATTATTTTTGGGTAGTAAAAGTTGTCAAACTCTTATTTTGCCTAAAACTATTAAGCAACTCCTCGTATCACATTTTAAACCCATTAAATATACAATTGTTTATCATTGATAAATTAATTTAATTTTTTAAAAAAAAATAGTATATTTAAAGGGTTTAAAAACTTGACACGTGGCACGGTGCTGGACAAAAACATGAAGAAAGACACAAAATAAGAATTTGGTAACTTTCACCGTCAAAAAAATTGATAAACTTTTTAAAAACTTTAAACACTTTGCTTCTTGCCACTATTTTTTCTTAATAAAATAGTTCATCACGAAATAGTAATACACTTTCCATGTTTGGCAACAAGGATAGTACCATTAAGTATTTCCACTAGCAAAGTAAATTCAGAACATAGGTTTTCTTTATGTTTATATAATTATTGATTCTATTTCAAAAAAATTCAGTGTTAATACTTTCTCATAAAATTTGAGTATTGACTTGATACAATTTAAAAAATAGTTTGAGTACACCTAAAAAAGTACACATATATCAGTTTTAAGTATCATTTACGGCTCATTTATTATTAATCGATCACAAAGATTTTACTACCTAATAATATTTCACGAAACGGGGAAATATTTCGCGACAAACATTTCAGTCGCAAAAAGTTGTCATCGCCACTCCATACCTTCTTTCAAAGTACAGGAAAAATATGTTTTTAATTCTTTTTTACTCTGTAACTATTTCGCCTTTTCTTTTTTCTTTTTGTCGTTCATATTTTTTTTTTCTCTCCTAATCTACTCTACCTGCCCTAACTCCTTCCGTGAGTCCGCCGTCCTTCGCGCCTCCACTTGCACTCGTCGTCCGTTGCTCTATAATTTTTATATTTTTACCGCTATTATCCCTAAAAAATATTATTCATATTAGGCATATTAGGGAAAATAATAGACATTATTTCATTCAGACAATCGGGTATGCGAATAGTGTAGTAAACCGGTTAGGGCTGTCCTTGGCCAGGGCTAGAACCGTCTTATCCAAGCAACCAAACACCCCCAAAACCCTGCTCTCTCTGTCTGTAAGGGTTTATCTCCATCTTCTTCTTCTTCCTCAAGCTCAAGCCCATAATCGCCATGGCAGCCTCTGGTTCGAAGCAAGTCTACCTCTTCTACTGCGCCGAGTGCGAAGATCTCGCTCGCAATGTCGCTTCTAACTCCGACTCCATCACTCTCCAGTCCATCAAGTGGAGGTTTTTCTCTCTCTCTTTTCATTCTCTTGAGCTATTCAAAGCTCGAACTAGCTCTAATGGCGGTAGGTTGAAGTGAGGTGTCAGAGAAAAGACTGCATATTGCATTTCGGTATTCTTGTAAAGAAAAACTAAGTACTCTATTTCGAGCGAAAAAAGTTGCATTTACCGAATATTTGATTTCCGATAGTGGTAAAATTGGTTATTTTCGTGTGTTTCTAGTTTTAAATAATACAATCAAATTAGAGTGAAATATTAATAAATTTATTCAAACAATAATAATATTTTCATAAACATCATTTATTTTCATTTCGTTTCTCTCTGTCCAATTCTTAAACTTCTTCATTCATAAGAAAAAGAAATACTTTTGGGTTAAGAGCGATATAATTCACACACACAAAAGAAAGTAACAATTGTTTACTTGATAAATAGTAGATTTGTACATGTTTTTATATATTATTCGAAGTCACCCTTTTCGTCCCTCTTTACATAAACACGGGGACGTCCGTCATTTTCGCTTCCCCTTCTATACAAATTTATGCACAGTTCCACCGAACTCTAGAACAATATCGAGACGTAAAAATATTTGCAGACGGGTCCGGAAACCCGAAGCAGAAGAGAAAAAACTCAAAGAAGACATTAGACAGAGAAAATCTCGTACGGGTAGGCTCTTCACAAGGAGGCGAGCAAGGCGTACGGCTGTGCGGAGACTTCACAATTCAGCAAATACGTTTTTCGCCTTATTTCCTTCCTCTTTGTTGAATATCAATTTTTAGATGTTCCTACACCCGGATTTCCCATTTTACCCTCTACCATATACACTTAGATACCTGTAAAGACAGTTAGCAACTTAGCACCTCTGTCATAGTTGACTATCTCAGCACAGTTCACTTTCCGGCTTCTCGTTCGGACTACCCTTTGGGCTGTCAAGCGGGTCACCCGTGTAGGACCCATCTGGCTGACGTATGCATATGTTCAGGTTGCTTGAGAAGAAAGGTTCCTGGAAGATCTGATAATAACATTCAAATGAGTTAGTTAAGTTATATAAGAACAAGCCCTAATATCAATATTAAAGTGTAAAATATAGATAACGACGCATGAATTTTTCCCTCGATTTTTATTTTTATGTTGCCATCGGGAATTTTAGTTGGTGCACTTCGTCTAGTGAAATCTTATTTTAGTGCAGAAACCCCGTTGTAATATTATAAAAAATGCATTAGCTACACGACACTTTCAATGGAAGAACTATTATTACAACTATTTTTAACATTATGCGAGGAGAAAAAAAAATTACCTTTTTAATAACAATTCCACATGGATGACACACATTTCTATTAATTTATAAATGGGGGTATTTTGGACTAAAATAAATGTTAAGGGACATAAGGTACCAAAAAAAAGTTAAGGACAAAGTTCACTAAAACAAAGTTTTATGGGGCATAAGTGCATCGAAACAAAATTTGAAGGGTCAAACTGTACCAATATTAAAATTCAGGGTGGATTGCAATGAAGCTAATTACACTATTTTAACTACGATGTTCGGAAAAAAGTACTCGAACAGAGCAGTGCAAACAGTGAGACAAAAAAGGTTAAGAAAATGAGAATTTAAGGGAAATTTGCGGCGAAAATCATCGAACTCGTCAAATTCTTGCAAATAAGTCACTAACGTTAAATCTTTGCGGCGAAACTCACCGACGTTACTCTTTTTTACAAATTCAATCTGAGACTGTTAAATGACATGTGGCTTTGCCACGTGAACGCCATGTCATGACTTAAACATACGTGGCACTCGCCACTTGTATCAAACAATGACAATTTTTAAAAAAAATGGGAATTTATTAATTAGCAATTAAATAAACTTCATACTAATATTTGATATTTGATAATGCTTTATTTATATTGCAGCAAACAAAATTGATGATTTCTTCCTATTCACTACTGTATTTCATCATGGGGTTTATATAGCTTAATTAATGGACTACATTCATACGATGGAGGGGCAGTGAATAAATGGGGCGGGTCTGGGTTCCGTCTTCTAACACGATTAATAAATGGGGCGGGTCTGGGTCTAAATAAAATAAGTAAAAAATGATTAACACCCGGCACGAACACAACACGCAACCCGAATTGCCACCCCTAGATTATATTATCGAAAAAATGGAACATTAGCGAAAAAATGGAATCAACAATAGTGAATTTAAAAAATGTTATTTTTGCCCAAAAATATTGTATTTTTGCCATTAGTATAATGTTTTTAGTATTTTTGCCGAAAAATGTGGTATTTTGGTCATGTATGTTTGAGTCATGACGTGGCGTCCACGTGGCAAAGCCACATGTCATTTAACAGTCTCAGATTGAATTTGTAAAAAAAGAGTAACATCGATGAGTTTCGCCGCAAAGATTTAACGTTAGTGACTTATTTGCAAGAATTTGACGAGTTCGATGACTTTCGCCGCAAATTTCCCAGAATTTAACGATTGGTTAAGAAAAATGATGAGATAACAGCAATTTGAAGGCCTGAGGGAAGAAAAAAAAAATACATAAAAATAAATCATTACCGTGTCAACGCTTTCTTGACCTTCGGAGTGGAAGAGAATCGGACGACACCGTTTGTCTTCGTTCATGAGGCTTGAATTCTGAAAGTGTGTGACAAGGGCAGTCTTGCCCTGAATCCTCGCATATGCCAACGAAGCGACTTTCTCGCTGTTAAACTTCTCCCATTTCTTCCCATTTAATGCCTGCACCGAAGTTTATATGTGCATTAACGGGATGGTTCTAGCTCGAACGTTTTTTTAAAAGGAACTCAACGAAATCAAGCATTGACCAACCTTATAGAAGGGTACGATGTGAGAAGGAGAAACCATATTGATAAAGGCGTAACCCACGTTGCATTTATTCTGCAAAAACCGAAACAAACTATTTATTGACAAACGTAATCCCGGTCTCTAATTCAACAAAACAATTTGCTTATCAAAGCATGACAGCCAAGCCTAACAATGAGCGCCTTTTATGGGCTTAGACGTCCTTTATGAACCCAAAATTTAAAATCTAACTAATGACATAATAATATGGGTCTAACGCAATGATCAAGATCATTATAAAACTTGGACAGTATCAAAATCATAAATCCGAAATGGACTACCTTGAAATCAATTGGCAAGTACAAGAAATCATAAGTGCCCCGGTGATTTTCATCAATAGCTGCCAGCAACATCTTCGAAGTATACCTGAGAAAAAAAAAATACAAAAAAGAACGAATCAAGCGGATGATTTCTAAGTATGCCAAAGAAAACAAATAATAAAAAAATATTACTTATTAGGGATATTTTTAATCATCAGAGTCGTCCTAGCATCCTCTCCATTGACAATCCTGTCCAAATCAAGCTGATACTGCTTCTTGCTCTCCAAACTCCCACTATTCTCAGCCCGACGACTCCGAGTACGATCACCATCAAAACCGGTCATCGCCTGCGATCCCGAGAATGACCCGTTCCCGAGGAAAACCGAGCCAGATTTCGGCAGAGGAAGCATTCTAAAGCTTGGCACAGCGTTCTCAACGATATTTCCCGGAAGGCCGACGCCAGCACTCAAAGCCGAACGACCACCAATATTCATCATCGGAATGCCATTACTCCGACTCAAATTGACACCGCTAACGACTTGATTCATGTATGAAGTTTCCGGAGACTCCGGGAAAAATCCAAAATGCCGCTCGAGAGGAATGCCGGATGGAGCTGAGCCCACATGGTGCTGAGCTGGACCGATCAAGGAACCATGCTGCCTAGGATATGGAAAAGCATGTCCTTGTCCACTGGATGACAAAGAACGGCCGGAGGAAGGTGTGGGCCAGGCAGAGGAATTCGCACGCTCGGAATAAGGGGTCGGACTTCCCCAAAGAAACTGAGGACCTGATAAAGTTCCGACACTGTTGCTCTGTTTGGAACCTGGGAAAATGCGAGGAAAACCGAAAGAGCAAAGTGAGTTGTAAACAATCATCCATTTATCTCTGGGTAACGTACACAGGCTAAACGAATTCCAACCTGGTTCCAGAAACGGAATTGGTGAAGGACTCGTGCTCAGATTCTGGTCGGTGTAGGAATTGGAGTGCGTGAAACTTGGTGCTTGTGTTGACCCAGGTGAGTTACTATATATGTGATTTCCCTGGTTTAACCTTCCTTGATCCTTTCCGATTGGTGCCATTTTCGGAGAGCTAGATAGAAGAGGCGGGAGAATTGAAGCCAACCCAGTCAGGTGGTTGCCATTATTCACGGGGCTGAAACTTCCCAAACCCGGAGATTTACTAAATGCAGCCATGGGATTATGTTCAACGGGACTACCGAAGTGCCAATTACCTGTAATAAAGGGAACTTATTTCGCGAAAAATACAGTATATTACAAACATATTTAATTCCTATAGAATAGGTCAATTTACTAGAGGTAAAACTGATAAATCCACGAGAAACAAGAACTTTATTGATAAACGGAACTTCAGTCTCTAGTTGGAGAGTTGGACCAAGAAAACTCTCCCAATGATATTAAAGTGGAAATTCGACTAATCAATGATGACTGATAACCCTAATGGTGAGCGTCTTGTATAAACTTAAGGCACCCTTTACCTATCCCAGACCTACAATACCCCTAGTGAAATAAAATACAATTGATGGCAGAGTAATGCGGGTCTAGCAAATAACACTGAGAGACCAGCTCAAGAAAATCAAGATCGTAATTAAACAGAAAAATTGGAAGAACTTACCTGGCGGAGAGTTGGCAACCGGTGAACCCACTTGACGGAAACTCCTAGCTTCGTCTTGCTCAAGCTCTTGACTTAATTGTTGCATTAAGCTAAAATAACAAATAACAGGATACATCTTTCTCAAACAGTTCAATCAAGAACACAGGTAACAAAAAAAAAATAAAAAAAAATAGAACTGGTATGATGGAGCAAAGACGGATCCTATCAATTTTTTATGATCCTAGCTTTAAAGATTTATCAATTTCTTTAATCACAATCCAAATTATTATGGCTTTATAATATTCTTTGTCTGATTCCCAACGATGGTTCAACACTAGAACTAGAGGAATTTCAATGCACTTGA
This sequence comes from Parietaria judaica, assembly GCA_954871525.1. NCBI lineage: Eukaryota > Viridiplantae > Streptophyta > Magnoliopsida > Rosales > Urticaceae > Parietaria > Parietaria judaica. The sequence continues at coordinate 40,064,412 of OX940865.1, forward strand.
CAAATATATATATATATATATATATATTGAAAAAAAACGTGACCATACTTTCGACGGGCCCCACCCGGACGACTCGGTTCAAGCTTTATGCGCTTTCCAGCAATGTCGCTCCTGTTCAATGCCCTCAGAGCCGACTCGGCAGCTCGGACATCATAAAACTCAATGAATTTGTGATGCCTCTTGTGTGGGGTTTCTCTAATCTGCATTTTGGATCATATTTTAACACAATTTCTAAGTTTTTGTTTTCTTCTGACAAATATCGATTTAAAAATTGGGATTTATTTGACAATACTTGTATACACTTTTTATAAACCGGTAAAACCCGTAAAATTACTGGTTTTTACCGGTACCGGTCACTGCCAGTTTCTAAAAAAAATTACCGTTACCGGGAGAGCGTTTGAAGTACCCAAAAACGGGAAGGCGACCTGGGAGGGAAAATTGACAATTCCCGGATACTGAAAACTATGAAAATAGTAGCTTAATACCTCTTTGACCTCCCCATAAGCGCCAAATATTAGACGGAGGTCTTCATTTGAAACCGATGCATCCAAATTGAATACAACAAGAGTTCCTTGATTGACATCCTTCTCCGAAGGGTTGTCCTGTAAATTTTGGAAGAGAATAATGGCATTAGGCGACTGTCAATTAAGTCCTTCGTAAAAACCAAAAGAGAGACATTTATATTCAACCTTGGGAATTGAAAAATGAATATCAAGTTTTCTTCTTCGCAAAGGTTTGTTCTGTAATGCACGCATAGCAGTACGAGCAGCTCGGATATCGTAGTATGATATCATCACAAATCCTCTATGCTTGCAAGCAGTGTATAAAGTTCTGATATCTCCAAATTGCTACCAAGACAGATTGAGCAATAAATAAATATGAAATAACATATTCAATAAATTTAGAGCAGTTCCAGTGCTGAAAAGTTAGAAAAATATAATATATACTATATAGTACATGTACATTACTAAGAATAACTTAGGTTATGTATATCATTTGCGCTTTAAACTACACATATATATTATATTTGTTATCATGAATTTAATTAAGTTCATCAGTACAAAGGTAACGGTCAATTTATGTTCAAGTTTCATAAATACGCTTTTACCATTTTATTCCCATCTCTAACCTTTATTAATTAATCAAAATTCATATGGAAAGCTTCTGAATTTGAATCTATTTCTATAATTAAAGCTTATGTAGTTACGAACTACGAAAAAAATGAGAAATACTACCGGAGAAATATGATTGCTTCAAAAAATGCTACACTTCTTTAAATTTGCATTAAAATGCTGAGTGAAATACGCCCAAACAGTTTCAAGGAAAAATTCATGTGAAATACCTCGAAGAGCGATTTTAATTCAGAATCTTCGACGTTACTATTTATATTTCGAACAAACAACGTTCTTGATGGATGCTCGCCATAAGGGTGTTCTCCAGCCACCGTTCCCCCGCCATTTGGAAGTGCATACGTACTAACCCCGTTTACGGAAATTCCGTCACTAAGGCTCATATTGGATACACTTATACCAAGGCTCTCTTGGGTTTCGAAATCCATGTCCATTCCCCCAAAGAAGTCATAGTCCTCCATCTCCTCAAGCTGACTCGGCAAACCGCTGAGATCCAAATCATCAGCTAAGCCAGCTAAAAGCTCGTTTTCATCATCGGGAAGAGTATTTCCAATCTCGGCCAGTTCAACATCTTCAAGGGGGTCTTTGTTTGCATTACTTGAATCAGTGAAATTCACTGCATATTGACCCAAAAAAAAATTAAATAAATTTCGTAGATGATATAGGTACGGGTTTGGGAAAAATAAGCAGGAAAAAGATGTGCATACGCTTCTCGTGAGGAAGGACCGGTAACGAACTAGAAAACAAGCTGAGATCACTCGGACCATGGTGCGTATTAGTTTCATGCAACATCCCCCACACACCGCTTCCGGGTTTTCTGGGAAAATTAATCGGCGGAATCTCCGAAGGACCTATCAAGATCAAGAACAATTTCTTAATTCCCCGAAAAACCATCGCATAAACAATTCAAACACAAAATACAGATTACCTGCAAGACGACTCAACGCGGGGTTGTCCGGACGCTTCTCCATCGTAAATAGTCAGTTACTTCCGACGCAAGTGAATCTAAAACCGCAAACGGACATAAATCAGCTGAACTAAGACAGTAGCCGGCACCAAAGAGTAACATAAAAACGCAAGCCGAACACGCAAGCAATCGAAAACCGCCAAGGCAATGATTGGGCGAGATCAGGGTTTCCCTAATAACATGCAATTCCTAATCAGGACATGCATTACAATCACGATCATCCAAATCAAGCTTAATTCCAATTCCAGTTTCAACCCGATCAAATCGAAGTCAACACAAGCACGAATTGACTTCCCGAAACTCACAGCAAAACCCTAGACTTGCCGAAATCCCCCAAACACGAAATCCGCACATGCAGGAGCCAAGCAATCACATGCGCAGCGAAGTCAAAGCTCGAAACCGAACCAGAGAGAGAGAGAGAGAGAAGTACCTTGAATTGAAGTGGCTTAGAGAGAGTTGATGAAGAAATGGTGTAGAAATTGATCGAGAGAAAGAGTTTCGTAGAAGCAGAGGAATTTCTTTCTTCCACTCCTCTACTTCCTCCACTCTCGCCGGGAAACCAGAGAGACGGAGAGAGAAAGAAAGAAACTGTAAGAAAGAAAATTAATATAATTTTCTCGGGAAAGTGAGAGAAAATGATTGGAGCTGATGATATATATATATACACACACATATACATACAGTAGTATTTGTAGTAAAACAGTACAGAGGAAAAACATTCAGCTCCATGGAACTAATAATATATATATTACTAAATTGATAAATTAAAAATTAAAAAGGGATAACTACGGCATAAATACCAATGTTTATTCATATTATACGTTGATATATATATTACATTCTTATATTTTAATATTTTTTAAGCTAATACTTTCATTCAAAAAATATACAAATTTTGGGATTTTGGTTATTTATTCCACATAGTTAAAAAAAGATGGGATTATGCTTTAGAGATTTAAAAAAACTTGAGTGTTTTTGCCGCAATTATGAAGAGAAAATGTTGGAATGTGTTGGATTTGAATATGGTTTGGAGTCCGTTGACACAAAGCAACGCAGATTAGAGTGTGCAAAACACAACACAGTTTCGTCTAGCAAACTCCAACTCCTTGTTTGTTTAAACTTTAAAGATGAAAGAATCAAAAGATATTTCGGTAAATTACCATTAATGTCCCTTCAATTTACTTGTCTGTACAATTTGTTATCTATTTTTTTTTTTTACTTACGGTAATTTTTTATATTTTATGAAGTAGCGATTTTTTTTAATTTTAAAATCAAAATTTTGGGTTTGGTTTTCTTTCAAAACTGGTTTTTATTTTAAAAGAATAATGAAAGAAAAAGCAACTAAACTTTGGCACACACAAATAGGCGGGGATTTTAAAATGAAAATGCGACAAAGTATTCAAAGTCAACAAATGCAAAGTGATAGTTTTTCATCCATTTTTTCGTAAAAATTGAACGACGAAGATGCTAGAGTGATCAACACCCGTCAAAAGAATTGGACGGAAAAATATCGCCTCACTCACATGTTGACATTAAGTATTTTTGTTGCTATTTTTTAACTTTAGAGTTTACCGTTGTAGTTGGTCAAGTTTGAATATTTTTATAGCAATAATTCTAATATTTTAGATTAGAGTTAGTTTTTTTTTATAATGGGGTGGCGTTATTGGCCAATGTTACAGCGCATTCTCGCATTACTAAATATATTTAGTAAGAACAGGTGGCACTGTTGGCCAAGCTCAAATATATGTAAATGAGATACTTTTTGGAGTCTCACGGAGTTTAAACCTGTAACGTCATGAATAGGTATGTAGTGGTCGTACCACTAGATCAAACAAGCTTAGAGTGATAACAATTAGTTAACAAGGACATTTGGAGACTAATTAGATACTTGATTCTTTTATATTGTATTCTAAGAATCTGATTTTTGAAAGAAAAAATATGGAACTTTTTTAGAATATCAAATATCAAATTTCATATTTAGTATGTCTAACTTTTATGTGCATAATAGGTGTTTCAATTAATTTCATCATTTTGTCTACTTTATGGTAACTTGTTTCATATATTGATCGCATTCACTATTTCACTAATAAGTTGATAAATATATATATATATATTTTAAATAAGAGACGTGTGATTTTTTTTTTTGAAAGCTAAAAATATATATATATATATTTTAAATAAGAGACGTATGATTTTTTAATTAGAGCTAAGATTGCTAATTACTCCAAAAATAATTAAAAATTAAGGTTGAACTTGTTGAAGTACAAAATAAATAATAAAGATTTATTTAATGATTTTATTAACCGCTAATTTCGCGTTTATGGATAATTCGTGGGAGGTGTTTGACCCGAGTTATGCGTCGAAATTACGGATATGCCATTATTCCGAGTGAGGTTTGCGAGCGATGGACGAAGGACGATAAGGGAGCAGAGAAAGTACTGTGGACCTGGGAGTAGGTGATTGCATCATCTCTACTTTTACTTTATACTGATGTCGTGTGTTGACGTCAGATTGCGTCAGCAAATGGGCAAATTTCAGGCTGCTTTGAGGAGTACGTTAAGCATAGAATTGCCCAATCAGATGCTGCCACGCAACGTTTTAATTGGGCCTATTTCTGATTCAGCCCATGAATTTGTATATAACTGAACACTATCTTAGGCCCATTCATGACATCAACCTATATCGAATCCGGTTTTTAAAACCGGGTTAAACCCCAAAATATGAATCCAGTTTCGATTTTCAGTTTTGGCTACAAAAAAAAAACGTATACCCGGATCAGTTGGGTTAGTGAAGAAAGTCAAAGAAGCGATCTTCTCTCCCTTGAGAAGTTCGAGGAAATCAAGAGCTATAGATAGGAGCGTTCGATAATGTGAAGCTTCTCCGGCACAGAAAAAACGATGAGCTCGTAGCCGCAAAATCCATTGATCGAACTGAGATTGAAAAGTACTTGGTAACATAGGTCATGAATTGTTAGATACAGGATTTAGTCAAAAACAATATTATGTAGCTAGTAAGATGTTTGTTATAAATCTTACTTATAGCATAGGATTAGTTTAATCTGTATAGGATTAGAGTGGTTTTATTGATTGTAATTTTTCTTCATTTTCTATTATTAGGTATTATTATAAATACTTTAACTTGATATTCATCATTAATCACCATTTCAACCATTTCAACGTCACCGGCTAGATTATCTTGAATTCTACGATCGCGTCCACGATTCAGGTAGACTTAGCGAAGACGAGGCAATGTACTACTTCTGACAGCTCGTCTTCGGAACGTGTGTCATCGAGACTTAAAGCTTCAAAACACGCTTCTCTCCGATGATGGATCTTCCGAAAATCTGTTATTTTGATTGATTCACCGCTATAACAACCCTAGCGAAGATGGCTAATATATCGCGTTGCGGAATAATGTTGCATGAAAGATTTCATTCTTTCATTGAAGAAGAGGAAGAACACAGAAAAGGAAAGTATAAATTTGTATTGATTATGAATATGAATCCAAACAAAAGCTCTCAACTAGAACAATTGAAAATTACAGGGAAATACCCAAACTACCCTTACTAACTTATACATGTTTCAGGACTTACTTCCTATACCAACATACTATATAAATTTAATAAGATTGTAAAAACAACTTATTGAACGTAGCTAAAATGTTCAAATTATAAACATGTACTCTAACATCTCCCTCAAAACTATGTTATGAGATTTGTAAGACTCTCAACACATAGTTTTGATTGGAAAATATGGAAATTTCGCGCTAGAACTTGGTTTGGTTAGAACATCAGCTAACTGCTTCTCTGCCGGGACTTGCCTCACTTCTACTTCTCGTTGTATCACTTTGTCCCGCACAAAGTGTCGGTCAATTTCTACGTGCTTCGTCCGAGCGTGAAGAATGGGATTTGAAGGCATCATTACAATTGACAAATTATCACACCAAATAACCGGAGTTGTTGCATTTGGGACTTTAGTTCTGCCAACAGAGCTTTAATCCAAGTGATCTCAGCTACTATTGCAACGAGACTTCGGTACTCGGCTTCTGTTGAAGATCTGGACACCGTAGATTGTTTCCTGGATGACAAAGACACCATATTTGAGCCGAGATAAACACAATTTCCAGTGGTCGACCGCCTATCTTCTTGATCCGATGCCCAATCCACGTCACAGTAGCCTACGAGATAGAGATTTGTTAATGGTTGTTTATAAAACACAAGACCATAATCAACAGTTCCTTCCATAGCTCCCAACATGTTTCTATACAAATTTGAAACTGTCATAGGTTCACTTCCATAGCTTATCAACTTTTCACCTGTAGTAATTGGAGAGTGGACAACGCGAGAATTATCCATTTTTATTTTACAAAGAAGATCCTTAATTTACTTGGAGTGAGAAAGATGTAAGCCATTGTCTATCTCTTGAACATTTATTCCAAGGAAATAGTTTATGTATCATATATCTTTTAAAGGAAATTCCCTATTTAAGTTGTTCATTAATTGGTTTATAAAAATAGTGTCGTTTCCTGGTTAACAAAATATTATCAACATAAACAAACAAAAAACAAATTTTCCCTCGTGATGATAAAAAAATAAAGATTGATTTGTTTTGGCATAGAAAAATCCAAATTTTATTAAGATAGATTGAGGTTTTTCAAGCCAAAATCTTGGGGCTTGTTTTAAACCACTGAGACACTTGTGTAAATGACATACTTTTTTAGGAACTTTTTCATTGACAAATTAATCCCACTGGTTGAATCATAAAAATTTCATCATTTAGATCACCATTTAAAAAGGCATTATTAACATCTAATTGACGAATTCTTCAGTAGTTTTGACTTAGCGCTATAGAACCCTTGAGCAACTAATCTTGCTTTAAGTTTATTTAGAGATTCATCAGAATTTTCCTTGACCTAAAAGATCCATTTATATTCTATGACCTTCTTATTATTAGGTAAATCATCTGAAGAGAGCCTTTTTTGCAGTTTTAGGTTTTAGATTATGAAATCCCATCCTTATCTTTTTAATAAGATTATAAACAACAACTTATTAAACGTAGCTAAAATGAAAGGAAAAAAATTAAATCAAATCATCAAATCATTAGTCATTGGAACATTGCATATACTGTTTAGCCAAAGTGTAAAATTGAAAAACTCTCTTACTTACTCATGAGAAGTCTATTATTAGATATATTGAGTAAATAGATATATTAGTTTTTACTGATATATTGAGTAAATAGATATATTCCGGAAGGCATTAGTAATAGTACCTAGAGCAAAAAAAAATTTAAATCTAAAAAAAAAAAAAAAGAGGGATGATTTTCCATCGGCTTTCAGAAATGAATGAAAGAAAATGAAAATTCCAAAAGAGAGGCATAAGTACCTCTTTCTGGTGAAACGTCACGTGGCCACGTGGCATCGGAGATTGAGTGGACAGGACATGCGTGCCAAGCAGGTTAAGATTATCCCTTTCTCTCCCTCCGTATATATACGGTGTACAGAGAGGGGTATCACGGTAATTTACGATTTGACGTGTATTTTATCCATGCAACACGTGATAAATTACTATTTTATCGGTAAATAGCCAAATGCAAACAAAAAGAAAAAGCAATGTTTGTTTAAGTGAAATTAATAATTAATAATCTGGTTAATTAAAGTTTTGGAGGCTTTTGGTACGTACGTTATTTAATGTGTAGATTTCTTAAGACTTAAGAAATTTCAAAGAGAAAAGTAAAAAATAAAAGAAATAAACGAAAAAGCAAAGTGATTAAGTAGTAATTAACATTGTTGGATATAAGTTATAAATCATGATCAAGAGTGAGTTCACTTCTCATAAAAAACTGATTTAAATTTTATATTACTCATAAATTTTATACTACTCCTATATTTCTTAATAAGTATTTAAGAGAGCAATGTGCATATACAATTAAAATATATAAAGATATTTATGTTCATTATTCTATTTTAATAATAAAAATAAAATATGAATTAGACTGGTTTTGATTTTGTAAACAGAAAAGTTGGAATGATAAGATCCCAACGCAAACATGTAAAACCCATTACTTAAAAATTAGAATTAGAGCCAAATTCAATTATACTTTTCCTATACATTATTTTAGTAACATTATTATATAATATACATATATATATATATATATAAGATATATATATATATTTTTCATAAGGGACTGTGTGTCGGCTAGAGATTTTCTGCTTTGCATGAGTTGGCATGTCTTCTTCACTGATTGTTGTCAACTTGGCATCACCTTTTTTTGTTGTCCACATATTTACAAATCCAACTTATTTTGCTGACTCAACAAATACATATATATATATATATATACAGAATATATCAACTCATCAATAACTATATCATAACTTGTATATGTCTATAAATATATCATACAACTGAATTTTATGTATAATTATATCTTTGATATTTATTAAAAAAATACTATTTTTGAACACTAATAATAGAAATTAAAATAGACATTTAAATTTTGATATCACCATCACGGTATATTTAGAGATATTTTTATAATTTATTCGGAGATTAATTAATATATCTTTAATACGATATGTTAATGTCAATCAACTACTACCCCCTTATTTAATTTTTCAGTACCGACTCGACTCTGATACTATGTGCATAAGTTCAAGATTTAGAATCACACAACAAAAATTTTAATTTTTTTAGGTAAATATTTTTTAATATCATCCGATACGTGGACTCGAATTGTTGACATCCGCCAAGAAAACCACTGCCTCTCATACTCCGATAGATTCAACTATAAAAAGCCAACGATAGATTACTAACACTTGTTTATTTTTACCCAAAAATATGTTAAATTTAAGTCTAAATTTTAATTCCGCTTTTTCTAAATATATGTGTATATATATATACACATGTGTGTGTATTTGAGTGCACCACTTACAAGTCACAAACCATATTGGAGTAAGCTCACATGAACATCTCCAAGTGCCCACCACGGTTGGACATACTAGAGTCCAAAAATCTCACAACATTTAGGAATAAGAACAATTTTCATTTAATTATTTAAGGTCCTACTTGTATTATATTGCTTACTAATATTAAAAAATTAAAATGAACTTAATGATTGAATGAGATTGACAACTTTATTTTTGTGCATTAGCTACATGGCCCCATTGAAGATCCCTTTAGTAGAGTGAAAAAAAAAATAGATTAAATAATTATGTGTACTTTTTTAACTTTTATATTTTGACTAATATTCCACAAACCTTTTTATAAATATAAATATTGAGTTTTGTAGTTTCCACGGCAAGAAACTTTTTGAATGGGAATTTATCTATATTTTTCTCATCTTTTTACATATGACTCATCCAATCAACCAAATATAATTTACATTTATTGTTGTCATCTTATACGAAAGCCAAGTTAACCTAAATATGAATGCAATCATTCTTTAGTTGCATATTATACATGGGTTTTGATTTTGATTAACAATGGCTCTTTTAGAACCATAATTAAACATTGAGCTGATAATCACATAAGTATTTAATATGTTTATTTTTGTGATGATATTTTTTTATGATTAAAGTTATGATTCTTTTTTAAATTACATCCACTTATTTATTAAAGTCTCACTGAAAATAAAGTATTGAATTTTTTTGAATATGACGTTTGTTTAGATCCATCATGACACATTTAAAATTCAATGAAAAAATTAAAAAAGGGCGGGTCGGGCCCTGTGGTAAAATCCGTGCATGGCACTGTCATATTGCGAAGTGTGCGCATACGATTAACAATAATAATAAAAAACAATTACGGTAAATGGTCCAACATCCGTCATCCTGCAAAGTCCGCGTAAAAGATTCACAATCAGTCTAATGATCTGCCACGTGTATGAAACGTGCTTGTGATCAACGACTGGCACCTACACGCATTGTAATAATTTTAACATGAAAGTGCATTGCAACATTGGCCGATAGTGTCACCCTATTTAAAAAATGATATATCGAAATGAATCTATTATATTTCCAATACCTATATCTATATGTCATTATATCTGTTACAAAAGGATAAATTTGAAACGATGTGTCACAAAATTATAGTAATTTATATATCATAAGACTTCCAAATTTATTTTTATTTTCATTTTTTTCAGTTTGACTCATAATTAAATTAACTTTTTAACTCAATTTTTGTTTGATTGGGCTGTCAAATTCTTATAATACGCTTTTTAGGGTCAAGCGTTAAATTAATGCAAAATCAACTCAACTAGTATTGAAATAAATTTGTAAGTTTGACACATAGCTAAGAATTAAAATATATATATATAACTGAAGCACAATTAGATACTCCCGGAAAAACACTTTATTATCATTGATTTTTTTTTTCTTGTAAAAAAAAAAAAAAGAACATGTCATCAAATAGACAATAAAGCTAACTGTTAGTAATTTTGCCTGTATCACCCTAAAAGTAAAAAAAATATATATATACTCATTATCATTCGTATTAATAATTTGACATTAGATTGATTCTAAGAAAATATTGATAGTCTTTTTTTTTCTTTTTTCTTTTTGAAAATTAGATAGCATCATATGATCATGATAAAGATATCCTATCATTGTTAATTTTATCATTATTATTATTATTTCAATTTTATATTAGACTCCCTTCCTCACAAGTCATAACTTATCACCCCATGAATTTTGATCATGATATGTGTACATATCAATATAATATTCTTGACTTAATGATTGATTTTTTTATTATTTTTTTTGCTATATATGTTGATGATTGATTAGAAAATAGACAACGATCCTATCCAAATAATATATACATTATAACCATTAATATATACCTGTCGTTACACATACATGCATGTTATATCTCTATATATATTTAGAGAAAGAAAACTGAAGCTAAAGAGTAAAGATAGCTTTTTCAACTAATTGATTGCTTATTTCACTGTCTTGCTTTCAGTTATAGTCAATATTACCTCCTTGCTTTCGGGATAAGAAATAGGTCACGAAAATGTGTCATTTACGTGCATATATTATATATAGTTATTTACTTTTATTTGACTATTTGACTATTTGTATCTACTTATATTTGACTATTTATTTATGGATGTTGAGGGCAATTTTCAACCGCCCTTTTTCCAGTCACAAAGATAAACAAAAAATAATAATAATGGTGGCGGGCTGAATATCTCTGTTTTATTATAATGAATAGGCCTCAGTTTCTCTCGTTTGATAGCTTGGACAAATGAAGGACTCAAAAGTACAACGAACAATGGACTCTTTTAGGATACTCGAAATCTCAATGAACTTAGAGACTCTGAACAACAAGAATGACTGAAGTGAGAATAATCGATTATGGAATACTGAATATTGAATGCCTCATTTGAGACTTTACATGCATATTTATAGCTTTAGAGTTTTCTATGATTCCTTCCTTTTTTGTTCCTCTAATCTCGCTAGGTTTTCCCTTCATCTCGCTTGATTTGTTGCTGACTTCCTTTGAATACGTAGTCAACTCCATGATTCTCTCCCTGATTAGCCGATTCTCCTTTATTCTTGTGATACGCGCTTATCTCCTTATTAATGTGCTGAGATCTTTACGATGACCTTCTTCCCGATGAGCTTCTGTCCGAGCAAGTATTCCGATGAACTCCTGCGAGGAAGCACTTGCTCGGACTAAAGCTAGTCGCTGGCTGATGTCTGCTCGGGCGTGCTCCTCCGTTGACTGACAGTCAACTAATCTTCTTGCTACCATTCTATGTCGTTTTTGGGAGAAAACTACACAAGTTGTGTTGAGGATGGATTTGACGAAATCCGACCTTAACAATGGACATACATGAATGTTTAATATATAAATATGTATTTTTGTTTCTTGCACGACTTTTATATACTTTTTATAGGCCAATTAGCACATACAATTTATGAAGAGTATTGTAGGTGGGAGAAAACAAGGAGAACAAGAAAAAACATGACAAAACAACGAGTATTTATTTCTTGTATTTTCAGACATTTCTCTCATTTTCATACTGCCATAACATAATACTCCAAAACCACCAAATTATATACATATATATGTGCATTCTATATATATATATATATATATTATTGATCTGTAAGTGGTCACACACTGTACTGCGACTCCCATGATTTCGTAATCAATTAGGTCATTTGACTTAAAATATTACACATATTAATACACAATAAAGTGACATAGTTATGATTAAACTTACTTTTATCATGTTAGGACTGAAAATCAACATATTAAATATATATTAAAAAAATAAATTCGATAATATAATAATTTTTTTTGTCTCCTTAATTGTATTATTGATTTATCAATTACATACCAAGATTTTATGATGTCGCAAGTGACAATTGTTTGTGGCATACAATGACATGTACTCTCGGCCGGCTTACACTGAAAGTCGGGTTAAGCTCGATTTTCTTGCTTCTGTTGTGTCGGTCGAGATCTCTTTAAAATGTCATATTTGATTGATAATATGATTAGGAATGATCTGATGATTACAATACAACAGTGATTATATATAACATATATATTCTAACCTAATTACATATTATATAGGGTTGATTAATTATTAGATAATTAGAGAATATTATATATGTAGTGGTCCGAGCTGAGTGGTTAGGAAGAAAAGCATGTTACTTGGTGGGAATTAGATCCTTTCCATGTCGTGATGGATGACTATGCAACAATTATAATTTTATTACTATACACACACATATATATAATATATATATAACAGCCATGCCTTATGGTATTTTATTTGTTTATTACTTTGTTTATAAAGCCCATTTTCTCAAAATAAAATAAAATTATTATGAAAGAAAAGTGGTGGAGATAATTTTTTCTTGTCGAAGTATATGTCACTAGTTTTGTTATTTTTTTTTACACAAAAAGAACACTCATTGAGTATTTAGAAATTACATTCTTCACAACTTCGAAAACACACGCATAACTAGAAAATACGAAAGATACCGTTATTTTCATCTTTGTAAATATTTTTATCGTAAAATCTTTTTTCCGAAAAGAAAGAGGTTCAGCTATTATTGTTTTAAGATTTTTTTTTAAAATAAACCTCCTTGGAAAGAAAAAAAGTATGAAAGGGGGCGTGACTGTATATATATAGATAGATATATTTGTGTATATAATGGTTCAGAGACTGCTTACTCCAATTTCTCGCAAGCTTAATTTATGGGCGATTCGAGAATGACATGAGTAAACTCGTAGAATTTCTGTATAATTTTTTAAAATAACATTGATTGTGCAGATAGGATTTCATGTATAACGTATAATTGATGAGTATACTATACCACCGAAGTTTTTGTAAAATATTTAAGATTATTTAAAATTAAAATAATATCATATGTTTTAATTAAAAACCCAAATATTTTTAATGAAATTTTATGAGTTTTGAGAAAGATATGTAGGACTTGATGTGAAAAAGTTAAATATATACATATAGCTTTAATCAAAAATCGATATTTAAGAGCTGAGATATCTTTTTAGAAAAATTGTTAATTGGATGAGTATATATTATGTATATATATGAATTATGATCATCCAAGAAAGTCAAATGAGATTGGATAAAGTGTCGGTATTGGACGGTGTGGGGCTTGCTTTCAATTACCAAACGGGTTAAACAAGGTTTATTTAATTAAATTAAATATATTTAAACCCTATGTTGAAGTAACCACTTAGGGAAGTGTTAAAGTATTAATCAATTCAGATTATTTCATAACTTATTTTCCATCAATTTTATTTTATATGCAACAAAAGACCTAGATACGTATATCAAATAATTCATTAATTTCAAAGCCAATATTAAGTTCCAAAAATGATATCGTCTATGTAATCTACGTCTGAGATTGTTATTAAATCCGACGTTTCATAAATTAAAGTTTTATGTAAATCAAGTAAATGATGACTTATGCCTTATGCCTTATGCCTTATGCCTTATGCCTTATGCCTTATGCCTTATGCCTTATGCGATATTATATATATATATATATATATATATATATATATATATATTAGTTTATGACTTTATGGTGACATGCAAGGTGTAAAATGTCGCGATTTTCGCACGATTTTCGGACCGACTTTCGTTTTTGAGAGATATGCGGAACGACAACCCTTTCGTTTCGCTGTCGTTTTACTAAATGTCGCGGAAAATGAAACGACATTCGCAAGGAAAATCGTCTGTCGTTTTTTGCCTTCAAAACGACTAAAGTGAGGTCGACTTTCGCTGAAACCCTTAAACACGCATCCCTCTCTCGCTCTTTCTCATTTCTCGCGACGCAGCCATCGACTCTCGCACCTCACCCGACTGCCGCACTGATTTCCGACCTCGCCTTCACAAAAGTTACCATTTTTCGCGAGAAATCAACAGGTACGAGTGTGGGTAACCGAGGTCGTGTGTTGAATTTTTCCCAAATGTCGTCGGGTGTTTGATGGACTCTAGGGTTGCGATTTTTTAGGGTTTAGGCTTAATTTTAGAGTAATTAGTCGTGTTAATATCGTGATATATTGACTAATAACGTAATATGATGTTGTGATTCATAACTTGATTAATATCTTGAATTCTTGATTAATATTTCGTTTCTTAATTTTGAATGATACATGTTGTGTTATTCTTGATGATGTGGTTGATAAATTTGTATAAATCTAAAATCTTAGTTTGTAACTTTGTTAAACTTTTTAATAAACAAAGTATATGTTAAAATTTTTAATAAACAAATTATATGTTTATTGATTCATTTTGATTTATTGATTGATTAAATGAAATGGGTTATTAGAATTTTGAATGTATATATAAATTTGATTCTTGATTTAGGTGAGTCATGCCTCCCGTCGATCCCGCCAGGGAGCATTGTACTCCAGTTGGCGCTGGATTTCAATGTAATTATTGCGGACATATAATAAAAGGCGGTGGCATCACCCGGATGAAGCATCACATTGCGGGGAACGATCCGCGAAGAAACACTAAACCGTGCCCAAGTGCGCCGCTGGAGGCGAGAGATGTATGTCGGGGCATTCTCGGGAAGTTTCGAGAGAAAAAAGATAATGACAACAAGATGGAAGAGATTGTTAGGCGCCAGATACGCTCCAACCTTGCGGGTGTCCCGTCTGAGGTTTACGAGAGATATCAGGAGATACGAGATGAAGTAGATTCAGACGACGAGGCCACGGAGACTGAGATAATACGCCTAAAAAAGAAAGCTAGACGACAAGCGGCGGCCGATAGATTCCTTTTGGAATAATGCCCACACATTGTAGGCAGTGTGCCAGGTGGCTCATCATCTTCGCAACCGACCTCATCGCCTGTGATTCCGTCTTCGCTCTCACACTTGAAGAGGGATAAGTCGAAACAGAAGAAGTTGCCGGGAATGATAGTCCCCCATTTGATTTACCGAGTTTGCCATAATGTGAGTAAGTTCTTTATTCACGAAGGCGTGTCGTTCAGAAAGGTGAAGTCGCCACACTTCTTGAATATGACGGATAGCATCGCAGAAGCAGGTAAAGGTCATATAAAAGTAATTAGATTCGATGTATATAATTTTTTTATTTATAGTCGAGGATTAATGATAATAACATTTTATTTTTCCAGGTCCTGGTTGTCCGATGCCTTCGCCTTACGAAATTTCGGAGAAGTATTTGCCTTTAGAGGTGGCGGCTGCCGATCGGATGATAGAAGAGGCTCGAAAGATTTGGGTAGAAAAAGGGTGCACGGTCATGTCGGATGGGTGGACGGGTCCAACCAATCTTTCGATCATTAACATCATGGTTTACTCGGCGGGGAAAACGGTCTTCCTGAAGTCCATCAACGCTTCTGATAAGATCAAGAACTCAGAGTACATCTTCCATGTATTGAAGGAAGTCATACGCGAGGTCGGTCCTGAGAATGTAGTCCAGCTCGTTACCGATAACGGATCGGCTTACGTCAAAGCCGGTAAGTTACTGATGAAAAAGTTCCACATCTACTGGACCCCATGTGCTTCCCATTGCATGGACCTCATGTTTGAGGATCTTGGGAAAAGGGACCTCATCAAGATCCCGGTAGACCAGGCAAGATCGATTGTGAAGTTCATCTATAACCACACCATCGTCCTGGACTACATGAGGAAGACGACGAGATGTGAACTCCTCCGTCCCGGTGCCACACGTTTTGCCACAAATTATCTGACGGTGAAAAGCGTGAAGGATAATAAAGCCGGCCTCCGCCAAATGTTCAGTTCGTCGTGGTGGTTCGAAAGCTCATGGAAAAATACGGCGAAAGGGCAAGCTGTTGAGGATTTGTTAATGTCCTCAAAGTTTTGGGAGGGCATTGACCACTGTATCCAGATATACGACCCCATGTATTTGGCCTTACGCTTCACCGACTCGGAGATACATCCCACAATGGGCATGATGTATCGTGTCTACGAATTGTTGCACAGCAAGCTCAAGGGCCTCAGAGGCCGGGGTTGGGCCGTCAACATCGTGCACAAGCGATGGAAGGACCAACTCTGTCATCCGCTACATGAGGTTGCCCATTGGTTGAATCTCAATCACCAATGGGACCCTCAGATCAAGATGCGAGATAAATGCCAATTGAAGGTCTCGAAAGTTTATGAGGTCTTGTTTCCGTACGACTCTGTCGCGACTTTGGCCGCCGAGGTTCGTGGAATACCTTGTGAAAGTAAAATGTTTTTGTTGCTTTCATTCGAATTAGATTAATACGTTTTGTTACTTTTTGTTTTATTTATGCAGATGCTTCACTTTCAAGCGTGTAACGGCGAAATGCGCTCAAGAACGGCTATTGCTGCGAGAAATAACGTGGCACCAGGTAAATCTTCAACATATTGGGATGAGTTTCACTTTTTGTAAATCTACATTTAGCGAATCCTAATTACACTTCACTATTGCAGCTGATTGGTGGCTCATGTTTGGCGGAGAGTGTCCGACTCTCCAGAAGTTAGCCGTCCGGGTCTTGTCACAGACCATTTCTTCCTCGGCGTGTGAGCGCAACTGGAGCACCTTTGCGCTGGTGCACACAAAGGAAAGGAATCGGCTGGCGTACAAAAAGATAGCCGACCTAGTGAAGTGCATCTACAACACCAAGTTAGCAATCAGGGATACTGTGGCAGCCCATAAAAACCCCGAGTTCACTGATCTGTTCGATTGGATCGCGGCTGCAATGGAGAATACCGGTTCTACCAACGATCTTGAGATTTTGGAGTGGGTATCAGAGACACACCTCGATGATGATCTTGGGAACCCTGATCCCGAGGTAGCTGCTGCGGCAGAGGAGCAGGGCACAAACGTTCTTGAGACGCTTCGCACCCACGTCAACCCAAGAATAGGTTCGGATGAGATATTTGATTGTACATCCACAGGCAACTCACCGACGGGCGGCGAATCTCCGACGGGTTCTTTACCTCATTCAGGAGATTCTCCGAAAGGCTCCCATGACGGAGGAGGAGGTGGAGGAATCACCGGCGGTTATGTCGCAGACCCAGACCCCTATGGTGATGGCCGTACAGCGGAATACTACGGTGATGTGAGCACGCACGGTGGATCATCCCACGGCAGGACGACTACCTCATCGCATGGGTTATTTCACCCGGCTTTCTTTGAGACTACGCCTAGTGCCCAGCCGCCACGTGATGAGTATTATGATGCGAACCAAAACTTTGATCGTTATTTTGATAGCTTCTGGCTAGGCGCGCCGCCGACACCGCCAGTTTCACCACCGCCGCGGTCTCCTTCGCCGCCGCGGTCGACCGATATCGACAGTTTGTCATCTAGATTCGAAGTAATGTCATTCTGTACGTCAGACGGCGCCATCCGGGCACCCACTGGTGAAGTTATACAACGTCCAGCGATTCGTCAATATGTGGAGTTCCCTATTCTCAACACGATCGTCGGTTTAGACCAGCACAACTACGAATCTCATGTTCAGACGTACGTAGCCAACTACTCCTCCATGATGTCGTGGTATGATTACTGCTCTTACCAGACTGTGCAGCCTCACATTTTCCAACAGCCACGTTCATCGAGCTTCTTTTGAGTTTTCTATGTTTGGGTATTATATGACTTTGGTTTCAGTTTGTTTTTATGATTGTGTACCGTACTCTACTACTCTATGATTATGTGTGTTTGTACTTCTTACTCTACGACTTTACTACTAGTGTGTTATGAACTTATGATGAGTGTGTACTAAACTCTATGGTGTCATATTTATTATTAATATATGTTTTTTTGGTTGTGTGTCATATTTATTAAATAGGTAATTTATAAATTAATAATTCAATACCATATAAAAATATGGTTGGAATTTGGAAATACTCAAATATTTTTTACAGAATATCCGTCGACATATCCATCGGCAAGCGGTATGCCCATGCGAAAAATGCGGTAAATGCGGTAAACGACATGCCCTTTTTTTACCATTTGCCCATCGACATATCCATCGGCAAGCGATATATCCGTAAAACGAAAAATGCGAAACGATAACGGCAAGCGGCATTTTAAACCTTGGTGACATGTATGCGATGACGCGACATATATTATAGGCTAAAGAGTGAAGTATTAAAGACCACGTATTATGTCGTTGGTTTTCTCAATAATTTTACATTTTTATAATACTAAAAAATAATCATATTTTAATGACGTCAATATTACCAGTTGGAGAGAATATTCTCATGGTGGATGATAATGGAATCTCTAGCGAATTTGTTTTATCATGAAGCATAAGATGACCATAATAATAAAAAATTATCCTTCAAAATGAGCATATATTTTTATGAAATTGACCAGAGGAAAATAATAATTCTATAAATAGGTGACTTACGTCGAATCGTTAAGTCATGCTTTTAATATTTAAATGATTCAAATCAATTAGAATATAGTTTGCTAAATTAAATATGACCTTAGTTTGATTTTTTCAAGTTTTCTATTTGATAAAATTAATCATATTTAATATTTGATTAAATCCGATGTATATCTGAAACTGAAAGAAGAGAAAATCAATTTCCCACTGGCTACGCCACCTGTCAGATGACGTGTCAGGTCACCCACCAGCCCTCCGGACACGTGGACTTCCACCTAACCACGTGAGAGGAAAGGAAACACAAATCGAATATCGAAAACAGCTTTCCCCGAAATACCCCTCGCCGTGTCGCAAAATTACGCTCATGCCACTTACCGTATTCGTATACACATCACAGACCGTATCTATACGGTGCCACCACCTAGATTTATGCCTTCACAGCTCACAATCTCTCTCTCTCTCTCCTCCATTGCTAGAGCTCGGAGCTCGTGTCGGTGACGAACCAGATCTCGCTCGCCGACTTGGAGAACGCTGAATTTCCGTCGCCGGAGGAACCTAGGTCGGAGAATTCCTCTTTTATGGTAGCTTTTCGTGGATTCGGCGAGAACTACGATCGTTGCGAGTGCATGGTGGTTCGCAGGAGTCTGGGCTGTTGCTGCGCGGGGGATTTAGGAAGGGTTTGGGACTGCTCGTCTGTGATCCGGAGCAGCGGTAGGTGGGGCAAATGTGGCTGAGCTTCTCGCGGATTTGAGGAGAGGAGACGAAGGAGATTCTTTGCTTCTTCTCTGCGTGATCTTCAAGAAGAGAGAAAGAGAGCGGTTTTTTCGGTGAGATTTGGAAGAAAATGCAGCAAGATCACCGGAAAAAGGTGAGATTTCTTCTCCATTACTGGTTATTGGAGCGAATTATGGTGAAGAACCTCTGATTGTTTGTGGATTTGTGATTCTCTGAGATTTTGGTTTCTAATCTTGTTCCCAATTCCTCTTTTGAATTCAATTATGATTGTTCCAGTGAAGCTGAGGATTCGGATTCTTTTTCCCTCTTGTCTTGAATTTTGATTCAATCTAAACTGATAAAATGGTCAATCTTGATTAAGAAGAACAGTGATGTGATCGACTAGAGAAAGTTTCCTCTTTGATTTGAAAATCATTCTGAATGTGAGTTTGATAATGCTGCAGACTTCGGCAGAGATCGACTTCTTCTCTGAGTATGGCGATGCCAGTCGCTACAAGATTCAGGAGGTTATCGGGAAAGGAAGCTACGGCGTCGTTTGTTCGGCGATCGACACGCACACCGGGGAAAAGGTGGCGATAAAGAAAATACACGATATTTTCGAACACATTTCGGATGCAGCCCGTATCCTTCGCGAGATAAAGCTGCTCAGGCTTCTCAGGCATCCCGACATCGTTGAAATCAAACACATTATGCTGCCTCCTTCGAGAAGAGAGTTCAAAGATATTTATGTCGTTTTCGAGCTCATGGAGTCGGATCTTCATCAAGTCATCAAAGCCAATGACGACTTGACTCGAGAGCATTACCAGTTTTTCCTTTACCAGCTTCTTCGTGCGTTGAAGTATATTCATACAGGTACTTACTGTTTTCGCGTACGGTTTGGACAGTGATGCAGTGTTTTAGCCTCCATGTTATCTCATGTTTGACACTCGATTATTGTAGCAAATGTCTACCATCGGGATTTAAAGCCCAAGAACATATTGGCGAATGCAAATTGTAAGCTTAAGATATGTGATTTCGGCTTGGCTAGAGTTGCATTCAATGATACACCTACGACGATCTTTTGGACGGTATGATCCTATATTTTATTCATGTGTATAATGAACGATATGATGAACACTGCTTAACGTTTTAGTGCATCTACAGGACTATGTTGCGACGAGATGGTACAGAGCTCCGGAGCTTTGTGGATCGTTTTTCTCTAAGGTAAAAAAATGAAATCCAATAGAAGCACATTTATTATTTCATGGCTTTCAACTTAGTCCTGTTTAAGAAGCTCATCATTTGTAAATTACGCATTATAATACAATTGTCACTTACTGTCTGGAATACTTCTGGACGCAGTATACCCCTGCCATTGACATATGGAGCATTGGCTGCATATTCGCTGAAGTACTAACGGGGAAGCCACTTTTCCCGGGTAAAAATGTTGTTCACCAGCTAGATTTGATGACAGATCTGCTCGGAACACCTTCACTCGATACTATATCTCGGGTGAGTAATCTTTTCTATTGCGTTTAATAACGCTCTCAAATTGTGTATTTAGCTGTCTAAAACTATTATACATTTCCCAAACAGGTTCGGAATGATAAAGCACGGAGATACTTGACGACTATGAGGAAGAAGCAAACCATCCCGTTTGCCCAGAAATTTCCCACTGCAGATCCGTTGGCATTGCGACTGTTGGAAAGGTTGCTCGCCTTTGATCCAAAGGACCGGCCAACCGCTGAAGAGGTTCGAATTTTTATCAGCGGTGTAGACTTTTTAATTCTTAATTTGCATGGTTCATTGTGTCGATTCTCGGTTTTCTTTTCTTCAGGCGCTGGCTGATCCTTACTTCAGAGGACTAGCCAAAGTGGAGAGAGAACCTTCGTGCCAGCCGATCACGAAGATGGAGTTCGAGTTCGAGAGGAGAAGGGTCACGAAAGAGGATATCCGCGAGTTGATTTTCCGAGAGATATTGGAGTATCATCCTCAGTTGCTAAAAGACTATTTAAACGGAACCGAAAGGACAAATTTTCTCTACCCAAGGTTAGTAAAAGTGTTTTGCTATACTAAACTGAGCTGAACTACTTCTCTTTCTTCTCCTGACCTTTGGTATGTATTTATACGCAGCGCGGTCGATCAATTCCGAAAGCAATTTGCGCATCTTGAGGAAAATAGTGGTAAAAGTAGTCCGGTTATTCCACTCGAAAGAAAGCATGTATCTCTTCCAAGGTAAAAAATAATAAATGTTCTCGTCCAAAACCTTCATATTTGATGCACCATACGAACATGATTTATATACTTGCAGATCTACGATAGTACACTCAAACCCTGTCCCTGCAAAAGAGCAGCATAATTATGTATATAGAGATCGGCAAAACGCAGATGAAATGTACAAGAATGCGAAAGAATCCGAAGCAGCCAGATGCATGCAAGCTCCTCAAAGAATCCCTTTGGGTACTTTCATCCACATGTTTGAATATATATTGGGATATTTTCTGCAAAACTACCTGAAAGATAGGTGAATGTGGCGGCGGCGTATTCCACTTCTTTTGTGGCGGCGTATATTCCTTAGGTTGTCAAAAGTGCAAATCCTAGGTACCAAAAATATACTTCTATTGGGTACCTAAGATTAACGCTTCTGCACCATTGGGATTTGGGACTATAAGCCGCGACAAAAGGAATGGAATATGCCACCACACCACTTTTTCATTAGAGTCTGCTAAGATTTATTTAATTTCCACTTTCAGCCAAACCCGGGCGAATTGTTGGGCCCGCTGCAACTTACGATAACTCAAACCTAATGAAAGATGCGTATGACCCGAGAATGCTGCACAGAACCGCGGTCCTTCCACCGCAGAACGCCGCCGCTTATTGTTATCGCAAACCTGTCGCCGGAATCCAAGAACGCTCGGCGGCGGAAGCCGCCAAACAAGCCGCCGCCCCGTGCGGCATGGCGGCGAAATTAGCGCCGGACATTGCCATCAACATCGACACGAACCCGTTCTTCATGACGAGGGCAGGAGTCACGAAGGCGCCGCATGGTGTGGACTCGGGTATGTTGCATGGGAAGGTGCCGTACGGCGCGATGGGCTCTGCCGCGCCGGTGAACGGGGCTTCACACAGGAAAGTTTCCGTTCAGTTAGGGATGACGAGATACTAGGTATGAATACGATATATTTGTGTAACAAAAACTATATTATCACGGAATTATACGGCGTTGGGATTTATAACGAAGGCCGGCTCTTGCATACCTCCATTTCTATAATATAATTGATAAATATGTTCATTTAGGATACTGGTTAGGTACAGATTGGACATTGTAACATTGGTTTGAGTGAGATTGTTTCTTTTTCAGCTTCAATTTGAATACTTTGCTCATGAGTTCGTTGATGAAAGCTCTAATTTATGAGTTTTCTGTAGGTTCTTAAAACCGGGAAGACCGATTCTTTTTTCTTCAACTTTAGAGGGTTTCCACCTGTTTTGCGCGGTCTAATTTTTCCAGTTCCGGTGGCGTCGGTCGCCGGAAAAAAACTGGGTGTCCATGAAAAGATTCAACTTTAATTTCGAGAAATATCTCGGATCTGCACATTATGTACAAAACATGATAGAATTGAGAATCATAACTGATTGAAAATGGACACTTAAAATATAAGATCTCTGGTCGGAACTCTTAGAACACTCCTCAGACCACCTAGCATGCTCCGACCTTACCTGTGGAAATCCGGCTAGGTAATGAACTCGATGATCGTAGCAGATTCCGAAGAGACCTCGAGACAGGAGAGCGCACGAGGGAACCAATCCAATCGACATGGCGAGCATAGAGGGGACTCGTCGATCACCAACTTCATTGACCCGTAACGACGTACCATTTTCTAGCGAAAGTGATTCATGGGTCATGGAGTACTAGGCCTTGGTGGAAGGTCGGGCTCCGTCTCCAACTTCGCTAGTAGAACCCGCGTATTAGTAGAAAATAGAGTGAGCTTTTTCTTCATCGTAAGTGAGAATAGTTTACGTGAAATTCACTTCATTATCAAACTATTTCTGCCTGTTTCCATTAATAATTTTCACTATAAACACAAACAGAATTTCGAAAGAGCGGGTGGTTATCTACCCTATTCTTTAAGCTGCTACGATTTGCCAATCAGTTACGCTATTGGTCATAATGTTCGAAGTTTGAACCTCTGTCTTTCTTGAATCGGTCTTGGTCTTTGCGACAATTAGATGATCGATTTCGTATTTTTTTTGTCGTCATGGGCGATCGCCTAAGTGTCTTTTGTCGAGCCATTGTTTCGGGTTTAGTCATTCTCATGTCTTGACTCGGATTTGATTGGGTCGTTTTTTTTAGCTTGGTCGTAATTCAATACCAAACTATGAACTCCAAAGCTCAAGTGAGTAAACGACATGTCTTTCTCATTTAAAAAAAAAAAAACTAGAAGGCAGTTCACCTATTCGCCTCCAATTATCATAAATAATAAGTTATTAAATGAAAAAGTATATGATTGCCTCTCACATGATTAAATAATATATATATATATATATATATATATATATATATATTTGTAGCATAAGAACCCATGAAAGAATATTTTTGGGCAGCATAATTCCCATTTTCGTCTTTGATCCAACCATAAGGTAAATCGGCCGCTAGTCTTTGATACGAAACATCAAAACACTATGTTATAGATAGATACTTATGCCGTGAATATCTCAAAAGTAGACAAGTTGAAAAGCGAGCAAAAACAATGGAATGGAGAAAAGAAGAAAGAAAAGAAAGCAAGGTGGCAGAAGCACCATTGTGCGGTGTTTGGTGATTAAAATGGGAATGATGGGCTCACATCACATGATCCCATGCCATGCCATTCCATGCATGTGTCACTCACTCTCCATCCTCACTTGGCCCCACCTTCTTCATGCCAAATCCTTTTTATTCACCATTCAACAAAACGCGGACGGGTTCCTCCGTCGATGGCATAATTTTACGGGTACGTCGAGATGTCCATTGTAGATTTTTAATGTTGGCGCTCATTTGATACCATAAGATGTTATGAGTAACCGGTAATCGAATGTTATGTTGGTTTGACACAAAATAGATATTTCGTATAATTTTTTTATTATTATTTGAGATGAACACCTTGAAATTCACTAAAGTATATATACCGAATTATATAACTAATAAAATCTCTTATATTGACATAGATTGGTAAGCAAGACCCGAAATTTGAGTTCTTTTCTCTCGCGTTTTCATAGATAGGGATTTCAGTTAATTTTTAAGAAACAAAATAATTTAAACTCGAAACGAAACGGCATTTAGATGTAAACATAAATAAATAGTTCATGGTATTAACTATTAAGTATGAACATTGAAAAGTATGTATTTAACATATTGTCACATATTTCATTAAACTCCACCACTCGATTAAATTTCTTTTATTGTTATTCCACTTATTATTTCCAGGTGAAGTAGGGACAAAACCAACCATGCCCTTTTGTTCTTATCCATTGGGAAAATAGGTCAAAAAAATAAAAGTCACACAAACTATATACTAAAATTATAATCAATCAATAAGTTATAAGGTCAATCAATCAGGGCATGCTTATCTACAAATTTGTATACTTCACATGGGTACGGACAGAAAGTGTTTTTTTAATTATTTAAATAAATACTATATGAATAATAAAAAATTAAAAGTGGGTGGGATTTGATCCAAGAAAAATATGAGAATAAAAAAGGGGTGAATGTGACAGAAAGGAAAAGAAGAGAGCCCCAAATGCCCAACACAACAAAATCTCTCTCACACAAACCCACCGCCTGGTTTCCCTCTTGGAAACACCACCAATTTTTTTTAATTTTTTAATTTTTTTATTTAAATCCGAATATAAGTTATAACTTACAGTTATAACTATATAAGATCATATTCATATGTGAATATGAGAATTGAGAAGTGAGATTATTATTTGGAATTTTTAGATTTTACTCAAGTGAAATACAAATGTAAGTTAGGGTTGAAATCGGACCGAAATGGAAAGAAAAAAATACTTATAGTGAATTTTTATGTTTTCACTTTCAATTTTATGGCAATTTTTTATTTTTTCCGTAAATTAATTTGATCCTAGTTGCGAGAAATTCTTATATTTTTTTAGAAATAAGATCAAGCCAAGACCGGATTGTTTCGAGTGTTTAAATCGTATATTTATTGATTATAAAATTGAATTTTTGAAACTGCATATTTAAAAATAGATTTAAACAATTATTTGATCAAAACTTCTTATGATACATTAAATAAGACTATGAATTATGAAATTGTGAAAATGGAAAATTTTAATTGATAAAAATAACTTAAAGTTAAATCGGGATTGTGATTTTTTTTCCTAGGCCCCGTCCCGCTTTCCTATTTGTAAAGGTAAAAATTTAGTGAGTTAATTAAAATAGGGCAGATGAACAAAATGTCTATTTTGTATAAAATATTTTTTAAAAATGTCCATTGTGTGTATTTTTTTACTTTCACAAATAAGTATTTCTTAAAAGGTTTAACATAAAATTGAGAATTTTGTAAAATTTTCTATTAAAATATTATGACTAAAAGTAAAACGAAAAAATTATAATACATAGAACATGTATCTTAGTTGTGCTGTCATTTTGATTAAGGAAAGTTAATACCTAATAAATAGTATTTTGGAATTGAATTCATGGGATGATTAATGATGTGAATTTGTGATGGTCTCATATGACCTTTCGCATTATTTACGGATTAATTATGAATAACTTCACTAGTATTAAAATAAATATATTAGCAATTATCATGTAGCTAATAGCTACTAGCTAGTATGTATACACCAAAAACATGCGGTTAATTATTAATGAGTATTTAAATTTAATTTTGTAGCCTAATCTACTACGAAAGTAGTTATCTTTAGAATCTTTAAAATTAGAAATAAAAGTAAAAAATTGAAATATAATAAATAAAACAATGGAATAGAAAAGGGTAATTTTGTGGGGCTCAAGGTGGGGCCCGAGGGGACACGTGGCAATCATGCGAAGGCTAGATCATAGGAAGGAGATGAGGCACATGGGATGGTGTTGCCTTCAAGAAAATCATGTGACCACATGTGTTCTTCTTTCTCTTCTCTGGGCCCACTCTCTCTCTACACATTACAAAATGAGCCGGTATAAGTACATAAAGTTTGATTAATTAAGATAGTAAATTTATAAAAAATAAAAAGTGACAGTATAAATATTTAAAATTAGAAAAATTAAGGTAAAATATATATTTTTTGTTTATTTTTCTTACGAATGTTGGTCAAATACCACACGGTATCATAATAACTGAAATATATATCGTCTCACTTTTATCCGACGTCTATTATAACACGTGACATTTTTTCAACGTTTGTAAAAGAAAAATTGGCAAAAAAATAAATACCCTCTAAGTTTAATTACTTTGCATACTTTCGCTATTCATTTTAGATCTATACTGCTTTAAAATTAAAGTTTAAGTATTTATGTCGCCACTAATCCTATATCTGCAGGTGATTTTTTAATGTAACCCAAAATTTGTCACCACTTCACACCCAGATCCACATGCGCGTGGGGCTGTACTTTCACTAAGCTAGCCATGCGTATTTTATTTCTAAGGGTATTTACTCTATAAGTACCCAATTTTATACTATGTCTCAAAATATTAGCAATCTATTATTTAGCAGTAATGACATACAAAAATTTATCAAACAGTATCAAAGTCCAATTCGATCCGTATGTCTTATTAAAATTCATTAAGAATATGTGTACATTTACTGTTAAACTCTGAAAAAAATATTAGCTTATGTAATATTTTTATTAAATTAAAAACATGTCCTTTTTATTTAACATGCTTTAATTCGATAAACAAAATTTTATACCATCTGGGTGATTTTTGGATACATAGAAAGAGATTGAAAATATACTTATACGATTAATACAAGATTTGATACTTGTGCTATAATTTTGAAAACATTGCTTATTCACATGCTAATAAATATTTGTGGACATCCTTCATTTGTAATTTTGTCCTTCCCATTTGGTACAAATGACTCACATAATTTAATATGTTTGTCCTTTCTACTCTAGTATATGATATGACTTTGCCTTCCGTCTTTTTTATTCCATAAATTATATGCAAATTAACATTTAGAACATTAATTGTGTTGAAATTCATTTTTTAGAAGCACAAAAACTAATCAAATTGATATAGTCGAGTAGGCCCGTGTCTATAGTAAAAAAATAAAAGTATAGATTAAGAGGCTTCCACGTGTCTACAGTAAAAACAAAAAACAAAAGTATAAACTAAGAGGCTTCCACGTGTCTACAGTAAAAAATAAAAAGTATAAATTAAGAGGCTTCCAAAAGTATTAAATAATATATAATTCAAAATTTTGACTATAAAAATTTGCTTAGCATTTTTGCTTCTAAAAATACTAGACGTGTTTATTTGAATTAGTTATTAATTATGCAAATATCTTATGTTCTTTCGCAACGAAATTTTCAATTTTAAGGAGCCCTAAAATTACTCTTTGCCTAGGACCCCGATGAACTTAGGACCGGCCTTGGGTATAAGTAAAATAATGTTGGTTCCAAATTAAAAAAAAAATAAAAATTGCTAGGTCTAGATATAACAACTATTTAGTATGAAATTCAAATGTCCAAATCAAATACTAAGATTAAATTTATTTGAAACCTAAATGAATTTTTAACCGATTTTTTTTTTACATTTTTCCATAATTAATAACAATAGTTTTTAATTTATTCGAAACAAATAAAATAAAAATCGAACAAGTATCTAAGTTCTGTGTTTGTTAACAGATTACTTACCACTACTTTTTAGGGTTTTCCTCAAAGGTAAATAAAGTTTCATAAATGGTAAAAGTCAAAGAGAACAAAGGGAGTAAGAGTCAACATTTACATGGTTGAATAATGATATAAACAAATAAATAAATATATGAAAAAGGACATTATTCTATTTACTATTTATAACGTGCGTGTGACAAATTAAATTCAGCTACTTTCGATAGTAATATGATTCAAATATACTCCTTTGAGTGGTCCATCTTCGTCACTTCATGCATTGTTGTTATTTTATAGGAATGTCCTTTA
Source organism: Parietaria judaica (assembly GCA_954871525.1). Classification (NCBI taxonomy): domain Eukaryota; kingdom Viridiplantae; phylum Streptophyta; class Magnoliopsida; order Rosales; family Urticaceae; genus Parietaria; species Parietaria judaica. The sequence goes on from OX940865.1 coordinate 40,093,194, forward strand.
AATCTTTTTAAATTCAGTGATAACAAATTTGAGAGAAAAAATAAGTTGAAGAAAGAGACTTGTGTTTAATTTCGGTTTTTATCCTTTTTGACGATCTTATCCTTTTATTGGTGTGCTCATTTAGTACTCAATCTACCAAATTAGGTATACGGGGAAACTACATTATAAAAATAATTAGGAATATTAACGGCATAAATAATAATATTTTTTACGATGATAAAACTTGGGTTTTACTTATATTAGAAGAAGTTCATATTCAGACGTTAAGTGGTGATGTGTAAGTGATTTCATTTCTTTACATTGAGTCATAAGTTGAGACAGTGGTGTAGCCAGACTTTCATTTCAGGCAAAGCACGTAACATATTTCAATCGATTTTTTTAGATATGTAACGAAACAAAAATCATAAACAACTATATTAAAGCGGCTATTAGACATATAAATAGATAATATTACTTTTCGAATGATAATAAAATAGATTTATCGAGTCAAGAAGCGAGAATGAATGAAAAGAGTCGAATCAAATCTTGAATAATATTTTTTTTTTGTTTAAAGTGAGCGTATGCATATGCACTCACTGGTGCACATGTAGCTCCGCCGTTGAATTGAATTGAGAAGTAAACAAACGCACTATGATACCGCAAGAAATTTGTACTTGTTATTTTTGTTCCTTAATGAGATTTAATGTTACTTAATTTGGTATAACATTAAACTTGAAATACCGCGACTTCAAGAACATAAAATATTAATAATATTCTCATAATAATATCATGTAACATATATAGTTGAGTCATGACATGTTAACAGTTCACATATCGATATTAAACGCTTTATCTCATTAACCCTAAATAATAAAAGTCATCATTAATATGCATTTATATGCTATAATGCTAACATTGCTCATGTAAACCAATCATTGATTCCTTCATTTAAAATGTAGTCCACGACAAAAGTTGGGGTTGTTTTACCGATTTCGGAGATCATTTTATCGTTCTCTTCCGGTTATAACAGAACTTCAGCGCAATAATTTGCGGGTTATAAAATAATTAATTAAAATAGAGTTACAATCTATTCTTAGATCACGAATATAACTTAGTAAAAGATATTCGAATATAACTTAGTAAAAGATATTTGTATAAGTGTCGTATTTCATCAAAGTTGAAAGATGTCATATTCTTTAGCGCGAATAAATAAAGATCTTGTTGGATTGCTAGAGCTTCTCCGATAACCGTTACGCAAAAAACGCTAGCTACCGACCCCGCATCGTGAAACACTTGGGCGAGGAGGATAGGTATGGGATTTATAGAAATATGTAGCATATAATTTTAATGACATGGACAAGTCGATCTTTATCTATATTATCACCAATATAATTTGTTTGTAACTAGATTTTGGTCAACTAATTTGAATTGAGACCTCTTCTATAATTAGTAAATTCTGACAAAGCTTATAATATTTTGGTCTCGAAAACTTTGTCAATAGCAAAAAGGTAAAATGTTGTACGATAAATCCAATTTAGGTTTCAAGTGAGGCCATACTTCAATATGTATCACGAACCAGAAACGTACATACAACAAAATTTAATTATAACAATAATATATATATATATATTATATATCCAGTGTCGGTTAATATTCTACATATAAAACGATGACTTTTTTATTTTTCTAATTTGCTTAATTATACTTTTTAAAGGGAATGGATCTACATAAGTCATTATGTCTTCTAAATTGTGTCCATAATTGTCCATTCAAAATCATGTAGCTAAGTGTGTATTAAATACATACTGTTTTTAATTAGGTTTTAAAGAGAACAATTAAAACCTATACCACATACCTGATCGTATTAATTAACAAAAAAAATAAATAGATTACTTTGTAAATAATGGTAATAATCGGACTTCATCTTTGGATATTAGGTTCTTTGAAAGAAAAAAACTGAGACCATGTTACTCAATTTAGGTGAGCACGGTTTAGCCGCCCCCGCCCCTCATGAACAAATGTATTGCGGGTTGTGAACAACCCGCGCTCGCGACCACAGCGCGTTGGCTGCCCACGCCTAGGCGGATGAGTGTGTTTTGCCCACCACCCACTTACTTTTAAAACGTCTGTGTAACATTTTAAATTTGAAATAAATAATAATGAAATTGAAAACATGTTTTATGTCTCTATGCTAGGAGCGGGTTTTGTTCGCCTAGGAAGACACTACATATACATATTGAGCAACCCGTGGCCGCTCAACAAAGACTTTAGGCTACCCATGAACTGTCTAAACACCTGTATACAATGTGAATTTTAATCTACACATACATGTTATCGAGATTCAACGCAAAACAGTCAAAGTCGATCGACCCTGTTGCCCTAGGTTTTCCACTTATATTGCCTTTGAGTCGTCATTATGCATGTATAATACGAAATAGAGAATGAAAACAAGTCTGGGAGTGTAATCCAAAGAACTCCGATTAAAATTGTAAAAGATCAAGATCGAGAAGGAGCAAGTGGACCTACTTCCTACACTAAAACCAAACCACCATAATTCTTAGTGTTACTCACATTTCGGTTTTTGCTTTTTCTGTTTGATGATTTAAGTCAAAATTTCTAACAATGCCCTTTCATGGCATGCCAGTTCCACTTAAAGACCTCCAATACCAACCTACTTAGTACGAGATGTAGAAATTTGACCTAGACTCTCAAATTAGAAAAATAAATAAAAAACTTGACACCATAATTATATTTGCTTGCTCTCAGCATAAGAACTACATCCATTTGCCGCTTTCAAATCTCGATATACTATGAACCCCTCAATCTCGCTCGCTCGCTCTCTCTCTCTCTCTCTCTCTCTATATATATATATATATATATATATTTTGTGCTACAAAAATGCACCAACGATCAACCCGATTGCTCTCCATCGGGTCTCACTAACGTTTTCGTGTAGATTAGACGTCAGACTCAAGACAAGATTAAATATTCATAGTTTCATACCACAACACAAATATCTCCTTATTATACACTTCACAATTTTACACGACTCGAAATAAAGTTAATTACATAAAATTAGATTACCATAAATAAATAAATAAATAATAAAAATAAAAAAAGAGAAAATCCAAGTCGGGGACTTGGGAAGCCAAAAATTCAGTGGGTCCAGCTTCGTTGGCATTGACATTTCCAGACTCTCTCTCTCCTCCCAATAATTTAACTCTCTCTCTCTCCTTCATTCTCATTCTCATTCTCTCCTTCTCCAACCAATCTCCACAGTGCTCCAATGGAGGAATCCTCGTCGGAATCCACCGCCACCTCCTCCAAGCCCCTCCCCGTCTCCGCGCTCGTCCACCGCTTCGCCTCCTCGCGCAAGCGCAAGAAGAGCGCCGCCGACGACCTCGATCAATCGGACGGCGGAGACGAGATCGAGAGCAGGATAGAGGCGCTGCAGAGGATCGTGCCCGGCGGCGAGAGGCTGGCCGTGGACGAGCTCTTCGAGGAGACCGCCGAGTACATAGTGGCGCTGCAGAGCAAGGTCAAAGCCATGAGAGCTCTCGAGCACCTCTTCCGTACTGCTCTCCACAAACAACACCACGCCAAGCTCGGAGGTTAATTTCGTCCTTTTTTTTCGATTAAAATTAGTAGTAAGTAATGGTGGTGTAATGGTTTAATTATATCATGCAACGTCTTGTGTTTTTTTTTTAATAATTATTTTTTTGTTTATTAATTTATTCTCTCTGAATTAGATACTTCATTTTTTTTTGTATTAGGGGTTGAAACGTGAATGATGAATAAGAGAAGAGGATTTTCAATTTTAATATAATTAAGTGGCTTAATGAGTCGGAAACCGGCTTTTCCACAACCCGAAAAACCCGTCCCTTTTTTTTTTTGGTTAATAGAATAGTGATTTAGTGATACTTCACTATTAATATATATCGTAATCAAGAAAAAAAATGTCCGGGATCCCGTGGAATGAATCCGAATCTCAACGAAATCGGCACCTTACGACTCGAAATTATATAAATAAATAAATAATCACAAAATAAATAAAGTTAATTATTTATAATTTTATTTAATGTGTTGGTGTTAGTTTACCAAATGTGGAGGTAAAAATTGCAAACTTTTTGGAAATTGCGAGTACATGAGTACAAAAATGGGAATTTCTGCCTGGTGTTACAAAATTTTCAGTGAGCAAAGGGAGATTGCGATAGTTACTTGTGTATTGCAAAATGGGATTGCGTTAAATTCTGCTTTCTTCTGGGAAAATCTGACACTTGTACATTTTAAATGTCATGTTTAAAACATTATAAAATAAGGCAAACAAATTCGTATCGTACGTGAAAAAAAACTATAATATCTCTCTCTCTATATCTATATATATATATATGTGTGTATGTTCGCCAAGTTATTTATTTTTGTAGGTTTTTTTTTTCAACCTTATCCATATGGTTAAGCTGTGAGCAAATTATTGAGTGATCTTGACAAGGAAGGAACAGTGTGTTTGAAAATTGAATACATTTTAATTTTGTTTCATACTTTAAGATAGTTGATTAGGTGAAATATATTGAACTACAAAAATAAAAATAGATAAGCTTTGGTGAGATTTGACATGATATGAGACTTATCCTAATTATTTTGGTATATTTTTTCAACAAATGAGATTGTTTATTGTCCATAATTTAACAATAAAAAGACTTCATTTGGCTTTTTATAAAACAGTGTGATTGGAAGGGAAAAAAATTTGTGAAATTTCAAGTGTTGGTTTCCTTATGAAAATGACATTTTTTTAATATATGAAAAATCATATTATAAAAATTTTAAATGAATAATTTATTTCTCTTAATGGATGATATTATTTATGAGTGAATATTTTAAGGTTGAACAATAAAATCAAGAATGTGCAAAACTCATCTACTTTTTGTTGGAAGTTGGAACCGGGCACCTAACCCTTTTTTTACAGAAAAAAAATAAAAATAAATTAGAACCTATTCAAATGACCTTTAGTTTTAACAAATTTGACGGGCGGGGGTATACCTACCTGGCCGCTTGCGGTCTAAAGCCGGGCATGAGCCCAATGTGTCTAGCAGGTCAAGCCTGGCCGGCGCCCTTTTACGATATGCATATCCGTTTCCATGCCCATGTATAAAATTGAGTACGATGTAACCGTGACAAAAGTATTCGAAATTGGGTAACATATTTATAAATTTTTCTGCTGAAATAAATACTTAAATTTTTTAAATTCGTCCCATATATCAATATTAACGTTTTTTTCTTTCTCTCTGTAAGATTACCTCAAATTAACATTCATTTTCTTTTCTACATTTTGGGATCTTTGAAGTTGAATACATAGTACAAAAGACAATGTAAATTTTATGACTTTTGAGTATTTATTTATTCGATACAAAGAATATATATATATATATATATATATATTAAAAAAAATACAAAGAATATACTGTGTTATTAAAAAAAAGGTACTTTTATTGCAAGTATGCCTGTAAATAAATGTGTGTTATCAATGGGGTGTTATTTTTCTGCTCCTAATAAAATTAGAATGTCGTATTAGAGTCAAAAGGGAGGTCTTTGTCTCGGTCGGACTAAAAGAAATAGTTTATTATTGATTTGCTGTCAGTCATTTTGCTATGGTTTGGGAGACATGAAACCCTAATTTAAGAGGCTAATATTCCAAGAGAGAATGAAAAAGTCAAATGAATAAGACAATTGTGAATCCAAATGCTTTCATGTTTAGCTTATAATAAATAATTTCCAACCCCATATTTCATCATTCATGAACAAAGTTTTTCATCAAGACAATGCATCTCCATATTATATTAGACACGGCAAATCTATTACTTTCTGTTTAAAAAAAAATTAGTAAAATTTGTTTACAAGCATATCAAAGGCCTTAAGTCAATGTGAATATATGTTGAACTTGTCCCCGTTTCGAAAAAAAATAATTAATCGAACACTATTAAGTTTGTGATGTGTAGAAATTATTTACTTATTAACTTTTAAACTCAACTTTTTATTTTAACATATTTTAATATTGGTCAAGTTTTTTCTTTTTCCAACTGTTGGAGTACACTTTCGCATAGTTCGTTTGAATTTCGAATAATATTCTAGATCCTCTAACTTTTATCATCTAATAAATCATTTGATGAAAGTAGATTATTTACATTTTCATCTCAAAATTTTCACAATCTATTCCCAAATCAAACAAGAATCTATCAATTCATTCGGAGTTGATATAAAATATTGTAATTAATAGATACAAGTTCAGATACTCAACCACTGAACTAATCCTCATTAACACTTTATAAATGTACGCGCTTCACCATAATATATCATATCATATTCATATGTAGTCACTCTTTTCCAATTTTGGATTAAACCCATTTGAGATCAATGTCAGCTATCAATTTCTGCAAAGGACTCAACCTGAAATTCAAAACTTCAAGCATTTCAACCACTTGATTTTTCACCTTAAAACTTTCACGGTCTATTCTCTAATTAGACAAGAATCTATAAATTCATTCGGCTCTCACGAAATATCGTTGAAATAAAACCTCGTAATTCATAGATACAAGTTCAAATACTCAACCACCGAACAAATCATCGTTAACACTCATGGATGTACGCGCTTCACGACAATATATTATATCATATCCATATGTATTCACTCTTTTTCCAATTTTGGATTAAACCCATTTGAGAACAATGCCAGCTATCAACTTCTGCCAAAGGACACAACCTGAAATTCAAAACTTCAAGTATTTCAACCACTTGATTTTGGTACCACCATACACAAATATACATGTATTATATTACGAGTGATGAAATTGAAGCAATAAATGCAGAGAAGAAGGGAAACAAGGAAACAAAGAGCAGAGTTTCTTGGTTGAAAAAGAGCAGTGTCATGACTAGTGGTCCACTGGTATATTCAAGGTATTTAGGCAATATATCCTGAAATGAGTCTCTGAAGAACATGTTTGACAACCTGTAAACACTCAAAACATTTAAGGAAAACATTTCAGATGTTGCCCATTCCACTTCTCTTAATTCCCCTCTTCACAAAATTCAATTGCCTACGCGGTTTTTGGTCCCCCATTGTGCAGTTTGATCCAACAAGATCTATGGCTACTTTCTCATTTTGTGTTAGGGTTTTTGCTTTGTTTCATAAGAAATAATTTTCTATGTTGCATTTATTCACAAATCTCATTGGTTCGCGTTATGGCTTGTGCGTCCAGGTGGGAAAATAAGTGGTTGTGTCGTGGTTAATCCTGTAAATACGGGACTCAGGAATCCAGACTTTCTTACTCTAAGCTTAAAAAACCAAATCTTAGAAGTTTCGAAAATTAATTTTTTGTATATAAAAAAATGATGTACCACATTTTTCATATTATAAATTTAAGCCTCAAGATCTTGTTTATTACTAAATTTGAGCAATTGAATAATAGAAACAACAAAGAGAAAAAAAAAAAAAAACGGAGCCAATATATTTTGATTCCGAATTTACCGGATTTTACATGACGGACAACCAACGACTAAAATCTAGTGTGCAGGATATGCCTGCATTAGGTCGGGAACCAATACTTCTTTATTTTAGAATTTTAATTTATAAATAATTTAACTAATTTAAAAAGGAACATATACGAATTTATTCAGTAATAAAATTTTCGACGGAGTCTTAGACCCAGTTGCGCGTAGTCCCCAAAATGTATGGCAAAATGCCATCCGGGTTTTTTTTTCTTTCAAAAACCCGGATACGGATATATCCGGGACCGGGAAAAAAAATTCCCGGATATATCCGGATCCGGGTTTTGTTTTTTTAAATATTTTAATTAAATCTATTTTCTGGGCCGTATAATCTTGATGATCCAACGGCCCAGATAAAAAAAAATTAAAAAAAAAAACCCGGATATTTTGATATCCGGGTTGCGTAATATCCGGATACGGATATATCCGTATCCGGGTTTTTTTTAATTTTTTTTGGATATCCGGGTTTAATCCGGTAGGAGATTTTGGGGATTGGTTGCGCGGCTGATATTTTTTGACGAACGTGTGGGACGGAGAGGCGACATAGTGGCTGGAGCTTGTGAAGGAAGTTGGTTGGCCGTAATAGGTTGCAGAACAGCTAAAATAAAAATATAAACTATTAAAACGATTTTCATAAAAACTAATCTAACTCTAGTTTTTTTTTTTAATAGAAATAACTTTTAAAATTATTTTAAAGAAGGTCACTAAATCTATAATGCGGGTGAGCAATAAAAGCGAAAATAATTTAATATATCTAATCTTACAGGTTTTGAAAAGATAACTTATAAGCCCAATTAAATATAGAGCCGAATATTAATATTTCTTGTCTCTAAAAAAATGTGAACATGGTTTTGGAAAATTATAATGGTAGATGTATGACTATCACGATATTTCAGCCGGTGTCGGCGTTGGGTGATTTGATGAAATGAGCGAGAAACAACATTTTGTTTTATCAGCTTTTTTGCAAATGTTCGTCGAATTCGACATTTGGAGTTGTTTGCGGGAATCGCTCCCCTAGCCTTGTCGAGAGATGTCTCCTCGTCGAGGTTATCGACGACATTCCTAGGCAGACTATCTATGACAAAGCTGACGATCCTCATACGATGAGTAAACCATCGTCCATAACCTCGACGAGGAGATATCTCTCGACAAGGCTAATAAAAGGCAAATCGAGTGTACAACGACTCTAAATACATCTCAAAAGGTCCATAGGCTTCGATGCACAAGCTTGCACAATCTTTGAAAGACGTTGCAGACAAGGCACACTGTACCGGATGTCCCCGCGCAACAAGGGGTTTGGTGCGGATCTATCAGTGCATGTAATAATAAAAGTAATAACTCATTTTTCCTATAAATAAAAGTGTCTTTCTCTTTCATTTGTCACACACTTACCGATTTATTCTTTCAATTTTCTTTAATTATAATTTACAATGATATCATATCCAAAAATAAAGAACCATAATAGAGAATTTGAAGTATAAACATTTTGCTTTTTCACCCAATAAAAAAAAGTTATTGGTAATACCGTTTCACCTTCATTTATTCATTTCACCCTCATTGGATTTTAACTTTATTTCCTTATTATGACTTATATAAAGTTTCACCATTTTATTTGAGTTGGAGAATATTTGCACATATATTAAGAAGTTTCATCGAATATATGTAAAAAAGAAAAATAGCGACATAAATACTTAAAGTCTTTGAAAAATTGATAGTAAATTCTATTTTTTTTGGGTGTCGAAAGTTACCGAATTCTAATTTTGTGTCTTCCGTCATGTTTCCGCCCCGAATCTCATCAGGTGTCATATTTTTAAACCTATTAAGTATAGCATTTTCAATTAAAAAAGTTAAACCGGATTATCAATGTTAAACAATGGTATATTCAATGGGTATAAAAACATAACATGTAGCACGTTTTCGACGAAAATATAACTGAATACACAAAATAAGAGCTTGGTAAATTAACGAAATGCCCATTTTATGTCAAATTTTTAAAAAAACTGCCAAATGTGTGTATTTTTACTCTTACAAATGGATATTTCTTAAAAGGTTTGACACAAAATTAGGCATTTCGTACAATTTCCTAAAAAAAAAAAAAATTAATGTCAACTTTATGAAGACTTTAAATACTTATGGCGCTATTTTCCCTTTATAAAAATATCGTATAAGGGACCCACACGACGTTAAACGCACTAATCACGACGATTGAGCCATCTCAGCCGTCCATTCTCGATCGTCGTCGATCCGAACTTGTCGTCGTTTCACTCGTCATCCTTCGCGCACGCACTCCAGAGAGAGAGAAATCGAATTCGAATCTTCACAAACCCTAGCCAACTTTCCCCCAAAAGATCACATCAACTTTCTTGATCGGAAGAAGAAGAATCGGTCAGGATTCTTCCTTTCATTTCTCGTTTCGATCCAGAAAATCTTGATCGTGTTGTTGTATGCTTTGTTCGATTCGCAAGAAAATTTTCATCATTGTAACGCATTTGTTTGCTTGCTTTCGGTGCTCGCAGCAATGGCGGACGATGCGGTGGTGAACGGCGAAGGCGAGGCTTTCAACGACGACACGGAGGAGATGAACCGGAAGGTGGAGATTCTGGAGAAGGAGAAGCGCAAGCTCGCCGTGGAGAACGACGAAGCGAAGGAGACGGTGGAGAAGATGAAGGTTGAGATCGAGGAAATGAGTAAGCGCGAGGCGGAGTTGCTGGCGAAGGTGAAGGAGATGGAGGCCGATCTCGAGCGGTCGGAGGAGGCGTCGAAGGCCACGGCGGCGATTGCCGCCAGGGCGGCGGGCCTCGAGACCGAATTGTCGAGGGTGCAGCACGATCTGATTCAGGCGATGAGCGAGGCCGAGGAGGCGAACGCGGAGGTTTACGGTCTGAAGAAGAATTTGGCGGAGAGAGCGGCGGCGGTCGAGGCTCTGCAGAGCGAGGTTGAGAGCCTGAAGTCGGCGAAAGCGGAGAGGGAGGCCAGAGAGACGGACGAGAAGGACAGCCGGGTCCGAGCCCAGGAGGAAGCGCGAGAGAGTATCGGAGCGAAGGACAGCGAGATCACGACGTTGAAGAAGACGATCGAAGCGCTCCGGGGAGAGGTCGAGAGCCTGAAGGAAGAGAGCTCCCGCGCGTTGGTGGCTGCAGAGATTAAGCAGAAGGCGGAGGATTTGGCGTCGGAGATGGCGGGGTTGGAGGAGGTCGGGGCGAAGCTTCTGGGCATCACGGATTTGATGAAAGAAGCGGACGAAAAGAGCCACCAACCGAATCTCCGGTGGCCAGTCGTGGCCGGCTCCGTTGGGGCCGTCCTCGCGGGAACGGCTCTGGTGTGTGCAATATACCATAGGCGTCATTGAATTGGAAGAACGGGAGAGGTCAGAGATGTCCAATTTTGTTAGATTCTGTGTGTTGATTCCATTTTGAAACCCATGATTTGTGCTTGTTTGTGAGTCTTACGATAGTTTTGCTTGAATAACCAGTGTACACTGCTTCAAGACAATCAATATATCATAATTTTGTTTCTTAATCGATTTTGTACTGGATTGTCTTGATCAATAGAGCTTCGGGAATGGATTGAATTACTTATATTATTGTAAGTTGTAACGTATTATTGTTGTTGCTATTGCTGTAATGGCGCTCAGAATTCCGGTATAAACACGTTTTCTGTTTTCGATTAAAAAAATATCACCAGTTCGGATTTGGCAAAAGAAAAACAGAATCCGAATTCTTGGTTTCGTTGTTTTCTCTCTCACGCGCTCTCTTTGTGTTACGAATACTACAAAAGTCGACACAAATCGAGTCTCTGCTTTGTGTCTTCGTAACGGTTTCGATTTTCGATAACTTTACATGTAAGAGAGTTTCTCGGTCGAACTTAGGGACCGGATATGACAATGCGCAATGTGAGTAATATGCAGGAATTTATTGCAAAATATTATAAATTTATAATGCGAAGTAATACAAGAAGATGGTATTTTCCACTAAATCATCCAAGCTAAATCTCAAGAACAAAACTTAAGTGTCGGTGCCAGCGCTGCGGGCGATGGGCCGCGTCGTCTTTTTGACGTAGGAGGAGTTCCAGTCTCCCCCGTCCTGCGCGTAGTAATCCATAGGATATGCTCCTCCCACCGCTTTCTCCGCCTTCGTCTGCGGACATTCGCACGACGAGCACGCCCCTCGCTCCTCGTCCTTCTTCTCCCACCAACCTGGGATACACCCCAGCGCGATCTCCGCCTCAAACGACGTCAAAACCGGCTTCACGAACGCCTCACCCCAGTCGATCGACAACCTCGGGCACGCGATCTGAATCCACACGTCCACTGTGTCCTCGTAACGCGCGAGCGTTATCGGACTGATCTCCGACATCATCACTATGGTGTACTCAAATCCCCTCTCCTCCATCTTCCCTTGCAACCTTTCCAGAATCCTCGGATTCCCCTGCCGGCCCAACGTCCCAAAAATCAGCCCCCATTTTTTCGCCCCTTTCGTCTTCGAAATAGCCGATCGCCGTGAATCCCGCATCCCGCTCTGATCGTACTCCTCCAAGAACATCTTCCCGAGGTATGGATCGTACCGGAAGAATTTGATCCCGGGGTTCGCAATCATCATCGCTTCTAAGTGGAATCGCCCGTCGGCTACGAAGACCGCCACCGTATCCTCGCGATCACCGATGGGAACTCTCGGCGCGGTGCAGCCGAGGACTTCCCCAGCTGATAACGGCTTTGATTGCGGGATCACCACAGTAAACCCTAAACTCTCGAGCTCGGGTTTCGCGGCCCGGATCGCGGAGGCGAACTGGATAGTCCCGGCGATTACAAGGTTGCAAGGCTCGGCGAGGCTGAGCTCGACGGTGCGGACGAGGCGGGAGACATCAACAGAGATATCGACAAAGACATAGAGGCAGGGCACGGCGGAGGCGGTGACGGGGACGAGGCAGCTGTGGCCGAAGTGGACGAGGAGGTCGGCGGCGAGCGCGTCGGCGGTGAGGTCGTCGACGCAGCACGCGCCGAAGGTGACGTCGCCGAGGACGAAGCAGTCCTCGGCGCCGCCGTGCTCGGTGACGATGTCGGCGAGGGCGAAGGCGAACATGAGGAGGCCCTCCGGGAACTGGAGCGCCACGCGCCGGGCCTTGGCGGAGCGCACGCGCCACACAATCTTGTGGACCTCGAAATTGTAGTTGGGCGGGAGGGCGGCGATGGCGGCGTTGAGGGCGGCGTCGGCGAGGACGGAGTCGGGGATCTGGGACTTCACGAAGCGCTTGGGCTCGCGCTTCGTCTTCTTCTCCGGGAGGAGGGTCAGCCAGTCTGCGGTTTTCTCGCTCTGGGCTTCCATGGCGGAGGGCAAAGGTGAAAACTTTGTTGAGTTTTGCCGCCGATTGGGATCGATCGAAGAAGAATTTGGGATTTTTTTTCTTCTTGCAGAATCGAATTGGGGGGGTTTTAGGATTCGCCCCAACTGTAATTGCTAGGGTTTAGAGAAATTATTTATCAATTTTTTTAGGAAAAATAGGAAATTATTTATTAAGGTGTTTGTTGGGACTCGCGATGGCTTCGGGTGTATCGCGATGAGTCGCGATGCGGGAAGGGACGTCAGGATTAATCGCGATGAGCTGATGGGAATCGCCACGAGTCGCGACGCGAGGCTACAGTGCGAGGGAATTGGTCTCGTCCAATGAGAGCGCGCCACCAAGCATCGCGATGCATCACGACTTCGAATTTGGCGATTTTTCACGATTTGGTCGCGATTTTTCACGATTTGCATTGATATTAAACTTATTATTAATATTTTTTTTTTGAAAGCAGCTTTAATGTAGAGGGGATCGAACCCACAACCTCGAGGTGGTGTAAAATTACCACTAGGCAGGTGGTGTGAAATTACCACTAGGCTATCGTAGCATCACAAACTTATTATTTATATTAGGATGGTTAATTACGATCCTATTGAATCTGATTTGAGTTGTAATAATTTAATTTTAGGTGAAGATTTTTTTTATATCTTTTAAAAAAAAAAAAATTACAGTATTGAGAAGAGAGAATCTCATATACTTAGGGAAACTTCGTATTTTTTAAACTCCAAAACATTATTAATTCTCTCACTTGTGTCGATTTACTTTGTACGTTTGGATAGACTATATCACTTGAGATAAATTGAGAATCTGACTTACTAATGACAAAAGATAGATTGATAATTAAGAACTTAGAGAGTGAAACCAAATCTGTGACACTATAAGAATTTAAGTTTTTTATGTCCGAGGAGAATTTCTTCTATAAAGTTAGTTGTTTCGATAAAATAATATTTTTGTATAGTCTCAATTTTAACTAGTATGATTAAATTTTTCTTCGATAGAATAATAAATAATTTGGTCTCAAAATTAGGGAACAATTTGATTATAGAAACACGAGTGAAGTGTTAAGAAAAAATAGTGAAAATTATTAATTTAGAGAAACTTTATCTTATCTTATTAGCGATTTGAATTTTAATCTTATTTCACATATTATTTAAACGTTTAGACTTATTTTATTTTTCAATCTCCATGTAATTTATAATTGGTTTGAAAGAATCGAGTTTCATTTATAATTAAGGAAAAGAAAAATACATTTCAGTTAACAAAATCCAGACCGGTTTGATTTCAACCCGTTTTTGGTAATGGTCATGTTTTTAAAAATCGGGTCGGCTCAAAATCAAGACCAAATCTAGCGTTGTAAGCCGGAGAAATCAAGAGAAACCGGACCGATAAATACAAGTAGAGCTCTATAGTCAATTTAGGCTTCATTCGCTAAGAATCACTTTGTCAATCACAAAATGACATGAAAATAATATCGGTGAACACAATGTGCTCACTTTTGAAAAACGCTTAACTGTTAAGAAATCGTATAAAATAGCGTTATAAAACCCAAAACAAACAAATTTGTTGTCTAAGAGAAGAAGAAAAATACAAAGGAACAAACAAATAAAAGTATCATAATATTTCAATTTGAAGTTTTGTTCATATATGATACGAAATTGATACAATCAATCAACAAGAAGTGCATGAAAAAAAAAAAAAAAAAACGACGACAAAATCCCCTCAATAACTAGTCAAAGTCACTCATAGCATGATAGTAAATTCACCATTTACACGTAACACAATTAACTGATTGATGATTGTTAATTAATTTATAAAAAAAAAACATATTTCCACACAATAATTGTTTTAGAAATGGACACCTTCATCTTCACTCGAATAAATCCCCCATCTGAAAACAATTCAATGATAAATACATGAGAAGTCTAATATATAGTCAAAGCAGATTATATATAATGACGTTATCAATGTGAATAATGTTGAAAGCAGTATGAATTTATGGGTTAAATTGGGACTCCCAACTGTTATTTTTTGCCGGATTTCCTTCCGTCTCGATTTCTCGAGAATCTCTAAACCAATCTCCGACGCCAAGACCAAGAACATTGGTAATTTTATAAGTTTTAAACTAGTAAACACGAACAAGGCGAGTGGTGAATCCATGTTATAAATTTTAAGGCCGAATGAACTTTCGAGGGAAAAATGAGAAAATATATACATTTAGGAAAAACTTCGAAAATTTTAGTTAAATCGCTCATATTTGCACCAACATGGGTCCACCCCTGATCTGGACCGCAATCGGTAAAAATATTAGTGAATCGGTTTGTATATAGTAAAAATATAATATTTTATTCAGTTATTCGGAACCAATAAAAACGTAAACGTTTTCAACAATTACATGTCTAAGTTTTTAGAGGCTTCTAATTTACTTGTTTGCCAAATGACAGTGTAACGCACATTGCATAATCGTATTAATTTCCATAAATGTAGAGAGATTAATCACCTTCGAGTTTTCATCTCTGGGATGATCTGTTGAGAACTTCGAACAGTCCACAACAGCTCTTCCACGAAGCTGCTTCCATGGATTGTCTCGTCACACCCACACCAGGCTGTACACAAATTCAACCGCAAATTTTTTATCACCGGTTTAGAGAACCGGGACGGGTACCGATCGGAACTTATTTAAGACAAGGAAAAAAAAACTAGATTTTTCTATGATTGAATTAGGAATTCACAATTTAAACTGACATTTACTACCGGTCCCGGTTTGAAACCGATAAAAATATAATTTTTTTTACCGGTCTTTGTTACCATATATCTCCCGAAACAACCTGCTTTACAAAACCGATACATGAACCGGGAGGAAAATTTGTCAAAATACAGATTCTCGGTCTCGGTTTTATCTCTAGTCCAATTTTCAATTACTTAAACTATAATAAATTATTAAAATAAAAAACTATAAAACCAAGTCAGGACCGGTTTTTTAGCCACGGACAGATTCTCGGTCTCGGTTTTATCTCTAGCCCAATTTTCAATAACTAAAACTATAATAAATTAATTAAAAAACTATAAAACCAAGTCAGGACCGGTTTTTTAGCCTCGGACAGATTCTCGGTCTCGGTTTTATCTCTAGCCCAATTTTAAATTACTAAAACTATAATAAATTAATTATATAAAAAAAAAACTACAAAACCAAGTCAGGACCGGTTTTTTTAGCCTCAGTCTGATCCCGGTTTTTTGTACTAAACCCCGGTATCCAACGGTAAAGTGCTTACAGTATAGGCCGTGGATTCCGGAATCTGTGCGCTCTCAACGACGCTCTCGACCGCAGCCTCCGAAGCAGCGACGCAAACGCTCTCTTCAACGACCTTCGCTACTTCTTCCTCTCCGGCCGGCAATTCCACCTCAGCTTCAGTGATTTTCTCCACGGCGCAGGCCTCACCTTGCTCCACAACGCTCTTCGGCTCCGTCTCCTCAACCGACACGACATTCTCAACAACCGGAGCCGCTTCCACCGAGCTCGTCTCCACAACCTCAACGCAGACCTCGTCCTCGTCCTTCGCGGCTGCGACCGGCTCGGACTCCTTCTCGTCGTCCGAGCTGCTCGAACTTGAGCTCGAGCTCGACTTGTCCCCGCCGAAGATCTTCTCAGCCGCGTCAACGATCGACTCGACGATGGACACGTCTCGGGACTCCTCGACAACGTCCTCGACGGGTACGTCCTTGTACGCCCGCTCCGATTCTCCGTTGGCCGAATCCGCCATTGCAGGGAGGTTGATCAGGTAGGGAAATCTGTGTGGAAAGGTGAGATTTTGATGAGAGAAAACAAAGGCAAAAGGATATAAAGGGAATAAAGTCAGAGTAAGTGGAAAACCATGAAACGGAATAATACAACAAATACCAGAAAATCTAAATTAAATAAAATAATTAAAAACAGAATATACAGAGATTATAGAGAGGGATTGAAAGGTTGGTGAAGATTGGTGGATTTGTTTCAGTGCAGGCTTTAAATTGACTGGTTGTTGAATTGGACAAAAAAATAAAAATAATGACTATATATTAAAATAAACTTTATTTAGAATTGTAACAGAAGAAAGTAGTTAATTTGGTATTTATAGTATAATTAATTTATGAAAACTGTTACGTTACATATACATCGTTGTAATGTACTAAATAGAAAAATGCAGTTTCCCTTTTAATTATAGTTTTTTTTTTTGCAGCTAGGCCCTCCGTGTTTTAAAAAGTTACACGTTGTCCTCTACACGTTAAAATGTTGGATGATTTTAACTTGTGAGTAGCAAGTGACTCGTTTGAGACCGTTTGGAGATCAATGTGGTATATCGCACCGGGTAAAACTTTAATTGTTGCTTGTCGACACAACTTACGGTGTTTTTTTCTTTTGAAATATTATGATTATCTGATTTGTAGAAAAAAGTAACAAATTTATATTATACAAATAAATGAGAATGTGGCATATTTCTTAGGGCTGTAATTAAAACTCGGAATCCGGTTTTAAATTCGCATCCGCACCTGCATCCGATTTTAAAATCCGAATCCGAATCCGAAATTCGGATACGGATATCCGGATCCGGATTTAAAATCGGATTCGGATAAGGGTTTTGGTATTTAAAAATCCGGATATCCGGATCCGGTTTAAAACCCGGTTTATTTTAATATTTTAATTATTTTATTTTATTTTATTTTTATGTTAGGAGTACTTATTTATTTGTGATGCTTTTTTTAATTGACATATCTTTTGCAGTTGATGATGATGTTAACGCCGGATGATGCACGGTAATGAAGAAAAGATGGTGCGGAATGAAGACGGAGATTTAAATGCATTTTTAATTTTATATGTATTATGTGATAATATGTATTAGATATGTTTGGTTTTTTGGACAACGGGAAAATATCTAGACTTGTACGGGTTTTTTAGTCGTTAAAATCAACTCTTTTTTAATAAATAAAAACCGGATCCGGGTTTTGAAAACAGATATCCGGATTTTCGGATATCCGGAAATCCGGTTTTTCGGATCCGGATCCGCATACCTATTTTCGGATATCCAGTTTTTCGGATCCGGATCCGGATAGTTCCGAAAAACCGGATATCCGCTCCGGTTACACCCCTAATATTTCTTATAATTTATAATACTATTGTTTCACAATAATCCAATAAACTATTATGTTGATCTTGTCTTCTATTGGATAAATGGACATGTTGATTGTTTTGAAGCAGTCTCGTAATTTAGTATATTACTTTCTCTCGACAATTAATTGACAAAACGCACTCGCGAGTAGCAGGGTCGGCCTCGAGTTTTGTCGGGGGCTTGAGCTAAGTAATGTATAAGGGGCCTTATGTCAAAACTTGGACTTTTAACATGCTACATACATATGTATTATTTGCTTTCGGTGTAAAATCAATCACGATTATGAAATATGATTTTTATTAAAATAAAATATGAAAAAAAAGGAATTTGAAACACTTGTCTTGCTAGCTTATAGTAAGGACCGGCCCTGCGAGCAAATAAGAGTCGGGTCCAAGTTAATAATTTCTGGTAATTGTGCCTTAAATTATTTTTTTGAAAATAAGAGTATTGGAACGGTGGCAACCAAAAGCTAGAACATAGGGGCAAATGATAGGAACATGAAAAGATGAGGGGCATGAATGCGAAATAATATAGAATAGTAATGTCTACCTGACTACGTTACAATTTAGAACAAGTGGCTTGTAAATTGGAATTGAAAAATTTGAGGAACGATTTGACTTAATCAAGCATGTAATTTAATTTAATATAATTTAGGCGTTTGTTTTGTTTTTATTTGTGTTTCTTTCTTTTGTTAATTAGGGGAAGAACAGACAAGCATGTGAAGTGTGAACACTCTATTTCTCCTATTTATTTTATTTTGTATTTTTTATATGTGTATTTTTGGGAGTAATATAGAGCATTGATTTGTTTATACTTAAGACTTGAGAGCTAAGAATGAAAAACATCGGGCACGTGTAAACGAGGTGCTCTATATAGCCTTTTGAATTTGAAAAATTGTATCAATTTATGATTTAATGGTGATTAATTACTTAACTAATAAAAAACAAATCAGTAATAAATATTTACTTTATTATAGTTTGAACTTTGAATATCCTCAATGTCAAACAATGAACTCTCGAAATTTTAAATAAAATCGAATTTGAGTATATTTGTTACGGTTTTTTTTAGATGAGTAAGTTCACTATTATCATATAATCAACCCTTTAGGTTATTTTACTTTGTAAAAAAATAAGTTATTAGCGTTTATATGACAAATGTACGAATTTAACCCGTTCATGAAAAAATAGCATAAATGATAAGCTCCTTTTAGTTTTAGTGTGGATTCGACTCTTTGTTTATAATTTATAAATTTTCTAATTAAAAATAAATTAGACATGTTTATAAGTGAATAAATATTTTTACATTTCATATAATAATTATCTTTAAAATGTTTATACATTTTTAGATTAGAAAATTGTTAAATTTCCTATGTTGAATGCAAAATATTAGTCGGGGTCACGACACACGTGATTTCCGGCTATCTATGTGAAAAAAAGAGAAGCAAAAACTATCATTAACTCTTGTGGGCGATGGAGTAACGTTCATAACTAGTTCTTGGTTGATTGGTTTGGAGTTAAATAGTTCATAAATCTCATATATATATATGTAATATTATAATACACACAACTTTATTGGAAAATTATTAAAATGGGCCCTAAAAAAAAGTGTGTGTTTGAGTGTAAATAGCGATTGTGAGCTGTTTTTAGTTGTTTCGGTTGATGGGCATCCACTTTCATTACATGTCTATAAAGACCCACTCTTTTTCTTTTTTATATAATTCATCAATCAACAAACAAATATACTTGCTTAGTATATATATATATATATATATATATATATATATATGTATATATTGTTTGTTATTTTGTGATTAGAGTGGTTGAACTTGAAATGCAAGCTAATAATGACCCACGGATAGTGGAAAAGAAAGGCTTTATAAGTAAAGTAATAATTGAAGTTGGAAGTTAGTCACAAACGACAGTAAAGTCAGTCAATGCAATAAAGAAAAAGCCATGGAGATGTCGTTTTTTGCCTTTTAAAAACATAAGTGTCGATTATGAGATGACTTTGTGAAACTTGGATTCTCTCCTTTGAAACTTTTTTGGGGAAGAAAATATTAGAAAAATTAAATCACCAATCTCTAAACTTATTTTCTTTATCCATTTACCCCTAAGTTTTTTAATTTGCCTCGTGGTTATAAAAATTGTATCATCTTCGTTTCAATATTTTAAGGTATTATTGTTCAATTTTCGTGTCAATATCAAGATTCTCGAAATCATCATCTTGTATCAATTTACTTTTTATGGGTTTTTAAAATTTCACTATATGACCCTTATTCGTTAAAAGTTTTTCTCATAAATGTTAAGGGCAAAATTATCTTATGAAAAATCTCTTACCTAATACTAATTTATAACTCTTCGTATCAGTTAGTGTCAACATTACCTTCATCTCCTCGTCCCTAGTAATTGCATTCAGTTCAAGCTCGCCATTGTTGTCACGTAAAAAAATCTACAAAGTATTTTCAAGCTAGAGAAAGAAAAAAATGAGGATGATTTTTTGGACGACATTAAGACAAGCTCACTTCTACAATTAAACTATGAAAATTCCAGTTATTCCACACTTATTAAATAGAGAGTAGAGACGTAAGCCTACCTCTACCTCAAGGTAACGTGTGTTGTGTGGCTTATGTCACCCCCTAAATTTTGAGTTTTTCTAAAATTATAGAGAAAAATTAAGCTATATGGTTAATTACTTTCAATAATTTCACTAATCGTATAGTATTTTTTTTCCGGCCCATATACATTTTTATCGATCCTAAATTATAGCCTAGAAATATGCTATAATAATGATAAATTAGTTTGAATATAGCACCAATTGGCAGCCTATTATTCATAAATTATGTATGTGTAAATATTTCATGCGTTTTAGAGATTCAATATATTGAATCTTTGAATAATTGTTAAGTACGTATTATATATATTTTTAGTAATTTTTTAAGAGAAAACAAGTAAAAACGGTAAAATGTATTCAAATTTAGACTAACATAAATTTATACTTAACTTTTAATGAAGTAGATAACTGTTTAAATATAATATTTACGACAAAAAAGTGTAAATTACACATGTTAGATGATATTTATGATGACACAACTTTATAAAATAACGAAATGACAAAATAGAGACATAGAACACATACCTTATAGCAATTTTGGTACTTCAATCCAAGGTTCGATTTTTCTACGATTATCTTCTATAATTTTTTATTATCCGTCTTGCTTGTAGTTATCGGCAAGACGGCCATGCCAATACTTCTCCATGTTTTTTGCCGAAAAATCGGCAAACATATTGAAAAATAACAAAAAATATGGTATTTTTAATATTTTTTTTGCACTTTTCGATGGTTTTATTTGAGTATTTACATATGTGAGAGTGAGTCTATACTTTATCTAAACTTAAGCACATTTGCCGCTATCACATCTAATTTTAATTATTTATGTAGCAACTACACTTATACTGACAGGGTACTATAAAATGAAAACCATATATATAAAAAAAGTGAAGTATATTACTTTATTATATACTATAGACACAATTATACACATAGGGGCGGAGTCAAAGACTTTAACTAAGAGGGGGCGAAAATTTATAAACCATAAATTTCAAAATAAAACGAGACATTAAAACTACTATCATACATTACATAAAATTATTTTCTTTTCATGAACTTTTTATTTATGAAAATAATTCATTAGCATCTCTATATGATTAGAATGCTCATAAATTTCAAAATAAAACGAGACATTAAAACTATTATTATTAACAAAAAATTGTAATTATAAAAATTATTGCTTAAAAAAACTTAAAAATATATAGAGATCGAGAATTGAACCTAAGGCTATAACTTGGAGGAGCAATAGAATTACACTACACTACATCGACATTTAGTCTACAAATGCTCTGTTATTTCTTATATATAAACTTGTATAATAATTAGAATACATTAAAATAAAAAAATAACAAGCTCGGGCCAAGTGGAGGCGGCCGCCCCCGCTCCGCCCCCGATTATATATACAATCACGTTCCTACATTAAATACAAAATAATTAAATACTTATAAACATATTACTTCTCATTACTCACACCTCTGTAATACTCGAATTACCATCTCCGTACAAAAAAAGGGGCTCAGAAAATACCATTACATTTGATACAAAACTAGGTACATTTGCCACAAATAACCCTTATTTTCCAATACTTTTTTTTTTAAGACTAAAATCCATCGTGAAATTCAATCCAAATCCAATTCCAATCGATAAACCCTAGCCGAAACGTGAAATTCATAAACCCTAGCCGAAGTCTCATCTTCGTAAACCCTAGCTCGATCCAGTCCGACCGAGATCCTCCCATGGCGGATTCGACCAGCCGAGTCAGCTCCGCCACCGTGCAGCGCGCCGTGAAGGCGCTCCTCAAGTGGCACTCCTCCAAGTCCGCGACCCAGACGCCGCAGCTCCTCGCCGACGACGAGTTCGTCTACCTCGTGCTCACCCTCAAGAAGATCCCCGCCCAGGGCCGGGTCAACTCGTTCAAGGTCGCCGTCCCCAACCCGCTCTTCGCCGCCGACTCCGCCGAGATCTGCCTCGTCCTCGACGACCGCTCCAAGTCCGGCCTCACCAAGGAATCCGCCGCGGCGAAGATCAAGGCCGATGGCGTCCCGGTCTCGAAGGTAATCAAGCTCTCTAAGCTCAGGACCGACTACAAGCCGTTCGAGGCCAAGCGCAAGCTCTGCGACTCCTTCGACGCCTTCTTCGTCGACCGGCGGATCGTGCCGCTGCTCCCGAAGCTCATCGGGAAGAAGTTCTTCAAGACGAAGAAGATTCCGGTGCCGGTCGACCTGACGCACCAGAATTGGCGGGAGCAGATCGAGAGGGCGTGCAGCTCCGTGCAGCTCTTCCTGAGGACCGGGACGTGCAGTGTCGTGCGCGTCGCTAGGGCGTCGATGTCGGCCGAGGAGATTGCCGACAATGTCGCTGCGGCGGTCGAGGGGATCGCCCAGGTCGTGCCGAAGAAGTGGGGAAATGTCCGGTCTTTCCACCTGAAGTTGCTCGATTCCGTGTCACTTCCTCTGTACCAGGCGCTCCCGGACTCGAGGTTGAAGATCGATAGGAACGGTGAATTGGAGGCTGCGAAGGAAAGTAACGCAGAGGAGAAGCCGGCGAAGAAAGTCGAGGGTAATGGGTCCGCGAAGAAGTCTGCGTCGAAGGGACGGATTCACGAGGTTCAGTATATGGATGTTGGCGAAAACGGAATCGACGAGGGTGAGACCGAGGCTCCCCGAGAGAGCGACGACGCTGAACTGACAATAAAGAAGAGGAAAAAGTCGGCGAAGGGGAAGGGCGAAGAGGCCGGGCTGAAGCGGAAAAAGGAGAAATCGAGCGGAAAACCGATGAAGGAGAAGAAGGTCGAGGCTCCTGTGAAGTTGAAGGCTAAGAAGAGCCGAGTAGCTTAGTTTGGTTGACTTGTCGGCCTGCAATTTTGATTGATTTTGCTTGCGAATTGGGCGCGATCAAGTACGTTGACTTCTTTCGGTTTTACGAGTAATTTATTGGGCAATTCGATATTTTAATTTGTTATACATTGAAACTGCTTGCAAGTATGTATCTCTAATGGTTTTTGCTCTATGAAGTTATATGTTCTTAGAATAAAGTTAAGGACTTTTTGCTGCTTTACTCAATAATTGTTGCAATGCGAGTATGATAAGATCCAAAGCGCGGAGTAAAAAACCACGGGACTCATAAGCCGTTAAAGATCAAATTCGAACACCAGTCTCAAATATTAAGCTAGAGAAGATTTTGTAACACTCGGGACTTGGCAGGCCGGTCTAGAAACCTCAAAACCGAATCTCCATTAATCGAAACGTACCTCTGAGAAGAATTCGCGTTTCTCGTACCGTTGTGAAAGCGCTGATTGATGTTCCATGTTCTTCCCTGTGTTATATATTAGTATATACATATATTTATTTCCCTGTGTCATCGATGGATTAAAGAAGCAAGATATTTCCCTCTTTATTTCTTTTGTTCTATTTTTTCTTCTTCTTTAAATGCATCTTTATGAAACTACGTTCTTCGTGCTATCTCGGTGTTTTGTGCTAGCTTTGGATTCAAAAATCGATTTTGCTCAAGCTACGCTCTGCGTCGAAGCGATGAAATGTCCGAGAGAAACAACAACGGACCATCACTTCCGATCGAAGGAGTTTAATGATACAGTGGGAGCACACAAACGGAAAATTTAGACAGAAAATGGTAGAAACCAAATTATCAATCTAAGATATAACATGGAACCTTTGACTTACGCCGCCGCGCAAATGCAGTGACGCCTATCCACTAGTTAGTTAAACTGTAACATGTTCTCCATTTGGTGGACGACCGTCCACGTGCAGCCGAGGACGTGAGCATCACGTCGAGTCCCAAACGAGGATGCGATGGATGCGTGTGAACGACGACGTGCTGAAGTGGTTGCGTCTCGTCACGTAGTGGACGTGATGGGATTGCAGACACGCGTCGTATCCCCGCAAGCAACCTGCCTTTCTTTGCCGCCTGCCACGCGTCTCGTCTCACGCAACCAACCATTCTCGTCGCGTGTGCGCCACAATGAGATCACCCCGTCTGCGCGAGGACGCGTTCCTCCACTCGCAATTGCGTTGTGGACATGTTCATTTGGACCCGTGTCTTATGGTCAGCTTGACTAGTTAGAATAATACGCAAAGAACGACATTAATATCGTACTCTCGAATAAGAATTTCATTTTTTTTAATAATTTTTTTTATCATCAAGAGATGGAATCAATTCGGGAGCTAGAATTCAATTCCTATATTTTGTAATAACCAACACGGGTTCCTGTTCTTTTTCTTTCTTTTCTCCAAAATCGGGATCAGGATTGTTTTTCCCGGGAGCAGTTCCGGTACTAGTTTTTTTACATTTTGGAGGACAATGTTATGAATAGAGACAGCATTGAATGCAAGGGGTGTTCCCAGGTTGATATTTTATATCTTGAATCATTTAAAGAGGTCTCTGTGATTCATTCAAAATGTAAGTCTTCTTATGAGAAACACATAAATAAAAAAGCATTTCAATTCAAACAGAGAAAGACAAGCATTTCAAAGAATTGGGTATTAACTTTTGGATTTTAATGGGCAAAGTACCTGTAATAGTGGATAACTGTACCAATTCTGTAGAGCTCTGAAGAATCCATATGGCCTTGTATTGCAATGTGCTCATAAATTGACCACTCACATACCTACTACTTTTTCTATTCTCCCAAACGAAAGCGACCCATGTTTCATTCAACTTCACTTCGCAACTTACAACATCTTGTATATATAATTGAGACTAATTGACATTAATGCCCCTTGAATTATTGTTTTTGAGAGTATTTTCCCCAATGACTGAAAGTTCCTCAGTAGCTAGATAGATAGTCTCGTGATCAAAGTATAATGACCATATTACCTTATAATTGACAAAAATATATTCCAGTTAGTCAATCTGCCCATGCAACATCATTGCCACTCGCGGCTCACGAATCAACGCGAACGAGAATATGCGTTCGAGTCCTAACCTATTCGGCGGTGCTCCTTTCGGATACATTTCTAATGAAAATCTAGAATGACATTTCTAATGAAAACTAAAGTTTAGGAGACAAACCGTACCAAGATGTCTTGCAGAGGCGGAACCAACTCTTGAGGGGGTGGAATTGAAATCATCCCCTCGATTTTTTTTTTGAATTGTACTTAAGTATCATACTTTGTGAAAAACATTTCTATTTCAACATAAGTCCAAGCGCAAATCACCGTATTTTACATCCTACTCTCTTGTCTCTTTTCTTTTTCCCGATTCTCTATCCTAAGTCGTGGACATCTATTCCCACTCTCGACTCGCGTCCTTCTTCTGAGTCTCTTCCCCTCTTTGGTTCTCCCTCTCTCTTTGTCACTCGCTCTCTTTTCCCTTTGTCACTAAGTGTCTTTGCATCGTTGTAAATTGAAATCTCGAGTCTCTCTAATAAAATTAATTAATTTTTTTAATTCCTCTCTTTTCGAATCTTAGTTCCAACACTAATATTATAAGTACCAGTAATGCGAATTGCCGATTACTCTACATAATAAATAAACAAATGACATATTTTATTGACTTATTACGGTTCTTAACCTTCCTTTAAGAAATATGTGCGGATTTTGCCTTTTTTTTTAATTATGACAAAACTAGTAAAAATTACTATTTTTTGAAATATTATAACGAACTTATTTATTCAATCCCTAGTTTCATAAAAAAAAAAAAACACAAATGAAATTTTTATTTGATTTTTTTGGTGTTGATTATTTGATTTTATTGTTTCACTCTCTCTCTCCATATGTAATACAAATATATAGTAAAACCCTAAATTAATACTGTTGGATCAGAAGATTTTATTATATTATGAGGTAAAATTTAGTCATACTACTTAGAATCGGGACCGTACAAAAATATTATTTTATCGATGTTATTAATTTATCGAGTATTAATTTAAGAAAGTTTTACTATATTCTAAATCCGATACGTTTTTTTGTTATTTGACAATTCAAACCACATAGGGAGTCATTTTCTTTAATACATAGAATGGAATAGATGGGGCAAAAGTGAATATTTTCGTAAAAGGAATGGCCAATACCGTCAATAAAATCATTTTCATTAATGATATTGAAAATAAAAATAAAAATAAAAAGGAAAAAGAAATGAAACGTTGAAAAGAGGAGGGAATGGAATGGGAATAGTCCAAAGTCCAAACATAATTGCCAATTCACAAGCCTTGAGATTCGTGCGCAAATCCTAAAACCCTCATTAAACCCAAACATCAACACACCTTAAAGCAAACCAGAACAGAAGAGAGAGAGAGAACAAAACCAAAGACAACAAGACACGCTTGTCCCATCTTCCTTTTCTCCTCTCTGCTTCGCTCTTTGACTCTCTCTGCGTTGCATCGTCATCATCAAGCATAAGACAAAGCAAGAGTCTTTCTTTGAAGAGAGAGAGAGAGAGAGAGACCCAGAAGAAAGCTCGAGCCTTTAACAATGGCGCTTCACTGCACTCGCTCAAAGCTCCAATCTTTGAAACGCCCCTTCTTGGGCTCCGATCTATCCCACACCAGGTAGTTTGTTTCGCTTAAAACCTCCTCTAAATTCCGTGTCTTTTTGTGTTTCAATCTGAGGGCATTTCCGTCATTTATTCACAATGTTATGTGTTTGAAGATTGGAGAAGCAAAATTAGGATCATTTGGTCAGAAGACATAGCATGTTGCATAAAAAACAGCAATTACAAGAAAAGCCCCCATAGTTAGCTGAAGTGATCATCTTCACCCCTCGATAATCCTAGTCTTTTCAAGCTAACTTCTTTAGCCTCTAAAAAAGAAAAGGAAAACTACCCTTGTCCTTTTTGTAAGAATATATTTCAAATCAGGCAGAAAAAAAAATGCTGTGGACACCCCTGAATTATGGGATTGTGTCACTTTTGGCCATCACATGGCGATCTTGCTCTGATAAGACCCTATCTTGTAACTCCTTTTGCTCACAGGCTGAGAGATCGCAATGATGGCTGTTCTAGTACACAGACAGAAGAGGCTTTTGGCTCTCTCTATCTCTCTCTCCTCTGAGGGTGTGAGGTTTTAGTGAGAGAGAGAGAGAGAGAGAGAGAGAGAGAGCTTGGTGTGGAATGAAGCAGATTGGTCCGTTGAGCATGTCAATACTCAATAGTGGTAGTATTCGTATTTGATTGACGTTTTCTGTAATGGAGAATCGCTGTCAAATCTATATTGTTATTCACTGTTCTTTGCTTTCTGAATTTTGAGTTCTCAATATATATTATTAGGTTTTTAACTATGTGATATGTATAATCGAAGCTAATGTTTTTCTTTCATACAAATATAGACATTGAGGCCTTATAAATCATTGGGTGCATTTGAAGGTGTGAGCTTTGTTTCTCTCTCTCGAGTTAAAGATTAGTCTCCGGCGGGTTTAACGATTTCGAATGAGGGAGAAATTACGAGTTATGTTACAGGGACAATGACGTCATGGTAATTGTTTATGGTTGTATGATTCGCAAGTAGTTTTGGGCGTTTCAGCCAGAGGCCGATCTGGCCTAAGCCCGCGCGTGCTTGCCCGAGTCCAGCACGAGGCTGGCAGCGGGGCCACTGGCAGATACTTTTTTTAATTTTTTTTTTTAAAAAACGTTTAAATAACAATAAAAAACAATTAACTATCTCGAGCCGGACAGCCAACACGGTGGCTGACCGCGGGGCCAGCCCGATGCCCAGGTTTACATGTAAATGGTAATAATTAGGGTTTAATAAGGTTGGGTATTAGGAAGTATTTTTTCTGGTGGAAGAGTGAGTTTGAAGAGGTTAAAGAGAGGGACATGACAGATGAAGAAAGTGTTGAAGCTGTCAGCCATTAATATGTTCGATTGGACTAGAGAGAGAAACGCCAACTCTCAGCCGGAACTTAACCAATCTAGCAAAACCTATATATATATATATATATATATATTATAATACACACACACATGAGAGAGTTGAGAATATAAAGGCAAAAAGGATAGAGCAAGCGAAGTAGGTTGAGAGAGTGAGAGATTCTAAGAATCTGTTTAGAGATTAACGCATTAAATGATTTGTGTAAAAGAATTAAAAGCCTCATAATACAAGTAGTAGTATGAGAGTATCACTAGAATATCTTCATTAATTGTTTTCATAAATGCTAATATGTTTCTTTCAATTCCCCATTGAAGAGCTTGAAACTAGATGGCGAATATTTTTGTTTGGAGCAATTTGCATAAACAAGTCCTTGATCTCGTACAGAAGTGCGCATTCTGTTGAGTGTGACGTCTTATCTACACGGAAGCGCTACCGAGACCCGACGCAGAATAATGGTATTTTAGACTTATTTCACACATGTTATTTGCCCTAGGTTTGTTTTTCGCTTATAAGGCTTATGACTGTCATTAGTGCGTTTTGTAGCACAAACTGAGAGAGGCGAGATTGATGGTGTAACCAAAAACTCCGATTGAGAGATTGATAGTGGATCGAGATTTACAATCGGCAAGTGGACGTACCTCCCACACTGGTAGCGAACCACTATAATTCTGGTGCCGATTTCAATTTCGTTTTATCGCTTTTATCGTTTTGCCCTAACTTTTTCTATACTCGAACTCAAAATTTTGTCTAAAAAGGTATTAAACTTGTCCGGAGGCATTTTGGCGTGCGTCCATGCCGAAAAAAATGAGTTGATACGCCGTGAACTAAAAATCAACGTATGTTTTATATGTATTCTTAACGTGTTTCATGATCATGGCTGTATTAGCTTTTGAAATGAATCAGAACATATATTGACAAGGAAAATTACCATGACTAAAATTTGGTGTTTAAATTATCAAGAAAAGTGATGATTTTACCTCTCTTATATTGACAAGGATAGCTATAAAATTACCATGACTAAAATTTGGTGTTTAAAATATTTATATGATGATAATATATTAAATTGCCATGAGTATTTTGGTGTTAAAAATTAAAATATACTAGCAATTAATATTAAAACTGCCTTGTGTCAAATTTTGGGTTCATAATATGTAATGAGAAAATAGAGGCAACATTAAATGAGATGTTCTTTGAGTAAAAAAGTCAACGAGTGCATTGAGTACAAGCTATGAATTTTTTAATACCAAATAGTCCCTAAAATACCACATAGTCAAAGGTACCGTGTGGTTTTATTTTTATTCACAGGAAAAAATATCCCGAACAGATCCGGATCCGGGTATTTTTTCTAAAGTTAAATTTATTTTATTTAATGATCTGGACAGCCGATCTCGCGCATCCGAAGGCCCATATTAAACGCATTTAATTTTTTTTAATTGTTTATTATAAATATCCGGATCCGGACGTTTTTCCGGACCCAGATATGTCCGGGTCCGGGTTTATTTAAAAAAATTGGATTTCCGGGTTAAATACCTGTTAGACATTTTTGGGAACTAATACCAAATTTAAGCAGGACTACTGCATAAACTATTAATTTACTAGTTTTCGCATATAGTTAAACAAAAGATTTCCTATATATATTATATCAATTCAAAACAAAACAACTACGAAACATTATCTAATTAAAGATCATATATATATGTATATATATACACGTATATAACCAAGTTAAACATATACTCGTCTTCAAACTTCAAAGAGAATCAAGAGTTCAAGACTCATAGAGAGATACTATACTCATGGCTTCCTTCTTCAACACCATTGTCGCCGAATCAAGACTCAACGAGACTACTCCACTACCTGCCAAGGGGTTCAACTCTCTCGAAACCAAGCTGGTCGGCATCGGCTTCGGCATCCTCGGGCTGATCATCATCACGATCCTCGTAGTCAACTGTCGGTCTCGCACGAAGAGTCGCGACGAAGACGTGTTACCGATCAGCATGAATTACAATAAGGCGTAAAGGTTACCGAAGAGCAGGCTAGAGAGGAGTGCGCGATGCGCGGGAATCTGAACACGAACACGCCGGTGATGATCTTTGTGCCGGCTTTAATTGCAATGGCTGATGCAGTGACGGTCTCATCGTAGAATAGTATTAACCTTTTTCGGGAAGAGTTTGTTTATTTTATTTTATTTATATTTCGTCTACAAGTTCAAATATGCATTATGCACAATATATATTATTACATTATTAGAATTTATAATATGGTCGAGTTTTGTTGACTCGTCTCATAAGAATTTGATCCATTTTATTGCTCACAAATCGGGTTTAATGGATATTGTCCATAAATCAAATTATTTACGACACAGATATTGTCCATAAATCAAATTATTTAATGGATAATTATAAGTTATAACTAATTAAGATATTGCTCAAAAATCGGGTTTAATCTATAGGACAGTAAAAAAGACTTAATAAATAAAGCCATGAATCTATTTTTAAGAAAAATTATTGATACATATAATTAGATAATACATATATATATATATATCAAATATAAAATCAATATATCAATAATGTCCAAAACGTAGCAGGAAAAGCCAAATAAAAAAATAAAAAAAATTAAAGATAACAATAAATATATATTATAAATTAAGAATCAATAGAAAAAACATATATTTTATAATTATAAAAAATAAAAGATAATATATATATAGATAACCAAATTACAAATCGAAATCCAATATAAGATAACAATATATATCTATATATCCAATAAATTATAAACTAAGAAGCCCAAGAAACAAAAGTAAAAGATAACTCGCCTTCATAGAGAAAACCGATTCCTAGCTAATAGCACTGATCTACTATATATATATATATGTATGTATATATATATATGTATATAGATATTTATATATATATATACCAACAAGAAGCCATCACAGACACAAAGAGATCACCAGATAGCTCCACGCCATGGATTTCAGCACTGTCGTTTTTGACATCTTAGGTTTCGGTTTAGTGTTCTTCATTGGTTTGGTACTCGCTGTCCTGTTAGGGTGCTTAGTATACGGTTCTATCTGCTTCTGCTGCTGCTGCAACAACGAGAATCACGACGAAGAGAACGGTGGCAGCGTCTTGCCCATCAGCACGAACAAGAACGTCGTGAAGATGACCGAAGAGGAGTCCAAAGCGCCGTGCTCGATCTGTCTCGACACCTTGAAGGCCAGGGAGCTGAAGGTCGCGGTGCTCCGTAACTGCAACCACAAGTTTCATTACCCGTGCATCGTCGACTGGACTTGCCGGAACCGGTCGTGTCCGCTCTGTCGTTCGGCCATATGTCAAGTCGACGTGGCTAAGATTAAGATCATAGAAATAGTATAACTTTTTCACTTGAGACATTTAATTAGAGTTTTTTTTTTTTAATTTGTGCAAAATTAATATTATATATATGTGCTAAAGGGGATTTAATATGAATTTGCAAGTTTTCGATAATTATCGACTTATGTTGTGTGACTATGTCTATGTATATCTCATGGTTTTATATATCAGGATATGTCCTCGCGATATATCCACGACGTGTCCAGAAAATGAGACGTGCGATACGATATTCGTAGAGAATCTATATATCTATTTATTATCATTTATTTGTCGGCAAGCGTCGATATATCCGTAAAATTAGAGAGTGCAAAACGACATCGATATGTTTCATATTTATGTTTGTACTCTATGACTTTGTTGTAATGCCTAGCTTATTTTAGATAATGTCGATATTATGTTACTAGGTATGGCTTTTATGTTATAGTTTTGTGTTATTATGATTTATGAGTGTTTTCTAGGCTATAACTATGTGTCATATTTTAAAAACTATATAAAAATATGATTGAAATACTAAAAATATTTTCGGAAATATCCGTCGATATTTTTATCGGCATGAGATATGTTCGCTAAATTATGTGATATTCTCGGCAAACGATATATATTTTTCTTCGGATTTATCCATCGGCATGTCTGTCGGCAAGTGATATATCGCGCGCTATTAAATAGATTTAGAGCTATGCCGCCCCAGTTTAGCCTAAGATTGAGGACATTATTATGCCGCAATTATCCAAAAAAAATTAGTTCACTTTTAATTATGTCCAAAACTATATTTGTTTTTTGTAATTAATTTAACAAATTTTTAGATATTGCCACTAAGTCTTGAACACATGTTATAATTTATACAAATATTTTAAACAATTTTCTTTTTAATTTTATGAAAACGATTTAAAAAAAAAAAACAAGTTTTTTGTCATTACAAAATTAGAACACTGAGTATTTACACCGATCGAGATGAACCCTTCAATAATAATCGGCATGATATACTATCTTATGATCATTCGTGACTCATGAACTCAATAGTAAAATATACACAAATAAATAATCTTCTACACTGCTAGCTAATTTATCTTCCTGCATTCAATGGGAAGTCCCTGAGGGAAGCGCTTGAGGTCCGCGCAGTAGTTATAGATCATGTACTTCTGTTGCACCCACCGTAGCTTCTTTGCGTTGGCCTCGTCAACCCCAGCATCGAGCCACGAGGCGGCGGCGGAGGCGTTCGCTGCCGCCTGCTCACAACTTGATTTTCCAGAAACAGAAGTGCAGGCGTTGATCTTGAAGTTCTTGTAGTTAGCTAAGAACGGAGCCTTTGACCAGTCGCTTTTCACACGGCCGCCTTGTGTCGCCCAATCGTCGGCGTTCCAGAGGCTCGAGAAAACCCTCATGGGCTGCTTGGAGGGATACGGGACGTTCGATGACGCCCGATTGTTGAAAACTCTGATTGGGATGTTGTCCACGTAAAATCTGCAATGATTTTTAAGAACATGAATAATTTTTTGCCCTAGTAATCCTTTAGTGAAAAATTGATAAGATTGATATTATTTAGACTAATTAAGTACTAAAATTTGTGTTTTTAAGATGCATAGTTCAAGATCAGGACATAAAAAATTTGAAAAAATCGTTTGCTAAGAAAAAGTTTAAATTTTTTACGAATCTAATTTTTTTTTAGTAAATGATAAAATATCGCTATTTAGAAGCTTGGAAAAACTATTTCACTAAAAAAAAGATTGCATTTTTCTTAGCTTTGAATGGTATGTACCGCGGTTTCTATATATTTGAAAATTTATTGTTTTAAAATTTGAATAGGTATATACTAGTTTTGATTTGTTAAAACAGGTCCCGGGTCCATTCTTATAGTCCATGCGCAAATAGAAACGGTTCACTTTCTCTTTTCTTTTTTGTGTTTTCTTTATTCCTAAAAAAAGTGAAACTTTGTGACTTACACAATGTTCTTTTTGTTCCACAAGATGGAGTAGGTATGGAAGCCCGTCGTCGGGTCAAACCAGAGACGAAATTGTTGCTCTCTATTGCCCTTTCCTTGGCTAAACACGTTTGTGTGAAGTGTGTAAGGGTCTCCGGAAGAGTTCCCTAAAAACTCCAAGTCAACTTCGTCATGGCTTGGACCTTCTGAAGAGAGCTTCACAACGTAATATCAATAAACGCAAGGTAAGTTTCAGTTTCTACATCAAATTTTCTTTCTATATACGTAAAAGAAAAAACGAGTTTGTTAGCGCTATTGACAACTTCTTTATGAGCGTTGTAGGGGCATTTTCGCTATCTCGCGAAAGGATGGGTCAACTCTGCACACCTCTAAATAAGGAAGCATTAGCAAATTACCAATAATAATAACATATGATATCAAATTGCTGTATACATTACATAGTATGTAGTGACCGTCCCAGCCGAGTTTCCCGGGACGAGCTTGATTTGCATGTCGAACCTTCCGTATAAGAAGCGGCTTTTGGATACGAAACCCGAACCCGAACCCTTGTCTAGGGTTAGGGTAAGAAGTTGGCCTCCATTGGTAATGGGAGCGCTGCCCCATGTGATGTCAAAGGATTCGGAGAAATTGCTTGGCCGTGGAGTTATTGTTGCACCATTCACCGAGGCTATGATCATGAACAAAGAGACCAATACTTTAAACGAAGATATCATATTCATTTTTGTATATTATGTTTTAGTGTTTAAAGATTAGTCTTTTTGGATATTAAAGGTTCATGTTTGCTTTTATTAGTTGAGGGAAAATGGTATAGATTTTGTTTGGTGGATATGATAGAGATTTGAGAGATACTAATGCCTAAATCTATGGAAACTCAATGAGTGGAATGGCCATAAAGTAGTAAAATATTCATGGGGCTATGTTTATGAATTCCGTAAATCTAGTGAAGCTTTTTTAGAAATTTGGTAAGTATATACATATAAGTATTTTGTGAATACCGTATGATAGTTAGTTATGTATAGCTTCTTCTTAATATAGTTTACTATATTATTGGCTCACGAGCAACGAAACAAATTCACGTGAGTAGGGGCGGATTCATATTACAAATTTCGAGAGCTGAGTATATTAAAATTGAAAAAAAGGAGTCTTTTTTTATGTTTTAAAATTATAGGTGAATTAAAATCCGAGTGTTGTCCGTCCACCTATGCACGTGAAACGTCGCGCACAAAAGAAAAAAAACCGCTTGTATGTTCAATTATATAAAACATGGTTATATATACATATTCAATATGAGCATCAATCGAATAATATTTCGTACTCGTAAATAAATCTATTTTATAGGTCAACGAACATTTAACGTGAGATAATCATGGAATATTATAACTTTCTATCATTCATAATAAACTTTCAGTGATATAGAGTAAGACAAAAATACCCGTTCATATAAGAAAAAAAAAATATGGAGAATTTCCTATGGACAAAATCCATAATGTGAATACAATTTCATGAGAACCAAAACTTGAATTAAATTAATCAAAGGTTGTTGCATTAGAATCGGGACTTGTGGCACTCAACAGGCAAGCCCTGAGGGAAGCGCTTGAAGTCGGTGCAGTAATTGTAAATCATGTAATTCTGCTGCACCCACCGGAGCTTGTTCCGGCTGGCAGCGTCGAGCCCTTGATTGCGCCACATGGCGCCCCCCGAGGCGTCGCACGTGAATTTTCTGCCAGACCAAATGCATGCGTTGGCGTTGAAGTTCCTATAAGTGGACGTGAAAGGAGCTTTTGACCAGTCAGTCTTGATTAGCCCGCCTCTCGTTGCCCAATCGTCCCCGTCCCACAAGCTCGAGTGTATCCTCATTGCCTGTCTGTTCAGATACGGAACTCCGAACCGCTCGTTGTTGTTGAACACCCTTATAGGAATGTTGTCCACTAGAAATCTTCGTAGAGAGAGAAGTAATTTTTTTCTATTAGTTAATTTTTTTCTAGAAGTAATTCTGCTGAGTTTATAGTTAATAATAGACTAAATTCCTCATGGTTAATTAGAATTAATACTAATAATTTATTATGATGAATTGACTCTTTTTCTCTACTTTAACTTAGGACACAAAGCCTCAAATAAACTTGCAGTACGAGAAATCATATTCTCATAATAAAGGATTATTCAATTTCATCAAATCATGTTCATCTTAGACATTAAACTTGGATTGAAGATTGTTATTATATATGGATAACAAAGACATGTTATAATAATGCTGAAGAAGTGTTTAGGGTTTTGGTATTACGGTGACTCACATGATTCGTTGTGTGTTCCAAACGAGGGAGTAAGTGTGAAAATTCTTCGTGGGATCGAACCAGAGATGAAACTGTTGTTCCCTATTGCCTTTTCCCTGGCTGAAAACGTTCGTGTGAAGCGTGTAGGGATCTCCGGACAAGTTCCCCAAGAACTCGAAGTCAATCTCATCGTGTGTCGCCCCTTCAGAAGACAGCTGAATGCAACACATATATTATAGATAAGAATTCCGAAAGGGCTAAATATTATGCGAAAGGCTAAACATAATTAAGAGTAAAAAATAAAATCGGGTGAATTTTAAATGTTTTATAAAAAAAAAATAGCAGGACTACAATCCCTTTAATTATGACTCTACAACATTGAATACTTGAGTAACTTATGATCTTAAGACATTGTTCCTTAAAATTTTGAGCGAATTTTGAACATTAAAAAAAAAAAGGGAGGACTATAAGTGTATATATAATCCCTTTATGACTCGATATATATATACATGGCAAAGAGTACTTGAGTAACTCGTGATCTTATAAAACATTGTTACGTTGTCTTTTTGTTTTACTATAATTATTCGGGATCCTTAACAAAGAGGACTTTAACGTACATAGTATGTGGTGACAGTGCCCGCGGAATTGCCAGGTACAAGCTTGATTTGCATGTCAATTCTTCCGAACAAGTACTCGGCTTTGGACCGGAAACCCGAGCCCGAGGCCTTGTCAAGAGAGAGCGTCAGAAGGTTGCCCCCATCAAGTATCTCCGCACGCCAATCGCCCCAAGTGACTTCGAAGTCACGGTAGAAATTCCCTGCCGAGATTGAACCAACCTGCAGTGAGATCACCATCAACAAGCCGACCAACAGCTTGTGGTGGCAAGCCATTTTCGTGATTTCTGCTCGAAAGAAAGCCACGAGTTTATGTTTATAATATATATCTAGTTAATTTGTTTGAGTAACTAAACGGCTTTATATAGAGAGTGCATGTGCATGCATGGCTTTGAGATATAGATGACCTAAAATAGTATGAAAATGAGTGAGCTGGGCAAGACCGAGTGGGTGATATACAGCCATATATATTTATCCATATATATAGGAATAAATGGGACAAGGATATATATGAAAACGCATGAGAAAAGAAAAGAAAAAAAAATAAAAAAAATAACACAATAGTGTATGGTAAATGATGGTGGTATAAGTTATTTAGTTAATATGATATAAATACGCATAAGCATATTTCAGTGTCAACTCTACTATATATTGCTTTGTTTCTAGAAAGGATCTTCCTCCAAAGCTTCGTTAATTAGCATTGCATTACATTAATTAAAAGCTTTTTTACTTGTGTTTTATTAGTACTATCATTAAAATATATAAAAATATATAAAAACAATTTAAATACTTTAGTCGTATGCGTTAATTTTATAATTAATATCTTATTATAAATAATATAATACTAGAATGATATTGTATTATTTTAGTTTTATTTTGTATGATTGAGTTGAATACCAAAAAGTAGAAAACAACTCCAAGTTATTTTCTGTTTTCCCTCATTAGTCTCGGTGGTCTGTGAGACCGGTCTAAGAAAACAGAGACAACTGGTAATCAAATGAGGTTTGAGAAACCAATATGATACAATTTGAAACCAAAACTATAAATTGGTCTTTGGAACCATAACCAAACGACACCTAAACACTTGAAATTAGAGGTGAACAAATAGGTATTCGGTGCAATTTTTGATAAATAATAGACCGAATACTGCATTTCAATATTTTAAAATAGGGCATAACCGAATACCCTATTTTAAAACATGAAAACCGCATCTACCGTATAAGTAATATTCGGTGTCGGTTGTGGTAATATCGATTTTTTTCCCCCACATTTACCACATTTAATATTCACATCTACGTAAACTAACAACTATTAATAATAATTTTACACATAAACAAACTACTAAATACTAATATTACACGCAAGCACACTACTAATATTACACAATGCACCGAGAGACAGTGAATAATTTTTTTTTTAACGTATTGATATGTATGATCAATAGAAAATAATAAAAACTATTAGATTTAGTTATAGCGGTATAGCCGGGTAAGCGGCTGAGGTTTTCACATTAAATCTGAAAAATCTATTTTATCCTAATTCGGATATTTGATTTTTTCTCGGAATATTCAGTTTTAACCGCTTAATAGCGATTGCGGTTTAATCGGTAGCGATTTTATCAATTTTTGGTAAAAATTCGATTTACGGTTACCATGAAATTATGTTAAAATTCGGTTAGATTGACTTTGAACTTCAAATCGGCCAAATCCAACGACTTCACTCCTTAAAATTTTATATTTTTATTCGAATTAATTTAATTTATATACATATATATATTTGTCATTTTGTCTTGACGCAATAATTTTAAAAAAAAAAAAAAAAATTGTTGCGTCAAGACAAAATCAAACATGCGAATACGACGCAACAATTAGGACCTCTCTCGATCGAGAATCCCATGGCCCCGTGGTTACTATTCAGGTGATAAAAAATACTAGAATACGACGATCATCAAAAAATAATAATATTTAATCTAAACCACCCCATTATTATTACTTTCTTTAAAATAGAATAATTTACCAAAATTCCTACAAACATAAAATCGTGGTATTATATTCTGTAAATTAAATGAAATAAAACTAAAAAATATTTGTAGGAATTTTGGTAAACTGAATTCCTACGCATTAAAAAATAGAAAGCATCATATTCTGTAAATTAAATTAAATAAATAAAAAAAATACAGTGGATCACTTTCCAGGAAAATACACATTAAAAAACAAAAAAAAATAGATAAACACACTAGCAATGCAGACGCTATCTTCTTCATCTTCTTCTCCTCCATTGCCCAGATCAATGGTCTAGTCCTTCACCCACCAAAACCCTCGCGATCCCTCGCTCTCTCCCTCTCCGGCGAGCCCAGCTCCGCCATTTTCGCGACCTCCGAGCCGCCACTCTCTCCCAGACTCACTTCACCCACCGACCCGAACCCGACGACCCCTCAACCCGATCCTTTCACCCACCTCCCCGGCGACGGCGAAGAACCCGACCTGGAACCCCAGGACCGCGAGGAAGACGACGGGTTCGAAGAAAGGCGCGGACTTTTCGCGAGCATGTGGTGGTCGGACTTCAGGGCCGCGCTTGGGCAGAGGTTTAACGCCGGCGCGATCACCTGCGCCTTCGGGGTGGTGTTCAGGGACCGGAATTTGGCTCTGCCGCACGTGCGCGTGTCGGACATCCGGTGCGTCGACTGGGCCGAGCTCCGGCGGAGCGGCTTCGAGGGCGTCGTGTTCGACAAGGACAACACGATCACCGTGCCGTACTCGCTCCGGCTCTGGGACCCGCTCGCGCCGTCGCTCGAGCGGTGCAAGGCGGTCTTCGGGGCCGAGATCGCCGTGTTCAGTAACTCCGCCGGTGAGTTTCGAGGGTTTCTTGGGCAATGTAGTTTGAATTTGGGGATTGAGTGTTGATTGTGGTGAATTTTAGGGTTGTATGAGTACGATCCGGATGGTTCGAAGGCCCGGGCGCTCGAGGCGGCGATCGGGATCAAAGTAATAAGGCACAGTGAGTCTTGATTACCCTGTTGAAGTTTCTGAATCTTTTAGAGATTGGGCTTTGTTTATATGAATTGGGTTTTGTAATGTCGTCGTGTAGGGGTGAAGAAACCGGCGGGAACGGCCGAGGAGATCGAGAAACACTTTGGTCGGAAAGCGTCTCAATTAATCATGGTAGACGGAAATCTTTATTAGTTATTGTTGGTTCTTGTTCTACATCTGGTATTAGGTTTTGGATTAAGCCGATAGTTTGTTGTGTGCTTTGTTTTCATAGGTGGGCGATCGGCCGTTGACCGACATTGTTTACGGGAATATGAACGGTTTCCTGACTATTCTAACCGGGCCTTTGAGTCTTACAGAAGAACCCTTCATTGTTAGACAGGTTGGTAATCTAAAATGCTAATCTGTTTTACTCGATTTTTTATAAGTCCTGGGGTTAAGACGCCACGATCGTGGTTCAATCGAGGCTTTGTCGTAGGTTTTTAGCGACCTCTCGGTTCGGTTTAGTTATAAGCTGTGGAGTGGATATTCATAGAACTTGCCTTTAGTTAATTGGCCTTGAAATTGTATAGTGACGGGTAAACAAAAAATAGTTATTGAAGGCTATCTCTCCTGTCATGAGTTACTAATTATTGCCTAATCCTCCTGTTACATTGCGATTGCGAGTATGGACGATTTTGCGTAAAATGTTAGAGTGGGTCGGTCAACAAAGCAAACAGGAAGAAAATACAGTTAGTTTATTATGATATACATTTGAAGAAAATCTATACGGTTTTGATGCTGCATAGCGCGAAAATTTGAAGAAAAACGGTTCACGTAAGAGGACAGAAAATCTCTGTTTTCATCATCTTCACTGTTAGAAGTTCTCCTTCGGGTTAATGGGAATGGAACTGAATTGTGGTCCGGGGATAAAGATAAAAATAAAAACAAATAAAAAAATCGAAATGCTCTCCGTGATGCAAAGGGAATGAAAATTCTAATCAAAGCATGTAAGTATCCGGCGGCTAGGGTAGGCGTCCAATAGCCCTGGCCGAACTCTAACTACTCAAAACGGGAGATCGCGGAAATAACCCTAATCACACAATTAAATCCTAATTACTAAAAAGGACTGAAATGGTCAGCTAAAAGATGTTCCTGCCCTTCCTTCCCGGTGCATTATTAGCGTGGACCTAACATTGTCTTATATTTACACTATTTCAAATACGTAATTGCAGGTTAGGAAATTTGAGACGACCCTGGTTAGATATTGGAGTCGGCGAGGCTTGAAGCCAACGAGTCACGCGCTATTGCCTGACCCGAAGCTGTGTGTGATTGATCCACCAGATGTATAAAGATTGATATTCTTTTTAGGGTTCAGAAACTGGTTTTTGGCTCTGTGACGATTCTTTTACTCTAGGAAACAATGGGGTTATTTTGCTTTTTTTTTGTTTTTGCCCCTGTAATTTGTATCTTTGTAACAAGCGTTTTGGTTAAAGCTTTAGAGCCTGATTAGTTGAACACGAAAGACTTTAGTTTTTAAGTACTCAAATTGGAGCATGGCAAAAGGAGAAAGAAAAGTAAACATAAAAATTTTGACCCCAAATCTATGATATAGATGGCTCTCTTACTGGCTACAAATCATCATATTCATACAAATCACGGGCTGACACCGAGGAGGAGAAACCGCAACCTTCATCTTACAGGAATGCCGACGGGGAAGACGAAAAAGTCTAAAACCTATGAAATTTTACGGGCATGCCATTAAACAATGGGTTTACTAACGGAAAAGTCGGAAAATAATTTTGAATAGTTCTTTGGGATATACGATCAGATTTGAAAAATCCCAAACTCGAATATGATTTTTGGTTTGTAAATTACGAATTAATTATTTAAATGCGTCGTCACAGTATAATTTCATACAATCTTAAGTATTTTTTTAATCATAAGCTAATTATAGATTAATTAATATTTAATAACATATATATAGTAATA
This sequence comes from Parietaria judaica, assembly GCA_954871525.1. NCBI lineage: Eukaryota > Viridiplantae > Streptophyta > Magnoliopsida > Rosales > Urticaceae > Parietaria > Parietaria judaica. Next base: position 40,134,780 of record OX940865.1, read on the forward strand.
AAATATTAATTAAGAATTTGATAATATAATAAATTTAAATAGCCCTAAGATTATTGATTTCCAGATACTATTACATTTTCTATATATCGTCTCTTTTTCATCAACTCGAGGCCTAAAGAAAAGAAAGAGAGTTTACGCACTTATGGTAGTCAATTTTTTTTTTCATCTAATTAGTGAAGCGAGTGAATATATTAACAAGATTCTCACGTATCTGTCTACTATATATCCACCGAAATAACAACTAAGGGAACAAACTCGGTAGTGAAGTACTACCGAATTTAATTGTAGTCTTTTGTGAAATGACTTGAGAGGTGTAGTATAACTGGGAACCGTTTCGATATAAGTGAAAAACCTTTAAAGTTAATGTTTAATTTACTATCTCGTGATTCTGAGGCAAGTCATTGCCCCTGTTTTGGACCCAAGGCTTGTTTCGGTACACCAATCTGGGCTAAAAACACTATCAATTGGATGGAGTATAAGGGGTGCAAATAAAATCCGAAAACCGGGTAAAAACCCAAATCCTAATCCGTATTTGAATTTAAAACCCGAATCCGAATCCGGAATTCGGATCCGGGTACCCGGTACCCGGTTTCAAACCGGGTTCGGGTACAGGGTAGTGAAATCTTAAAAATCGGGTACCCGGTACCCGGTTTAATACCCAGTTTGTTTAATTTTTATTTTTTATTTTTAAATATTTTAGGGTTAGGGCTCGATACTCATCTCTCATCTCTCATTTTCATTTCTCATTTTGGGGTTTCATTAAAATATTTCTTTAATTTTTTGATGCGCGGACGGTGAAATGATGATGGAAAGTCGGAAGAACTCGAAGTGCTTTATCATATGTTTTTTAATGCATTTTAAATTTTAGACAATGAATGTATGTTTCTTTTTTACGTACGAGACATGTGTAGTGTTTAGTTTGAGATAATTTAGTTTTTCTATTAAAAAAATAAAACGGATCCGGTTGAAAATCCAAACTTGGTTTCCAAACCGGGTACCGGGTACCAATTTTCAACTACCTGAAAATTCGGGTGCCCGGAATTCGGGTACCCAGATTTCGGGTACTGGGTAGTAAATTTCAACTACCCGAAAACCGAGTCCGGGTAGTTAAAAAAAACTGGGTACCCGACCCCGACCCGGTTTCACCCCTATGGAGTATGGCACGAGGCGGCACATGTCGTTACACTTAAGAGACAATGACCCAAATGTCTTTACGACGAGCTCAACGAAAACATAAATCTCGTTGAAGGGAAAAATATTAATGTTGAGCATGAATGGAAAAAAAAAACAACTAAGAAAAGACTTAGGCAAACAAACTAGTATTGTTTACATCAAGAAAGCTTGCGTTTCAAGTAAACGTTTCTAAGAGATTTTCTTTCCGTTACGCAATAAAAAAAATGGTTGAAAAGAAGATGATATGTTATTGCCTAGAGTTTGGGAAACTTGTCCATCAAGAACAGACAACCAAAATGTGCTTCTATGTCTGCTTTTACCAATTTTGGTGGTCGTTGAAGTAAGTAATTCATACATGTTTTCGTGTAGTCAAACATCTAGTAAGAAGTAACGAAAATGTTCATTAATAATATATGATTCATTATTGACATTATGAAGCACTAAAACCCAGCATTGATGACGTGGATTTGTTAAGAAAAGTCTGTGCATGAGCAATACAAAATTACAAACACTTTGTCTCTTTTGAAAGTTTACAACTGCCATTAAAGACTTGTTCTTTCATTTGATTTGATTTTCTTCTTCGTTCCTCGTTTAGTCAAAGTACGTGGTAATACTATAATAATAATGTCTTACAACTTTTTTGACCAACATCACGTACCTTTCACATAGCATTGTATCAATGTCCACGTGTACGAAGGAACGATCAACACGTGTCACGATACTTTAAAGTTTACTCTCTTTTACTTAGAGGTCTTCTTATGATATTTATTGTTCCTACCCCTGAGTTTTGCATGTTAAACTTAAAATTTAGGTTTTTTGTTTTGTATATTTGAATTTCTATTTTTTTTTCTTTCAATCTTTTACCCTCAAATGTATGCTTAATTACAACCTCCGAAATTTGTATCTTGAATTCGCTACTACTTTTGAAACATATACTAACGATGTCGGAGACGTTGTAAAGACTAGTATATTAACACATAATAAAAAATTGCTCAAATCATCAAACACACGTATAAAATAAAAAGACATGTGAACACTCGATATTTAGTAACGCAATTCGCGAAACTTAGGAGGGGCAAGCAGCATACTATGTGGGGCACTAACCCATAAACAATATTTCGTTGAAAAACATTGAGAAGCGTTACACGATTTTACTGGATATTTAGTTGAGTTTCACAAGGGAACAAACTCTCCCTCAGAATCAGACACAGTTAGTGATCCAACTCCAGGAAAAAAAAATTGTGTTTCCCTTCAGCCGGCCTTCGATGCATCAATTGTTGGACTACCAGTAATCACTATATGAATCAGATCACAAGATCCTCGAGCTCGAAATCAAGTAGATGTGTATTTTTTTTGTTCAAAGTGCTCGATGTTCATCCACACCTAGCAAATGTTATATGTGTCGCTCAAGTTGACAAACCAAATAAGGCAATAAAGGGGTATTGAAGGCAATCTTTGATCACGGCACGGGTATTGATGACACTAATGCTGCAATCCACTCGTTGACTTAGGCATATCCTTTCCTCTTATGCTCGAATCTTTAGCACACTATTCATCTTTATTGACTTTGACGATTGTTCTCACAAGACGTCCATTACTCAGTGTTACACATAATGACAAAATAACAAAGAACTAAACAATGTTCTCATAAATTTTACGAAAAATCTCATATTATAATAATATTTATTTCATGCCATATCGTAACTAATTGGAAACGACTGTTTGATGTAAATAATATAGGATATATATGTCAATATTTTTTGGTCATGGGCAGTATAGTGCAATAAAATTAAAATTTATAGGGAGAATTGCACCTATAATAAACTTAAAAGGGCATTACTGCCATTTCTCAACTAATTCCAAAGGCAAAAGTACCAAAAGTTGGAAAAGAAAAAATTTCAAAAACCGAAGAAATTACTAGGCAAGTGACGAGTGATCATGATGAATATAATATAAAGTTGATAACTTTATGCCATTTATATGAAAAGTAAAGCTTCAGATTGCCATTTTCATGGCGTCCAAGACGACACTCACACTCACGCGTCACCTTCTTCTGCTTCTCTTCATACGCCTCTGCGCTCCAGAAGAGCAGGAACAGCAACAAGCTCTGCTTCAATGGAGGATCAACCTCGACGACGACGACGACGACGCAAGCAACCCCCACGTGTCATCATGGGTCGGCAACCGAACCTGCGACTGGAACGGGGTCTCCTGCGACAGGTTCCGCCACGTCACCGACATAAACCTCACCGGGTTCGGTCTCCGAGGTACGCTCGACACTCTCGCCTTCTCGGCTTTCCCGAATCTCCTGACACTTAGCCTCCGAAACAACTCGCTGTACGGAGAAATCCCACCGTCGATCGCCAATCTCTCGAGCCTGACACACCTTGATTTGTCGAACAATCGGCTTTCTGGGAAAATTCCTGAGGAGATAGGAGAGCTGAGAGCTCTCGGTTTGCTTGAGCTCTCGAAGAACAATCTCACTGGTTCGGTTCCTTCCTCCATTGGAGGTTTGACTAACTTGACGAAGCTTGGGTTGGGTGGCAACGGTTTGTCGGGTTCGATTCCGGCGAGTATCGGGAACTTGACGAAGCTGACGCATTTGTATTTGATGCACAATGAGTTATCGGGTCCGGTTCCGCGGGAAATCGGGAAGCTGGGGTCTCTCGCGCTCCTTGGACTGGTAGGGAACGGGTTTTCCGGTTCGGTTCCGGTAGAGATAAGCAATCTTCGGTATTTGCGGGACTTGTGGTTGAGCGAAAATGAGTTTTCGGGTCGTCTTCCTGACGGTTTGTGCTCCGGTTCGTTGCTGGCATTCTTCACCGCGCACAATAATCGGTTGACAGGTCCGATTCCGAGGAGTTTGAGGAACTGCACGAGCCTCGTTAGGCTCAGGCTCGAGAATAACCGGCTCGATGGAGACGTGACGGATGCGTTCGGTGTGTATCCACGTTTGGAGTACGTCGATTTGAGCCACAACGATCTTCACGGAGAGATTTCTGAGAATTGGGGCGAGAGTACGAACTTGCAGAGTTTGAAACTCTCGAATAACCGAATTTCCGGGGTGATTCCTCCACGGATCGGAGGCTCGGCTAGGCTTCATGTGCTCGATCTTTCCAAAAACTGCCTTGTTGGGACGATTCCAAAGGAAATCGGGAAATTGTCTTTGCTTTTCGATCTTAACCTGGCTGGGAACAATCTCACCGGTAATGTCCCTCGGGAAATCGCAGCCTTATCGGATTTGAAAAACCTTAACGTTGGCGCAAACAATTTGAGTGGTCCGATTTCGGGAGAATTCCTTGGAAGCTCAAAGCTATTGAGCTTGAACTTGAGTAGAAATTATTTCTCTGCAGATATTCCTTCTGCTATCGGCTCTGTAAACACTCTTCGAGTACTTGATTTGAGCTATAATCTCCTCGAAGGCGAGATTCCGTCGTTGCTCGGGAATCTCGGGAACTTGGAAGTTTTAAATCTTTCGAACAACAAGCTCTCGGGTTCGATCCCGTCGTCTTTTGACGGGCTGATAAGTTTGACAACAGTTGATATCTCATCAAACAAACTCGAGGGTCCTTTACCAGACATCAAAGCGTTTAATCGATCTGAAGCATTCGAAGACAACAAGGCGCTGTGCGGTAACAAGACGGGTTTGAGTCTCTGTCCACCGACAGCGAAAAAGAACAGAAATTCAACCGTGTTGATCTTGGCCGTCGTTTTGAGCACTGTCTTTCTGGTTTTCGTTATCGGAGCGATTATTCTTTACGCCTTTACCACTTCTACGAGAACAAACGGTGAATCTCCGTCGCTGGGGCGAGAGGGTAGTTTCTTTGAAATGTGGAACTACGACGGGAACGTGGCGTACAGCGACATCATCGAAGCGACGGAGAATTTTCACCCTGAAAACTGCATTGGCGAAGGCAGTCACGCTGCGGTTTACAAAGCGACGCTTCGAACAGGACAAACCGTTGCAGTGAAGAAGCTTCATGACTTTGAGGACTCCGAGGAATCAGAGCGGAAGGCCTTCGAGAGTGAGATTCGCGTCCTCACACAGATCCGACACCGGAATATCGTCAAGCTGTTCGGTTTCTGTTGGAGCAAACAACACTCATTCTTGGTCTACGAGTTCTTCGAGCGAGGGAGCTTGGAGAAGTTATTGAGGGACGAGAAAGAAGCGAGTGAGTTTGGCTGGCTCGACCGGCTGAGGCTCATCAGGAGCGTCGCTGACGGACTTTCGTACATGCACCATGATTGGTCGCTCCCGATAGTCCACAGAGACATCTCGAGCAAGAACATCTTGTTGGATTCGGGAAACGAAGCTTACATTTCGGATTTTGGAACCGCAAAGATGTTGAAGCTCGATTCTTCGAATTGGACTTCCTTCGCGGGCACATTTGGATACACTGCCCCAGGTAGATTTTCCCGCCTTAAATTATTTAATTTAATTAGGATTTTTATGAGAATTGATTTCGTAAAACGCCCGGAATTTAGTTTGTGGTGCATTTTGCCTCCCGATTTTAGATTTGGTGCATGTGGACGGACACAACTTTAGAAGGTGAAATTAGTTGACCTTGAAAAATTGTAGAAGATTGCTAAGGGGTATTATGGATCAAAATAGAAGTATAGGGAGTGAAATTCCCCTGAACTTTAAAATAAAGAGCAGAGTATTTGGGGGTAATTGGCATTAAATGAAATTTTGAGGGGAGAAATTCCCCAGAAACAAAAGTTCAAGGGGGTAAACCGAGAGGAATTTTCTCTCAAATTACACATGTGAATTTACATTACTTAGAAACTATTGTGCATCAAATAGAAAAGTTAAGGGGGGTATTGTGCATCAAAAAATAAAAGTTTAGAGGGTAAATTTCCCCACTATTAAAAATTCGAGGGATAAATTGCATACAAAAAAATTAATGCAATTTATCCCTCAATTTTTTCTCTAGAATTTTTTATAGAATTTTTGATGCAATGACTAAACGATTTATTTTTCTTTTTCAGAATTTGCATACACACTGGAAGTGAACGAGAAGTGCGACGTCTACAGCTTCGGGGTTCTGATCCTCGAAACAATCATGGGAAAGCACCCGGGAGCTCTCATCTCGTTCCTCTCAACTTTCTCGCCATCAACACCATTGACCGGCCACGGAATTCTCCTCAGAGACGTGTTGGACCAACGCCTCTCACCGCCAACAGGAAACATTGCGTGGGAAATTGTCTTCGCGGCGAAGCTGGCGTTCGTTTGCTTGCGTGTCAATCCACAGTCCCGGCCGACGATGAGGCGCGCCGCGCACGACCTCTATGTGCAAAAACAGCCTTTAATAAAGGCGTTTGACAAGATCTGTTTGAGTGATCTTGTTGATAATGCAGCTCTTAGCTGCTCTTAGGGTGTGAATAATTAATGTTAATCTTGTAGAAAATTTTAATATAAATGAACTATATATTTAACTGATTTTAATGCTTTATTAGGTCCATTAGTTTGTATTTGTTGAGATTTCTTACCAAGTTTTAATTTTTAATTAAATCATTTGTATATATATGTATATATATTTTCTTTACCATTAACTTTTATTTTATTTTTTACTCTAAACTATACGTTCGAGTCCCTCATATATTATTTAGCTTTTCGTAATTTATATCTTGGGTCTTAGTAGAATTAAGTTATAATCACGATCACTAAATCAATAGCTTAGAAGAAAAGAATAAGAAATAGGATTATACAAATCACATGTCAACTAATATAAGATCGTTCCACAATTTTTACGACGTGTATTTTTCTTTCTCAACTTTATGTAAGCGTAGGGTTCAAATCGTATATAATACAAGTTCAACTACTCAACAACCGAATTAATCTTTATAGATCGATTTGTACGATTTGTGAGATTCTTGAACTGTTGCTGCAGTTGATCACAACTTGGGAGATATTCTCATTGGCATTCCAAGAGATGGGAAAGGAAGAGGATCCATGGTGATCGGCTCGTCGGAGTTGACTAGAGACCAATTGTAATTTGTGACCACATAGTGAAGGAAGATGAGGATTGTAAGCTTCCCGAGTTGGTATCCAGCACAAACTCTCGGCCCACCACCGAATGGGAGAAAGGCATAGGGCGCAACAGGGTCGTCGAAGCGGCTCGGGTTGAAAGTGTGGGGGTCTGGGAAGTAGTCTGCATTGTAATGTGTTCCATACGCTGTCCATAGCACCTGCAAAATTATTATTTTATTTTTTTTTATTTTTATATTATTGAATATTATGACGAATTTCAAAAACTTTAGATTGTACTTTAATGAACTCGTAAACAATAATGAGTTCATCATTTTTGTCTTTATGTAGCTCATCACTTTGTATTTTTGTCTTTATGTAGCCTCTCACTTTGTAAAATGATTATATTTCACCATAGATTATGTATTTTTGTCTTTACGTAGCTCATCGCTTTGTATTTTTTTCCTTACGTTGTCATTTTCTCAAATTATATTTTCTCAAAATACAAAATCAAGAGCTATGTATATGAAATCCTTAATAACGACAAAATTCAAAGTATACGGGTTATATAAGGACAAAATGCAAAAAAAAGACAAATTTTAAAATATTTTGTGTGTGATAGTTTTACTAAATTAAAATAATAATTTGAACACTATTTTACCCCTTTAAATTTTAAAATCTGTGATTTGTATATATATATATATATATATATATATAAATAAATAAAAATTGAAGAAAGGGCTACGTAGGGACAATATTACAAAGCTAAGGGTGCGATAAAATCATTTTATTACAAAGTGAAGAGCTACATAAGAATAAAATACAAAATAAGAAGGTTTCAATAACACTTACCTAGTTTCGAAAGTATAAATAATAAGGCCCGTGCTTTAAACCCGCTTTACGATCCTCACTAAATTTAAATCGGGCCAACCCAGCCCGAGAGGATACCTAAAGTAAACCGGCCGGCCGAGGCAGTGCTGGGAGGCCCGAGACCAATGGGCCAGTCAAACCGAGCCAACCCAGCCCGGGCCTTGGGACAGGCTGACCCACCCGTACTACGTAACCGGTAATAAAATTGATGAAAAGTGAGAAATTACCTTCCATCCCTTGGGAATGGTGAAGCCTTGGTAGTGAATATCAACGATGGCCTTCCGGAAAGAACCGAAGATGGGAGGAAAGAGCCTCATGCTCTCCTGCGCCACCTGCCAGCTGTACTTCATCTTCTTTATATCCTCCAACCTCACTCCCTCTGAACATTTCACTTCCTCATGTTCTGCAATTTATATATACATCATGTTTCTCAATGAATAGGGTCGACCCTTAATACTAATATTTAGTTTTAAGGTGAATGAGAACCGGAAAATTCAGTTCTTCAAACAATATCCTTGTACTTTTGAAATACCGCGACTAGTTAATGTTGAGTGTGAAGCTTAATCTACACGGAAGTGCTACCAACTCAACGCAGAGCAGTCAAGCTGATCGACCTAGGTTTATGTAGCGAGGGTATTATAGACTTTTCACACTGGTTATTTGTCATAGGTTTATTTTTCGCTTATAAGGCTTGTAGCCGTCATTAGTGCGTTTTGTAGCACAAACTGAGAGATGCAAGATTGATGGTGTAACCAGAAACTTCGATTGAGAGATTCATAGTGGATCGAGATTTACAAGCGGCAAGTGGACGCACCTCCCACACTGAGAGCGAACCACTATAATTCTGGTGTCGATTTCAATTTCGTTTATTGCTTTTATCTTTTTTTCCCTAACACTTATGTTGGCGCCAATAAATGGACGGGATCGGAATTTTCGCTTTCTTTTTTACAAAATCGGATATTCTAGTGTTCCGAGTTTTTTTCTAAAATAAAAATGCATTCGGATTAACTGAATCTCCTTATCTACAACATTATTACTAATTTACTAGTATGTTTGAGATACAAATTTCAATACTTGTGAGACCAAAAAAGAAAAATAAATAAAGAACAAGACAAGACAAGGGGCTCACCTAGGAGCAAGAGAGCGAGGCAGCTCGGGTGCTGAGATAGCATCCTAAACGTCATTGCGATGGCATACGACGTCGTGTCGTGAGCTGCAAATACGAGTAGAACGATGTTGTCGACGACCTCTTCCTCGGTGATCTCACCCCGAACCATCGCGGCGACAAGGCGGGACAAGAGCATCAAACCTTCTTCTCCATCGCACTCTCTACTCTCCATTTCTTCCCTCTTCTCCCTCACCACATCGACGATAATCCTCTCAATCTCCATCCTCGCTTGTGTCGCCCTCGAGAATTTTGACCCCATAACCCTAATTGGCAGAGCAAAAACGCCTTCGAGAACCCTCTCGAAGGTGTCAAGCATCCCCGGCTTCACGTTGATCCCGAGCAGGCACTCGAACACGATGGTAAATGTCATAACCTTCGTTGAGCGGTACAGGCTGATCTGCTCGTGACCGCTCCACCGTTGGCTCAAATGCATCCTCACGGAGCTGCAAATCTTTGGGACCAATGCCTCGAGTGCCAAGCCACCGAGTAATGCGCTGATCAGTGCTCGAAGCCGTCGATGTCGCTCACCTTGCTTCTCCATGATCGAGTTTTTTCCCATGAGCTGCACCGACGACGAGGGCCACGAGCTTATCACCGTCTTAAACTCGTTCGAAAGCACAAACCTATGAAAAATGTATCATTAAGATATAAGATTACTCTGAGTCTCACGACACAAAAAAACATAAAAATGCAAGGAGAGACCGAACCTGTTCGCGTCGGCTCCATTCACGATCACCGTCGGGGACCCCATGAGGTGCGTCTTGAAGATCTTCCCGTGCTTGGCGGTCCGCGACTGAATGAAGTCTTCGAAAAGCCTGTTTTTCCGCTGCGCTCGATAGAATTCCCAGGTCTCCCCGATCCACGGAAGCCCCATGTTCCCCGGCGGGTGGTTCTTGCTCCTTCCATGGTTTAGCCGAAAGAGAATAGCGGTGAAGAGTACTAGGGTCGAACAGAAAAGGATTTGGATGAGTTCTTCATAACCCATTGATGATCAACGTATACGTGAAAGAATGTTGATGACGATGATGACGATGTGAGATCAATCAGGTGAGAGATTGTTGCTTTCTAATAAAGAAAAGTCAATTATTCATCGTATGAATGACATGCATGCGTAAATATAATTAACTATAAGGATCGATAATCATTTTGGTTGTTTGCATGTGCTATTAATAAATTTATGTATGAATTATTAAGAAGGGAAATATACTCAGAAGCTCTATAAATATATGTTATATAATGTGAAAATTCTATTTCCAAGATTGTGGAATCTCCAGCAGGCTCGTGAGTTAGGGTTTCTTAAATGCAAAGTCAATGGAAAAATATCCCATGAAATCTGGAGAGTCCCACTAGTATTACTACGGGGGTTCATTTTCTTTATTTGGAAGTTAAAAATTAATAATAATTTGCATATTAATAGTATCTTTCTAGTCTCTATGCATGTCTCAATCACGCCATCGCCGACCGACATATATATATATATATATATATGTATGTAATAGAGTATGATCGTGTTAAACAATTATGAGTTCATGGCTCCAATATTCATCTATATGCCCAAGAAATGATCCCTTTAGTAGATAATAATATAGTAGGAATGGTCCCTTAATTATTTTGCTCGGGTAACTTTAGCCATTTACACCTAAATTGGATTAAAATGATCATTTTTAGTAACTTTTTAGGGTTATTTAAGAAATTATATATATAGGCCTAGTTTGATATTGTTGTACTGTTTTCAAAATTACTTTAACTACCATAAGAAAAAATGATGCCAGAGAAAGTAATGCACTGTTTGGTTAGTAAAAAAAACAATTGACTTTTTTTAGAAAGTTCCAATTTAGTGTTAGGAAAGCAGTTATAATTAATCAGCTTCTAAATGTCAAAAAAAAAAATAAAGTAAACATAAATCATATTAGTTATAGGGAAAATTACGGCAAAATGCTCAACCTTTGGTCAACATGCCTCTCGTGTACACAACCTTTAAAATTGGCGGCAAAAATACCAAACGTACGTTGACCGTGATTTTGGCGTGAAAGCTTTAATCTTTTCGTTAACATCCGTCATGTGGCAGTTAACGGCAAAAATATCCAAACTTTGTTTTTGAATTTATATTTTTTGTCTTTACTTGATTAGTGATAATTACTTGAATTCCAAATACATAGAATAACACAAAAGGTAGTCAAATTAAAACATCCCTATCGGAGTGGTTGCTAGGATAGCCTAGTGGTAATTCTACATCACCTCCAAAGTGGAGGTTGTGGGTTCGAGGTTGGGTATGTTCACCGCCATGATAAAATTGTTGGGAAAAATTGAAAGCTATGGTAGAATTATTTTTTAGTGATTTTAGAATTTTGGCCATAATAAAATTAATTTTAAAAGTTTATAGTACAATTGCCGTAAAAATCTCTGTTTCAAATAATGTTATCACTAAAGCGTGTTGTCGTTGTTGGAGACAATTGATGAATGCCATGTAAGTTGTTGATAGGTCATTTAACATTGCCAGATAACATTTGTAAGGAAAGATTGACGTTAATGACTTTTGGAGCAAAAATAGACGTTAGTGATTTATGTACAAACAATTGATGACGTTAGTAATTTTAAAAATAGACGGTAATGATTATCTTTAAGAATTTAGTGACTTTGATGATTTTCGACACAAATTTCCCATTAAAAATCTCTCGAGAAAATTGGTATTGAGAAAGACAGGGAAAATGACATTGTATCTCATTATAATTTTTTTAAAAGTTGTGTTGCTTGAGTTATGCTTAAATAAAATGTGTGAAATTTTTAAAGAAAAAATTCAAAGAAAAACCGGCAAACAATTGAAAAATAGATGAAGTCTTAATAAGATTAATATTGAAGCTTTTACGAATTAAACAGAGTTAATGAACTATGAAATTGAGTCAGTACATAAATTATTATAAAGTTTGAAATTAGATACGCACCAGACTTCCCTCCCACTACTAAAAATACACCATTATAACATTTAATGCCACGTTTTTAACATGTCATTATAAAATTTAATGCCACGTTTTTTAACCATGTTAGATGCGCCACATCACTACATTTACTTAATGCCATGTGTGAACCTTTTTTTACCGTCTTTCCGGCCACGTTCTACTACCCGTATTTTGGCGTATATTGGCGATGAGAGCTAGTACGAGTAATAGGCCACAGTCAGAGAACGATCAATTTATGATATGGCGCAATCAGAGCCGGCCTTGGGCCAAGGCTGACTAGGCCCAGGCCTAAGGCCCCAAAATTTTGAGGAAAGAATACACTACATGGCAGTGGCGGAACCAGGATTTATGGATAGGGGTGGCCGAAAAAAAATCAAGTAAATATAAACATAAATATACATTTTTTTCTATCATAGATTTCTAGCTTTATTGTATATGTACGTATTCAAATAAAGTATTCATCGTTTTTATTTACTTTTACGTCATCTAATGTTTAAAAATTTGAGAATCGAAAATGATTTGTAAGTTTTTTTTTTACCGATTTATCAAGGATTTTGCGGGTTTTTATTATTTAATAGTACTTACCGCAATAGGCATTATATACTATACTTTCTAATGAATATAAAAAATTATTCATCTTTAATGCTTTGAATACGGTTACATGAATCAAAATTATTATTAAGATATTAATCACCTTTAATACTTTGAAATTTGAATACAATTACATGAATCATAATATATTAGGCAATTTTTACGAACCTTTGTGTAATAACTTGAAAGTACAAGGATAGTATTGTAAATTAAAGATCTATCAAAAGCAACTTTTGTTTTTGTAATAATTTAAAAGACTTGAGGGCGAAATTGTAATTTAACATCATAGTAGTCTACTAGTCTTCCATTCCATCTTCCTCAATACTGATTACTGAAAGAACGAAGCTGCTTCTTCGTCGGAAGAGCTCGGCGTCAATGGCGGAAAGGAAGAAAAAGAGAGTTAGCTTATGGTTAATGCAAAAATATGGAGGGGGGCTGCAAGGTTAGATCAAAATAAGATAAAGTCGTTTGAAGCTCAAACTATACTAACATCGGAAAACTCCGGGGTGGCCACGGCCACCCTAGCCATGGCCGTGGTTCCGCCCCTGCTACATGGGGCCTCCAAAATAAGTATTGAGGGCCCAAATTAAGACATAAATCTATTGAATCTTACGCCTATAACTTTTGTGAAAGTATATTACTTTTTTTTTGCTGTCGAGACTCACATGTTAAAGTGGTGGGCCATTTTATTTATAGTTTTTAGGCTTTAGGTTTCTCTGTTTTGTTTTATATTTCAATTTGAATTGTTATTTTTAATATGTTGTAGACAAATGGAGGAAGCCCATTTTTGTTATACTTAATCTTATATTTAATTTAATATCTGATTAAACAATATATACATACAATATAATTAAAGTTTCTTTTGCTATTATCACATTTAAATATATATATATATATATATATATAAATATAAATATGAAAGTTGATATATTATTTGTGATAATTTTTTATCATGTTTTTTTACTGTTAAATTATTTTAGATATTGTAATAAGTTAGTGTTATAATAATAAAATATAGTTTTTATCTTTATTTTTTCTCGCCTAGGGCCTCGACAAAGTCAGGGCCGGCCCTGGGCGAAATGTAAGGGTGTTTTTGCAATAAAAGTACGACGATAATGACTTTAGCCGTCAAAAAATGAGTTTAGTGATTTATCTGTAGGAAACTGACGAATTCAATGAATTTAACCGTAAATTACCCTATTAGTATCTTTCAATCTTTTAATTTTGAAAGCTGTAGTGCAATAGATGTAGGGATGGCGATTCGGGCTTTGTGTCGTATTCGTGCCGAGTCTTAATCATTTTTTTATATATATTATGTTGACCTAGACCTGCCCCATTTATTAATCGTGTTAGAAGATGAGACCCAGACCCGCCCCTAGGGGTGAGCATGGGTTGGGTTGGGCTGCCCTGATGCTTTTTATGGGCCCGACCCGATCACTTCGGGTTCCTAAAAAAATCCCGACCCGACCCAAAAAATTTTAATGCCCGAACAAAACCGACCCGATAAAAATTGGGTTGGGTTGGTTTGGGTCGCTATGGCCCGATTAATTAAAATTTAATCTTATATAACAAAAAATATTATGAAAAAAATGCATTAATATAACTCAAAATTCAAGTAAAAATACCTCAAACAAATTTAATCAAACAAACATACACCAAACAACGTAAAACATGAAAATGAGAGATTAAACAGTCTTTGAATGTAAATAAAATTGGGAATTTGAAGTTTTAAGATACTAAAGATTGCACTACTTGAAATAAATATAAATATGAAATATATATTAATTATATTGGTCGGGTCGGAGACCCCGACCCGACCCAAGGTTTTGGACCTGACCCCAACCCGAATAATAGTCGGGTCCGGCACGATCCGACCCGACCCAATTTTGAGCGGGTTAGATTGGGGTTGTGTCCTTAACGGATTGGGTTGGGCCATCGGGTTGGGTCTAAATGTCTGTGCCGTGTTTACCCATTATTTGATCGTATTAATCGTGTTCGACACGGTTATACCCAGATCCATTTATGGTAGACCCAGACCCATTTAAATTGTGTCGTGACTGTTGTGTGTTCGTGTCCGACCCTAATTTGCTACCCCTAAATAGATGAATCTTCCAACTCTTAAAATGAAATATTGATGAATATACTTATATAATTTTAAATCAGAAATTTGCAACAAAGTCGATTTCGTTTTACTCATGAAAAAAAATTTACGCCTTACAATTCGGTTATCTAAAATTAAAAAGCGAAAGTTTTATTTTGAACATAGAGCCATTTATACTAGAGCCATTTATACTAAAGACCTTATTTGGGACCGAAATTCGAATGTAGTAAAAAATATCTTAGGAAACTTTTTTCTACCCTACCATTAAAGCCTGCGAAGTTTAATCCCTGTTCTAAATGGTTGTGTAAACTGTAGATGTCTTAATTCAGGTTTTGCGACTGTACTGTACTATATAAACAACATCCTATTACAGGCTCCGTCGTTTCCGCTATAGGATCAACCAAGGTTTAAAATGCCGCTTGCCGATGTCGTTTCGCATTTTCCGTTTTAAGGGTATTTCGTTTGCCGATGGGTATGTCGATGGGAAAATGGTAAAAAAGGGCATGCCGCATGCCGCATATACCGCATGGGCATACCGCATGCCGATGGGGTTTTCGACAGATATTTTGTAAAAAAATATGTTAGTATTTAAGTAAGATAATTATACAGGTTCAAAACTACATATTTAATAAATACAAGACATAATTGTATACAACAAAACACATTTGTAACTTAAATACGTAGGTGAAATGTATAATGTTATGTCACTTTATTAGCTGAAGTGTATAATATTAAGTCAAATATTAATTGGTATTTTTGCCAAAATCTACTTTTTTTACCGAAAGGGTAATTATTTTTGCCGAAAGTTTAATTGGTATTTTTACCGAAATCTACCAAAAGTTTAACTTTTAGCGAAATTCCATCCATTTTTCGCACATTTTACACACAATAACAAAAAACGAAATTCCATCCACTTGCCCATGCGAAATATGCGAAAAATGGTAAAAATCCAGCGAAACGAAAGAATTTTTGTTTCGCATACCTCCGAAAAACGAAAATCGGTCGAAATGTCGACCGATTTTCGTGAAATTTTGTACCTTGGGATCAACATAGGACACAAGAGCGTAAACGACAAGTTGTTTTCACCAGCGATGTCACTTAATCCATTGATGTCCAGTTAGATGTTATACCGTTTTGGTATAAAATTCATTGTATGCTTCTTAGTGTTGTCGTTTTCTTTTGCTACGAGAAAACAATTTGTTGTTTCCAGAATAAAAATACATGTCGTTTTCTATTACAATAATACTTCTATAAATTAATATAGATGGGACCATGAAATTTTATTAATTTAGATAGATATTACTTTATCGATAAATTAATATTTTATTAATTTATAGAGGTATTTTTTCGGAATTCTAAAATTTAAATTTAATAGATGAATTCAATGAACTATATTCAATTAGTAAGGAACAATGAACATATTTATTATTTGTTAATGATTAAATACAATTCATTTTATATCCTTTATGACGATGGAATTGAAGACGAAACAGTGGCGTTGGAACCAGTTTCACGTAAAGACGGACTCATTGCATCTAGGACTTTTAAAACTTTTTGGTGCAGTTCAAGAAAAATACTCCTCAACTTTTTGATGGGATCATAAAAATTAGAGATGCACTCCACCAAGATATAAGTTTTAAGACAAAACAAGCAACATTAGAAGTGTTTTTCTCTAAATCGTCTTAGATATTTATGTAATTTTCAAGTATTATTAATTTTTGATATTATTGGGACCATAGTTTTATATAGAGCTCTCAAAAAAAGTATTATCTTATTATCTTATCAAGATGGATCATTTTTTACAATAGCCCAAGTCGGGACTGAGCAAAATTATTATCTTACAGAGATTATTAATTTAATAGGTATTAGTTTATAGAGATTTTAATACTGTATATTGGTCAGTTTATTAAGATATTTATTTTGACATCGTTTTATATTCTGCCAAGCGGTTGTTATTTAATGTAAAAGAAAATCTAGAAAAAATAGAAATAATAAATAACATGTGTATATAATTTAGTATGCTCTATACTCTGCTGGTATGAACTAATATTCACGTTGAAAATTAATTCATGATATTTTGCTAATAACAAAGTCCATAATATTTTGCAAGTGAAATTCTAGATGTCGTTTCAAGAGAAAAAAAAATAGAAGTGGAAATCTCTAACTTTATATATCATTAGAAAATGAAAATGTATTAGTGTCTCATTCAACAATTTGCTGCATATGTTATAACTTATTGCAAACAATATTTCTATAGTTTGTCCATAATTCTCATAATAAAAATTGCAATTTTTTTTTTCAAAATCAAAATTTCTTTGTTCCATTCTCCTAAGAAATATGTGTATTGTTATTAATTTGGACCGACATATAAAAGTTTGCGAGTTTGTTTTCTCCAGGCCAAAATTTCCTATTATTTTTTTCACGGCAAACAAAAACGGAATTCGGAACTCAGAAACTCTCATTGTTGAAATTCGGAAATACCATATTCTAGCCCAACAGATAACATATATAAGCAAAGCAATCCATCATTTATATACACAATGACAGCTTGGATTGTAGTATAAATAAATGGCCTTGACTTTGCCAACCTGTCTGGAACACAACTCACTGTACACGCGTATATTTCAAATAATTGACATTAAAAATCAAACGGCTGAGAAATTTAAGACATATACAGAATTGACAGTAATTAAATTAAATTTATATTAAATAATATTGTGAGACTAAAAATTGACTCTCACATTTTGGTGTTGCATTGCATCATTACTATCCTCTCCTAACGTCTAGTACTCAACTACTTCTCTGTCCTTCATTTAATCTCTTTTGATTCCTTTCTTTTCTCATCTTTAAGCTCAGTGAAAGGAAAATATTATTATTTATTATTATTCATCACATGTACATGTGTATCATGTATGTATGTTTAATCCTTGTCAAACTTAGCAACTTTTTAATATTCACTTAACGAATGTGTAATTAGTTAATTTGTTTATTTATTCTCATTCAAAACAATGCTCATAATGCTAATAAACGTTAAGACTATATATGAACAAAATAAAAATATAATCAAGGGTTCTTCAATATCATTTTCCTTATAAAAATAAACCTAAAAGTTATTATTATTATTATTATTATTATTATTATTGTTGTTGCGACACATTTGCCGTGCCTATAGTGCTATATATATGTGTGTGAAGCTACAAACTAAGGAAACGGATCTGGTAGTTTAGAGTATTAAAGAGGTCGACAGATTATAAAAGTGTGATCCAAGATCCACACGTTAAAATGAACCATACATATATATATGTATGTATATATATATTTTTATAGCCAAAGATGTGGACTATATGTACACGTATATAGTATATGATTATAGGGCAATGTCCATGATCACGTGAATCTGATTCGTGTCCATGTTACTGATCCATGCATGATCATGTTTCAACCAACCTCAACCATAAAAATGAAGATCCTTATTAACTTTCATATGCATGGTTGATACTTGCCCCAACAAACATGCATTCACCAAACTTGCTCTGTTTCATGCCTCGTCCATTTTAAAATAATTAAATGAATATATTTTATGGGATATTTTTGCGGATATATATATTTGGATGTTAAAAAATATGACTTATATTTTTTTTTTAATGGAGTGACTCTATTTGTCAAGATTACATATACTCACGTTACAAGATATATTCGCAGTGCTAGAGCATGCTGACACTATTGGCCGCAAGGGCGGAGCCAGAACTTTGACTAAGAAGGGGCGAAACCTAACAAACCATAAATTTCAAAATAAAACGAGAAATTAAAAATACTATTATACATTGCATTCATAACTATTTTTATGAACTTTCGGTTTATGAAAATGGTTCATTAGGATCTCTATATGATTACAATTCTACATGTTGCGTCCTCAAATAAAAATTAAAAAAATATGTTGAGATTGAGAATTGAAACTAGGGCTATAACATCTTCAAAAAAAAATTGGTATAATAATACTCTATTTTTAATTTTTTAGCGTAAATTCATATAAAATTTTAGTTAACCTCTACAAGTTAAGTTTTTGACAAAAAAAATTTATATCTAACCCCCCCGGTACGTAATTTTTGGTTCCGCCATTGTTGCATCATATGAATATTTTTGCCACAAATATCTCTAATATATAATAATATGGACCTGATCTTCTGTCCCATGTCTCATTAAACAGAACTATATTGATTGCCAACACCTAATTATATCATGTATTATACAATAACGTCGAGGATTATGTCATGTTATTAAGCATAGAAACACAATAAAGTTGTTTGATTTTTAATTACTAAATATTAAATTGCCAAATGAAGACATAAATCTCGAAAATTGGAGATGAGTATATAAGGCATGTTGAAAGGGGACCGTGCATGCGTTGCCTAGGTTTTAATGCAAGAAATTGAAGAAGAAACACAAAAGATGTGTCCTACAAAGACGAGACTGGTCAATATTGTGTTGGATTTGCAAGCTCACACATGTCTTATTCAACAGGGTATTGTCATCTACGTCGTTATTAGGGTTTATAATAAAGGAAAAAATATCACCAATTACGTATCTTAAATTTTTTTAACGAGCCAAATTCACTAAATAATTAGTATATATATACTTGGCGTTCTTTAGGGTTTTATAAAATAGGGGAAATATAAAAATTCTCGAATTTGTGCAAAGTTATAACAGTCAGTAGTAGTTACTTTAATTATAAACTGACGATTAGAGTACGATATGTAAAACGTTTTCCTAAAACAAGAAGCCCGGGTGGCGGTAGAAAGCTCGCTGACCCCAAAAATTAGAGTACGATCATTGACGGGCCGGCCGGAGATTAAGCCACCAAGGTGATGACAGATGACCCCAAAAAGGAGTAATATATAGTTAGTTCAGACTTCAGATATTGTTTTATGCATGCTTATTTCGACCAAGAATTTTAGTTAGGGATATAATACTAATAATAATAATAATAATAATAAATTAACAAAAATCATGATTTTACCCCAAATTTAATGTAGTAAATCTCAACCATGGTAACTACGCTTGTTGAAGTTAAGTAATTTATATTGTCCTTCTCTCTGTTAGTCGAACTAACGATTTTTTACAATTGATTATGCACATTCCGTCATTTGCGATTCCGACAGCAAACCTTAGAGAGATATGGGTAGATCGGGACAATGTACCTGGTTTTTTAGTACTTTTTGACACAACCTGGTTATTTTTCAAATCAGGTAAGAAAATAGTATTTTTGTCCAAAATGAAATAAAATACAATTCGGGGAATACTTATACAAATATAGTAAATGAGAATCGAAAACGTTGAACTTGTGTTTTCGGAAATATTTTTCCAAATTATTCATGAAAGTAGTAAAGTTCTTAAGCAGTAATTTGATGTAGAATAGGGCCCAAATACCAGTGATCTAGTGAATAATCGCACTGTATAAGTAGTCGGCAGTGGGGTCATATATATACATATATAGGCATACAAGCACATTTGTATTTCGCTTATTATCTTCTAAACAACGACCAATCGTTGAACGACATAGAAATCAATGAGACTGTATAAGATCAAATGTACCACACATAAAATTTCACCCTTAATTATAGACCTAAACATTTAAAAGTTTTTCACATAAATATAAATAAAAATGTAACGACACATATCTTAGTTCAGGACAGTTCATAAAAGGATACAAAAATCATATTATTTTTAAGGGTAATTAGCGGCATAAGTGGCCAAGGTTTTCGAATTTCTTTAGGCATGATGCCAATGCCTAAAAACGATGGCAAAAGTCCCCAATGTGCACTAATCACTCTAATCACAAAATTTCATCCAACTAATTGGATGGATGTTAGTCAACTAATGATGTGGCAGTGTTGACCGCCACGCGGACAACCACATGGCATGCCACGTCATTTTTAATTTTTAATTTATTTCCACATCATTATTTAATTAGTCGTGATATTGTTAATAAATACATAAATTTATTTCATATTTATTTTACTTTATTAAATTATCATAAGATGTAAGTATTTAAAACTCTTAAGTAGGATAATATTTACAATTTTAGTAGTATTTTCAGCAACTACCCGAAAATAAACTTATAAGTAGGATAATATTTACAACTTTAGTAGTATTTTCAACAACTAACCGAAAATAAACTTATAAGTAGGATATTATTTACAACTTTAGTAGTATTTTCAACCACTACCCGAAAAATGACGGATAATAATCGAAAAGATATCTCACATATTAATGGATATGTTTGTTATTTAAATTGTTATATCCATTACATTTTGACAACAAATACCTTTGATGTAGTAATTTAGTGCTTTGTTTATCTGGGTTTGGTCATGGTTCCAAAATACAAATACAAAATTTTTTGATTACTTATTTGGATGACACGTGGGACAACTTAGGAAATAGAGAGAGAGAGAGAGTGTGTACACGTGGCGACGTGGCATTTTTTTTTTATAAAAAAGACGACATGGCGTGCCACGTAGATGTCCGCGTGTCAGTCAACACTGCCACATCATCATTTGACTAATAATCATCTAATTAGTTAGATGGAATTTTGTGATCAGAGTGATTAGTGCACATTGGGGACTTTTGCCGTCGTTTTTGGTCATTGGCATCATGCCTAAGGAAATTCGAAAACATTGGCCACTTATACCGCTAATTACCCTATTTTTAAAGAAGGCACGTATATAATATTATAACATTTATACAAATAAATACCAATAGCGATTCGAAGCCGTATTCACTATCCATTTTACGAGTATATATGCCGACGGGTAATAACTGGTTCTTACCAACGGATTTTTTAGAACAACTTACCGATGAATATTTTAAAGTTTAATAGTATAATTTATACTATATATTTATAGACTATAGTTGTAATTTTATATAAAAATAAGAGTTAAGTTGTAATTTTTTAATAATATAAGATTACAATTAAATAATTTATGAAAATTAAAGATAATAACTCATACTCATTATTGAGGATATAGTGAGATTCTAAAAATTCCTGATTAAATATTAAAAACTTTATTGCAGGAGAGTGTAAATATAGGAATAGAAGTCCCATATTAAAAAAATTACATAGGTTTTAAGCGACATTTTGTACTTTTCACAGTTATCGCAGTTTCTGTGAGTTTTTGAACCGAAACTCTCAAAATAAAATCACACCGATGACACGCCGAGTAGTTTTTTTTTTTTTTTGACAGAAAGATTAACTTTATAGATTAAACAGAGGGATTAAAATCCCTACGTACAATGTCAACAAGCCACTCCGGGCATCCATAACACCAAAAATCAGAAAGAGAGGAAAGTCGAGCTTTCGCAATAGCATAGCCGCCATCTCGTTACAAGATCTCGGAACCCAACAACAATCTCTGGTTAAGCCGATCAAGCTCGCCACCACTCGAATGTCCTCCAAAATAGGCCCCTGCAGCCCATTGAATGTCCCTCCTTTAGTGAGTTGTGTGGCCCTGTGGCCCTGAGACAGTCAGATTCTACACTCGAGATTGACCAGCCCCGAGCCTTAACGAACTGCAAACCTCGGTGAATGGCAATGCACTCCCCAGTCAAAGACGAATCCACGCTTGCCACCTTCATGGATTCGACTCCCAAAACTGAACCACACGAGTCACGCACTACAACGCCTATAGCGGCACACCCGGAATTCTCGTCCCACGCCGCATCGACGTTAAACTTATATTCACCATCTTTAGGGCATGTCCATCCCCTCGGCCGCTCAACACTCTCGGCAAGCATTGTCTTTGAACTGTGAGCACGAGTCTTGAGACTTGAAAGCCAACTATCAACCTCGGTCACCCACAAATCCGGATTCTTAGCTTGGTTCTCGAACAACCGGAGGTTGCGATCAGACCATGCAGCCCAAACTAAAGCACAAAAGAGTTCCAAAAATGAATCGGATAGTACCTTGAGTGCCCGGAAGCATAGTTCTCGGAAAGGGACCTCTCCCGTCTTCTCCGACCACCGATGAAGCAAAGAGGCACGCCAAATTGATTGGGCTCTTTCACAACCCCACACGGCGTGGAGGGCGTTCTCCGGAAGGGCGCCACAAAAACTACAAAACGGAAGACAACTCACTCCTCGACGCCGAAGAGCACCAAAGGTCGGTAGGGTTTCGAACCAAGCACGCCACACAAGATGTTTTATTTTAGGCGTAATTGAGAGCCTCATAACTTTTTCCACCACTTGGGTTCAAGACTCGTTGATCCTGAACGGCCTCCACTCACCTCCGAGCATGCAAGACGGTAGCCCGACCGTACTGTGTATATCCCACTGTCTTCAAAATGCCAAACAAGGCGATCTTGATATATAATATGCATGGAAACCCTAAATAAATATATATATATATATACTCATACTCATTATTGAGAATATAGTGAGATTGCAAAAATTCCATACATTGATTAAATATTAAAAAAGTTATTGTAGGGGAGTGTACATATAGGAACAAAAATCCTATATTAAAAAACTAGACATTTTATACTTTTCACAGTTATCGCAATTTCTGTGAGTTTTTGAACCGAAACTCTCAAAATAAAATCACACCGATGACACGCCAGTAGATTTTAAAACCTTGATATATAATATGCATGGATACCATATATATTGAATGAAAGAAAGAGGCACGTCAATTGTTACAGCCATTGTTTAGAATATGTTTCTGAAAATATATAATTGCAATGATGCATTAGAAAAAACAAAAAACGAAACAATGATAGTTAAATTTTCCTTGAAAAACGCAAACCCTAATAACAATATTTGCATATTGCATGATATTTTTAGACAAAGCCACATGGCTTAACCCGTAGAAGTTTATTCAGAGATCTGAGACATAAATGTGAAGACATTCGTTTGTTATTTTATTTTCGTTTTTCGTGTTTCATTATGGTATCAAAATAATAATAAAGATACGATCATATAGTTTAATATATTAACGAGTAAATAAAATAAAATAAAAAGAGAAGTAAATGCATTCTGCAAGAGCTCAACTAACTACATACTCGTTCACCTGCTTGTATTAACTTCACTCTCTATATATTCACTGATTTCTCATCCTGACATTCACACTGATACCTATCTTCCTTATCTCAGTGGTATCACAACAAGAAGAAGAAGAAGGAGGAGAAGAAAATGGCCATGAAAATGCCAAGCTCTCTCTTTCTATGGAGCTTGGTCTTCGGCTTGCTCTCGCAGAGCTTGGTCGTCCCAGTCACGTCCTCGGCTAGCTTCGGCGACGAGAAGACCTACTACAACCACCCTCCTCATGGTACTCTCTCTCTCTCTCTAAGAAAAAAGTTTGAATCTTACTTTTTGGGATGTCATCAATAATGGTTATGAAAATCAATAATATTTAGGTGCATTTGAGCTACTATATCTTATTATTAAGATATGGTCCAAAACCCTACACCCAAAAAATAAATATAAAAAGTTTAATAATTAAAAACAGTTTAGGTGGTAGAGAAAGAGATCACTTTACAATAATCATCTAGATTTGGATTGGTGTGTT
This sequence comes from Parietaria judaica, assembly GCA_954871525.1. Taxonomy (NCBI): domain Eukaryota; kingdom Viridiplantae; phylum Streptophyta; class Magnoliopsida; order Rosales; family Urticaceae; genus Parietaria; species Parietaria judaica. The sequence continues at coordinate 40,159,167 of OX940865.1, forward strand.
GTCACGTATCAACATTTAAGTACATAGTATGAATCAAATTAATAAATTATATATATATAGTCATCTTCACTTAATATATATGTTACTCGTGATAATGAGACCTAATCCGTATACATTGTTACATAGGCGGCCACCACCACCACACCCCGACTCCGTCCGTGCCGACTCCGACTCCCGTAGACCCGACTCCGTCAGTCCCGACCCCATCAGTCCCGACTCCGTCAGTCCCGACCCCATCAGTCCCGACTCCGTCAGTCCCGACGCCGTCACACGGAAGCAGCGGAGGAAGCCATGGGTCGACACCCAAAGTGTGTCCGACACCCTCTACGCCTTCGAAGTCTCCTCCGTCATCGGGCCACGGAGGCGGCTACTACCCGTCACCCACTCCGAGCACTCCCCACCCAACTCCGAGCACCCCGTCCACGCCCCACCCGACTCCGACTCCGTACACTCCCACGCCGAGCACCCCGACTCCGTACACTCCTACGCCGAGCACTCCCACTCCGGTGACTCCTATTCTTCCTCCGAGCACTCCCTCCACTCCTCCTTACGTTCCCGACCCCAACACTCCTCCCTTCACTTGCAAGTAAGTTCATCTTCCTCTCTAGACGTGTGTGTGTGTGTATATATATATATATATACAATATGTTTTGTCTATCTTTCTTTGATATTCCATTGTCGCTTCTTTTCTTAAGCTCTGAGCTCTAACTAATATATAGTAAATGTGTGTGTATGTGTGTGTGTGTGTCTATATATAAATATATATATATGAAAAATAAATTGTTCCTTATAATAATAATAAATTTTAACACTAATTCTAAATAATTAGCCTTTCCTTGGTAATTAATTAATTGAAATTAAGCACACTAAACCCTATTTACTTGGCAGCTACTGGAGGAACCACCCGCAGCTGATCTGGGGAGTCCTCGGGTGGTGGGGAACTCTGGGCAATGCGTTCGGCGTCCCGAGCGTGCCGGGGATGGGGTCGGGCATGAGCCTCAAGGACGTGCTCAGCAACACCCACACCGACAGCTACAGCGAGCTCTGCCGCCAAGCCACGGCCTCGTTCCTCAACTCCATGGTTGACCACCACTTCACCTTCTCCACCAAGCAGGTCCGGGACAGCTTCGTCTCCGCTCTCGGCTCCGACAAGACCGCCGCCGTGCAGGCTGCCGTCTTCAAGCTCGCCAACGAGGGCAAGCACTAGGGATTCAGATCATTAATATATCATATTATTAACTATTATCAAGTACTTTGTGAAGACATGAATTAATATCTTAATAGCGTATGATCATAATTATGTCTTAATTACTACTGTTTCTACGCGTTTAAGTGTCTGTTTTAGGGTTTTTGAATTCATTAATGTCCTTTTCTTTTGTTCACTCTTTAATACTTTTTTTCTTTAATATATCATTGTCGTTTGATGCTAAATTATTATTGGTGATATATTCTAGCTTAGTTATATTGCTGTCAATGTCATTATGATCAAGATATCGAACGATTATACTCGTGTGATTTAGATCTGGATTGATATATATATATATATATATATATATGTATATATATATTTGTGCGTGTCTTTAACTTTTACTTTCTTCTCCAAATTAAGTTTTTAGTAAATACTCTTATTTTTTCACGTGAAAACGTGAATCTTTACTTGCATGAAAAGCACTACTATAAAAATAATATGGGTAAACTGCGGCTAATGTACCCAATGTTTGATTTTCTGCGGATTATGTACCCAATGTTTATTTTTGGCGGCTAATGTACTCAATGTTTGATCCGTTAGATATTTTTGGGTTTTCCGTCAGTTGACCGTTAGAGAGTTATATGTACACTTTTCGTATTTTTGACATAACTCACTCATTTTTTGTCCAAATTTTATGCACGACCTATGGTTGGAAATATAAGAGATAAATCTACAACTTTAATGTTTTAAGTTTTGTAAAATTAGTTTTAAAAAAATACGAAATTTCAAGTACAACGTAAAACTGGACATTAGTTTAATGCAAAATATTTGTTTCAAGCAAATTTTAATATACTTAATGACTTTTTATGATGAAATGTAAAAGTAAAAAGTTGTAGATAAATGTTTTATCTTTCCAACGGATGTTTATTTATAAATTTCGGATAAAAAACGAGTGAGTTATGCCAAAAATATGAAATATTATTTCACATCACATCTTTTATATTTTTGGCATAACTCACTCATTTTTTGTCCAAAATTTATAAATAAATAACCGTTGGAAAGATAAAAAGTTTATCTACAACTTTTTAGTTTTACGTTTCATCATAAAAAGTCATAAAGTATATTAAAATTTGCTCGAAACAAATATTTTGCATTAAACTAATGTCCAGTTTTACGTTGTACTTGAAATTTCGTATTTTTTTAAAACTGATTTTACAAAACTTAAAACATTAAAGTTGTAGATCTATCTCTTATCTTTCCAACCATAGGTCGTGCTTAAAATTTGGACAAAAAATGAGTGAGTTATGTCAAAAATACGAAAAGTGTACATATAACTCTCTAACGGTCAACTGACGGAAAACCCAAAAATATCTAACGGATCAAACATTGGGTACATTAGCCGCCAAAAATAAACATTGGGTATATAATCCGCAGAAAATCAAACATTGGGTACATTAGCCGCAGTTTACCCAAATAATATATATATACGTATGAGATATTTGCGACATAACACATAAGTACCTTATACTAAGTATGTCGGCGTATTCTTATTCTTATTTTTTAAAGAAAATTGTACCCAGAAATCAGATAACAGTATCTAAATTCAATTTCGTCCATGTTCATTTACGTTTCAAGTAAAATAAAAGTAGAATAATTAATGATGTTTAACCGAAAATCCAAAACGTAAACGTGTTACTCGTGTAATAAACCTTAACAGGATACGAGCATAATCGGAATATATATGTTTGTGCAGTTAGTATGTATAACCGTATAAGATTAGGTATTTTAACCCACATATATCATCATAAATCGATAATACAATTTTCGATCCATATAGATGGAGAGCATTGAATCTTTGTCAGAGCGACAGGTGTATTCTTCCGAAACGCACAAGTCCATGCATTTATGATAAGCTTTAATGAACTCTCTCTATATATTATAGTTTTATGTATTTTTTTCCCCGGAAAATAGCGGTATAAGTATTTAATATTTTTGAAAAGTTAATATTACGTTCTTAGTCCTTTTTTTTTTTTTTTTTGTGGCGAATGCTGTCAAATTCTAATTTTGTGTATTCCGTCATATTTTTGTCCAGAACCACGCTATGTGTCACATTTTTAAACCCATTAAATATACCATTGTTTATCATTCATAAATCAATTTAATATTTTAATTAAAATAGTATATTTAATATGTTTTAAAACGTGACACGTGATGTAGTTCGAAGTGGACACAGAATAAGAGTTTGACAACTTTCAAAAAAAAAAAAAACTTAATGTTAATTTGTAAAAAAAAACGTAAAGTGCTTATGCCGTCATTTTCCCCTCTTTCCCTTCAAAGCTTAGTTCATGAAGCTAATAATATGCATACACACTCATATATATAGAGCAGAAACTGAGTTCATGAAGCAGAAACTTATTAAAAAAAAATACGATATGCATATATAGATCATAAACACTCATATATATATATATATACACACACATATAGAGCAGGAAATCTAATCACATAGAGTAGTGGTCCTTGATATTTTTCCTATATATACACGTCGATAACGCCATTGGCATAGCTAGATTTCATTCCTATCCTAGAAAATGAAACTTATTTATAATACCAGCGCATGTCATATATGGTGTTTCAGTATATATTATTCAAGAGGTAATGTGCACATTGAATTAATAATAAATTCATTTTTTTAACTAGACAAACCTTAACATTATTGTAGATGCAATTAAAAAATTGAAATTATTTTATCATTTTTAGATACTATTGTCTCTAAGAAAATATTTTCTAAATGTGCATATTGAAACAATAATAATTTTTTTTTAACGGGACAAACCTTAACGGAACATAGATGGTATTGGAAATTGACAAAAAATTTATAATTTTTAGATACTATTGTCACTAAAAATATTATATAGCGCACTTATAATCAAATAACTATTTATGTCGTGAATATTCCTACTTGACATATGAAAAGATAATTTTACTTTTTTCTGATTAATATATAATAGTATCGCTATATTAATAAGTAAAAAAAATGATGTTTCCAAGTCTTGAAAAAATCGTCTTTTATTATTATTATTATTATTATTATTATTATTATTATTATTATTATTATTATTATTATTATTATTATTATTATTATTATTATTATTATGTATAAATACAAAATTTAAGCAAGGCTCTATTTATTTCGTGGTCCCATATATTATGAAGTATTTCACCAAAAACATGTTTCTATCTTCCAACAACTTTCGAAGAAGAATACAACAGAAAATATAATTAATAATTATATTGTAGTACACATTTATTAATCATGAGTTCTACATGAAACCAATATCATATATAATATTTGATAACATTGGAGGAAACAAGTATTATTTATCAATGAATGATCGAAAGATTATGAACCAAACCAATTTAAGGAAACGCGGTTATGCAACAAACCCTATTAGAAATTCTTTAAATATTACTCGTTTTCTTAATACTATTCTCCCAAAATGCAAACATTGAAAAAATTGCTTTTTATGTACAATCTATTTCTAAATTCACACAAAAATATTTTTTTAAAAGCAATAAAAAAGAGCCAAAATATAAGTGGAGTCCAATGATGCGGGCAACGTGTGCGCTGTTACGGACACGAGCAGACGTTGTCGAGGCAACGGATGAGGAAGGGAACAACGAGCTCTAGACAAAAGAGAAAACAATAGGCTTTACATTTTAATTTTTTTATAAATTAATTTAACATTTGATGATATAGTCCAACTATATAACGTTATGTTTTCTAAATCTAAATTCTTGAAAACAATGTATTTGGAAAACGAATTTAGAATTCATGTGTTTTCTACATTAGCTTTGAAATTTACAAAGAAAACAGAAAACAAATAATAGGTGTTTTCTACTTTACCCCGCATGAACACTTTCTTTATCTCTCCTGTATATACCGTTGGAAAGCTTATGCCGAGACGAATCCAGTAAAAGGTGGAAAGCAGTAGTTTGACGTATTTTTTTCTATATTATTTTTTATTATAATACAGTTGAACAAAAAAATTAACCAAACGGTATTAAAAAGATTCTAATAAATAATTCTAAATTTTCTTTTAGAATTTAAAAATAGAGTACACAAAAAATATAACCAAACGCCCTTGACGACCACTAATTTTTTCCAAAATTTAAATTTTACCAAAATATAAAATTCAAATTTAACTTCCCTAAATGTAGTTTTTTTTTTAACAAAAATTTAAATCCCGTCCCTGCCCCGGATATTTTTTTTCTCCGCCACTGCACCGAGCATATATTTTGACCCTTTTTTTTAACATAAATAAAGGGCATATATTTGTAGAAATCGTAAAGAATATGTATTTATTTAAGTCATTACTCATTAGTTGATAATTTATTAATAATTTAAACTATTGTTAAAAATAAGGAGCAAACTAATTTTTTTATTGAAGATTTATATAAAGAAATCTAGCAGTGTAAATTGCACGAGTGAGAGTTTATTTTATTTTATTTCAACGTCCTTTTTTGTAAAGATAAAGAAATAAAAGCTTGAACAGTTTCTTCTATGAACCCTAATCGTCAGAAAATGTCAGTGGCACATTAATACCACTGGTTTTGCAGCAGAGAAAAACTGTAAATTATGTGAAAACTAATTTCATGCAGACGAGGATAAATCAGTCAACATGTAAAATATTTATATAATAATACCATTGACCACAAAAAAAAAAAAAAAAAACCATTTACCAGAAAATCTGGTCCAGAATTCAGATTATATATTAGGGATATAAAATATTAGAAAAGTATCTTAATACTAATTTCTTACGGTATACTTTAGTTGCTCTTTAAATTATAGAGATTTTTTTTAAACAAAATCTGAGCGCATAAAAACCATTTTCCCTAAAACATTTGTACAAATATAGATATATGATTCTTATCTCGTATAATTCTAATTAAAACTGGAAATCTGTATGTATACATAGCTTATTCGATGTAAATTAAAACTGGAAATCCGGGATAAAAAAATCGGGACCCTAAAAAAATCTGGTGAAAAACCTTGCATTTGCAGTGGTGTAGACCGATGGATACAAAAATGATGAATTTTATTGAACAAGCTAATAGCTCCTTTTTTCAACCATTCAAACACTAAGAAAAACTCACTATCTCTTCTCTCTATATCACGATATCACGAGAGTCTACGTACATCAAGCTACAAGGAAATAAATCTAAAAAAAAAAAAAAAACAAGAAATGCCATACAAGACGAGACGTGCATCAATAATTCAATCAACATTAAAGAAAATAAAGACATAATATATGAATTACATGAAGGAGATATTATGAGCGGTAGAGTCAACGAGATTTCCCGCTCTTGCATCCATGAACGAAAGTCCGCATATATCGGCATTATTTAGTATCTTCCTCAAACTCGGAGTTATTAAGATTTGAAAATATATAAGAATTTTATTCATTAGATTAGTTTAGTTTGAAGGCTTACCTGTAAATTCTTTATTTCATGTTGTAGAAACTAGAAACACAATCTTGATCCCTGTTTAAATTTCAGTTTTTTAAATTATGGAACAAAGTGTATTAAATCCCCTTTTTCGGTGGTTTCAGAAGAAAGAAAAAAAAAGATGAAAAAAAAAAGATGTAAGTTTCAATCCAAAAACTCTGTTTTGAATTTCGAGATCTCGAGAGAAAAAAAAATTAAGATCTACTTTCGACCTAGAATTATTCCGGAGTTATATCTAATTTATAAGCAGAATTGTATCCTTGATTACTTTGTTTTGGGGTTAATCTAATTATCTCAAAGCCTCATTAGAGTAACTTAATCATGTTTAGTAAATTAAGAGGTGAATTGTGTAAAAGAAACTGAAAATGTTTATAAATTGCAAAAGAAATAGAGTCTATCTTGGTTCACTATTCATGTCAGGTTGTTCATTATGATTGAAATAAATGCAATATATGTCCCCACTAATTTAATCAAAATATCTATGCAAGAAATAAAATAAAATGAAATACCATGGAAAATGGAGGTTTGTGATTTACCTAAGATTATAACGAACAAGTTGTTCTTGTCGTTTAGCAAAATATATAATTTTACAATCATCACTTTTCAACTAATAACTATCTTAATCTTTTAAAGATAGAAGTCAATCAGAGTATCAGATTAATATTAATCTTTCTAAATTTGAGGTTATCGAATTTTTATTATATTATCGGGGTTATTAATTTATCAAAAAATAGTTTAACTATGTTTATTAGAGTTGACATTACGAAAATATTATTTAATCAAGTTTATTAATCTATCGAGTATTAATTTAATGAAGTTCTACGATACGTGATTGCGTTTATAGCCTACAAATAATCTATGTGGACCTTTTCTAAAATATAAAAGAGAAATCAAAATTTCCGATTCCGAACATTGCAGAACCAGAAATTCTAATTCCGAATGTACTAAAGTTAAAGTTTTAAAAATGAATTCTACCTGTTATTTGTAATATAAAATATTAAAAACTCCGATTTCGAAAATAAATTCCATTATTACCTACAAAACATATCAAGAAAATCCAGTCTAATATTGCAATTTCACAAATTAATTCACTGAATCCATTACTTGATTTATTTGTTTTAAAGCATTTTTTGACCAACGAAGCACAAGGTATCATTGAAAGATCAAATACCAATTTAGTCCTTAACATACAATTCACATTAAGGCTAAAACACCAAATTTCAAGAGCGTTTGCCCACCATGACCTTCAGCCCGTGAGCCATCGAGAGAATCGTCATCATTCGGTACTCGACGGAGTGGCCCGGCACAAGAGTGAACTTGTAAAACCGGCACAAAATGGCGAGGGCCATCTTCATTTGGAGGTAAGCAGAGTCTTTGCCCAGGCATATCCTTGGCCCAGCCTGCAAAAATATTCAAAGGATTAGTACATATCGGGTTGGCGCCGGTCATGGTTTCGAAAAGAAAAAAAACGTTATTTTTACAAGGGAAAAAAAAAAAAACTGGTTGGGCCACTTTCTGTATAATTTTAAAAAATAAGTTACTTAATGAGCAAAAAAAAAACTTCTGATATAATAGTATGTTAGTATAAAATTCAAATAACACATGATTTAAGCATAAAATAAATTCCTAAAAGTTAAAACTATAATAAGTTAATTATAAATAATAAAAAAAATCCTAAACAAGGCCGGCCCGGTATTGAAAGCCTCTGCTCAGTCCTGATCACTTTTTTTACTAAAAAAAACCCGATTTTATTTTATTTTTTATCGAAATCGGATGGAGGAGGGGAAATTTTTTCACTCCAAGTGATTTGGCTGAGAGATTGATTTTTTTACCTGAAATGCTGTGAACTTGAAAGGCGAGGCATTGTGGAAGAAGCCTTCTTTGAGCCATCTCTCGGGGTCGAAGGAAACGGCGTCCGGGCCCCAATTGTACTCCATTCTCCCCATTGAGTACGGCACATATGTCACCATACCGCCAGCTTTCACTCTTGTTCCATCCGGTAACACATCATCCTCCAAAATTCCCTTCGGGTCCTATATATTATAAGCAATTCCAGCCCACTCATAGTTAATTCCTCTAGTACTTTGATATCAATACAAAACGCTACTATAGACCGGCTAATCGGGCAGCGAGCGCCTATTCCACGTAAAATGGGCACTCTGTTTCCGTGAAAAAGGTAACAAACAAACCCGTTTTGCGTATGCTAAAGAAGACGTTGACACCCTTATGGCCCATTTATTTTGGCGAAAACGGGCAGCTCATGCCCATTTACAAACAAATTGGGCTGCTCAGTTCTGTGATACGTTATCGTATTTTGACAGACAGCGGAAACAGGCACAAGAAGCTGTTTCTGTTTATAAACGTTCACGAGCGCCAGGTTTCGGTTATAAAGAAAAGGACGGACGGGTTTCCAACGGCCACGTCTAATAAAATGTCACCATTACTCTCGCTGGACATGTACACATGTAAAATACGTTTATAGCTATATTCTCGCACAGATTAATATAAATTGATCATGAGGCATCGTACCTGGGGCACTGCAGGGTACAAACGCAGTGTCTCGGTGATAACCGCGTGCAAATAGTAAAGTTTCCCCAACGAATCATAAGTCATTAGGCTAGCGAATTGTCTTGCTCTTTCGTTGAACGAGTCGGTATCTTCAGTGTCGTACTCAACCAGCGATACGTTCTCTTCCCTTGCCTGCTCTTCTTCGAGAGCCTTGAGCTCCGAGTAAAGCTTCTCAGCCACATGAGAATGTGTCATGATCATGTAGATAGCCCACGACAGAGTCGTTGCTGTCGTATCACGACCGGCGATCACAAAGTTGAGGACCACGTCTCTGAGACTTTTGTCATTTAAATTGTTTTCCGGGTCTTCGCCTAATTCGATGAACCTTGACAATATGTCATGCTTCATCTGATCATGAAGTTTTTATCATCAGTTTACCAATTGGTCACTGAAACGAAAAAAAATAATAACTGCAATATGTTTTATTAAGTAAGAGTGAAGTTTTACCCCTAAGCCCAGTCCTGGCCCGGGCGCGATCCTATTTCGATAAGAAACCGGACTGGACCTTTTATTCAAAACTTTGGAACCAGTTTCCCCCCGGTTTTAGTATTCTCTACTATCTTTTTAGTTAATTTTTAATATGAAAGTTTAGATTAGACTACTTTTCTATTTGATTTGAATGGGTTTTTTTTTTCCTGGTTTATAATAATTTTAAAAATCACTATAAAAATTGAATATTTACTTAGTAATAACTAATGAAAAGAGATATTATTAGAAACCGGCCTGGCTTGCTTTCCCAATTTTGACCCAGTGTGGCCCATTTCCCGGAAAGAAAAGAAAAAAGGGCTTTTCACAAACTGGGACTGGGCACGGTTTTGGAAGGCCAGAAAAGGGACCCGGACCGAAAAATAAGCCAAAAACCGGGTTTTAGGTCCCGGTTTCACCCTTAGTATCAAAGTTTTACCTTGCTATCTTTGGAGCTCTCACGGGATTCTTTTATCTCTGCTTTCCTTCTACGAATAATCGAGTAAGTGAAGTCATCAATTGTCTTAATGCTCTTCAAAAGCAAAGCTTCTGATCCCACATTGAAAAATCTCTTTATTCTCCAAAGCGGATTGATGAAGCGGAGTGTCACTATAATGTTTGCGGTGTCGAAGGCCTTGGCAAAGCTGTTTTCCGGTAGATTCGGAGCCAAAGTCCCGATCTCAACGCCAAACCCCACTTTGCATATTGAGTCCAAAGTCATCCTCATCAGTAACTCCTGCAAATAAAAATAGTTAAAAATTAAAAATCTAACTCAATACTTAACTTGTTTCTTGGGCATTTAGCACATTTGAAACGCGGATTTTATACCTGCATATCAACGGCGTGACCCTTGAAAGACGCTTGACTAAGAATACTGTGGAGCTTCTGACTATACTCTCGAAACACTATAGTGCTGAAATCCCGCAAATTCTTCGAGGCAAACTCAAAACTAGCCGTCTTTCTTTGTCTTCTCCACAGCTCACCATCCACGTTGAAAATACCATCTCCAAGTAACACTTCCATGTAAGAATGGTAAGTCTCTCCCTTGAATTAAAAAAATAAAAAAAAATTAATCTACCAAACAATGTTAGGAAAAGAAAATCAATCAAAATACAAACAACATCTAAGTGAATATATATATATATATGACATAGAATTTCTAAGAGTAAATTAACATGTATCTGTTAATCCTTTAAAGAACAATATAAACAGTAAACGCTCTAGTTATAGAAACGGTTGCAGTTATCCGCATCCAATCGTTGCGGTTACCTAATACTATTAAAAAAATTATGGTTATTAAACTTAGTTAATTCAGCCGTAAGAAACATCAACAAGAAGTCAACAAGAGCAAGAGAATCTGTCTTCAGTGAACTACCTTGGGGTAATTAGAGAAGTTGGTCTTGAGAACATGCTCGACATTTGCAGGATCCGCAATGTAAGTGTACGTCGTAAAGGGCATCGGAACGACAACGGAGTTCGACTTTTTGAGGTACCCGACAATCCAATCATGCATCCTGTCGTAGTTGACGAGCTGCTCGATCGCAGCTCCGAGAAACGGCCACGTTTTCGGGCCTTTCTTGCCCCTTTGGCTCCATCGATGGACGAGAATCCACGTCAGAAATGCGAACGCTGCCATCAAAAATCTCGTTTGCGATAAAACATTTTTTTCACCATCCATTTTAAAAAAAAAAAAAATAAGTTGAAATATAATGAGGAATATTGTTCTGGCTGCAGATAAAGCTATCTTGCTTCCGCTTTATAATATTGCAGTAATAAAGTAGTTATGCACTAGCTATAATTTTGTAAATGATCTTTGTGTGTTGCAAGAATAATTATTTATATATATATATATATATTAGTATATATCAATGCTTTTGTGCCTTTAACCTAATTACCTTATAGGTGAACTAACCAAGATAATCTAGTCAATTTACCACGAATAACTTGGTCAAATAAAATGTCAAAACTTCAGTCACACAAAGTTCCTGCTGATACATAGAAAATAGGTGTGTATGTTGTGAGCAAGGTTCAAGGAAGACCGACGACAAATCGATGGTTCTATTTCACGGGTTTAGAGACGGGTTTTTTTCATACACAATGAGTTTACCAACAAGATATCTATTGATCATATTTTACGGGTTGACCGGTAACCACGGGTTTACTGGCCGATTTCTATAAAATAATCATATTCACATTACTAAGTATATATAACTTCAATATTGATACAATAAACATATTTATTGAAATATCAATATTAAGCACTACACCAATAGATATATATAGTGAGTGTTTTTAACCGGTACTCACCGGTTTTGGTTAACCTCGAACCTTGAACTGTGGCTGTAAGTAATGGGAACCCATTTAGTTATATAATTCTAAAATATGAATAAACAATGTCTATTCAGCAACTAAACAAAATTTTCCATTTCCGATTTTCACCTCAAACAAGCGGAAAGAACTTGCGTGTTCAGCAAGGAAGAGTAATTCATAATCTTACAGAAGAAACCTTTATTTCTCTTTATTAAGTGTGTAAACAGCTCAAATTCGTTACTTTTCAAATCTAGAAGTATAATCACTACACTTTTTGCTACCTGATTCATGTTCAGTCATTGATTTGATCTAACAATTCGAGAGCGATCCATATAACAATTTCCGGCATCTTTTCGAATGAAAAAAACGAGGCCAACATTAGCGAACCTTAGCTCATATGAGATTCGAACCATTTGAAGATCTGCTCGTTTTGCAAACTGGTCATCTCGTGCATCGCAAACGCGAGATTCATTTCCTCCTGAACCGGATGAGCCAAACGCTTGTCCAGCACAAAAGTGCGATCCTCTTTGAGAGCGTCCCTCCAACGTGTGCTTCGACCGTCGCGTCTCATGAACCCTTTCTCGTCGATGAACCCCTTCCGCCGGAAAAGCTCAAACAGCTTAGCAGAAACGGACCGATCAAGTCCCGGGATCCTATCAGACAAAAGGCTCTTTGAAAGGGGAAATTCCATGCACCGTATCTCAGCGACATCAACGCCTCGCTTTCGCAAAAGCTCCATGTACCGATCGATCTCCCTAGCCCTGGAAACGTCTTTCGGCATGTGCACAAAAAGCAGAGGTGGATAATTCTCCTTCGCGTCGATCAAGTCAAACTTCCCTTCAGCGATCATAATCGCAACGCTCGAAAATTTGACCTCCGTAGCGAGAACCGAGACGAAGTAGCCACCGGACGAAGCGCCCAACGCCACAAGCGGAAGCTTCTCGACCTTTTGCCTCTCAACCCACCATCTTATAATGTCTTTGACGATCATAACCTCGCGCCCTAGCGACCAGCACCTGCCGGAGCTAGACACGGAAACAACAGCGAAATTCTGAGCTAAGGCATGAAGCGTGATCAGCCTCTCTTCCGGCAAACCGACGCAATCGAGACATTTGCCCGATCTGTCCCAAAAATTCGCGGCTTTCCCGTCGCATCCGTGAGCCAGAAAGAGAACTGCTTTCGGCGAATCCGGCACCTGCCATATGACGTCCGTACCGTTCCGAAACTCCACAGTTGGAAGCATTCGCACCGAAGATTCATACATATTCCATTTCTGTTTCCCAAGTCCGGACTCCGAACCCCGCGTTTGAGCCCCGCTCAAGAGGTTGTACAGTAGGAGCAGAGGAAGCAATGTAGCGCAAGCGATCGCAGCTACAATCCGGTGATTTCGATAAACGCTTGACGCCTTCCCTCGGCTTCCTCGGAGCCACATCTGCCATTAACAGAAGCCAGTGAATACAAAACCCAATTACTAAGCACGAGTACATCAATCAATTGCAATATTCAACCCTTCAAAACTAAACCTTGGAGCATTATCAGCACTGTTACATGTATATATACATATATATAAAGCTTAAAATAATGAGATCACAGCAAAAAATTGTCAAGGAATTGTGAAACTTGGCAATCGATACAAACATATATGAAATCACGGAAATTGTAAAGGAATTGAAAGGATTACCCTTTGAAGAGAAAATGATGAACCCTAGATTGGATTTGGGGAAGAGCAGAGACGAAGAGATTCCATGGAGAATTTGACTGGTTTTTGAGCTTCGGAGAGTGTTGTGGACTGTGAACTGTAAACGACTCGGAAAGAAAAAAACGACGATGTCACAAGAAACGGATAATGGCGGTAAAAGTACTGAATTTTAATATTTGAGTCGTTCCTCTAATATTGTTTCCGCTTGCGTATTTCACAAAATCTAAGGTAGTGAAGTGGGTTGATAAACCATTTTTGTAATTTGGTTTGAGAAATTAATATGAAAGTTTAATCTTGTAAATTAATTTGGGATATTGATTTTTGAAACATTGTTTAGTTAACATTTTTGTTATATCTGCGGTTGAATTGGAATAAAAAATATTATAATAATTAAATCAAACACAACTTATGTCACTAAAAAGAATGTATATTTGATTTGAAAGTAGTATACTATATATTAATATTATGCTTAAAAAATATTGACATCAATACAAAAATATATTTAAATTCAATTACTCTCACTGCATGTCTAAATAATGTAATATAAAATAAACTAAGTAGTAAAAAAAATCGTTACATATGTTTATACAATTGTAAATAAGTTAGTATTTAATAACAATAAGTTAGTAATATATCAATGATACAAATAGCTTTAATAATTTAATTAAACGAGTTAATATTATAATAATATCGTATTATAAATAATAAAATATATTATAGAATGATAATACATTATTATAGTTATTTTGTACGATTGCGTTAAAGACCAAAACACATAAAATAAGTACAGGTCGTTTTTTGGTTTTCTTTATTAAAATTTCACTAGTCTGCGAGACCAATCAGCGAATATAGATAATTGGTAATCAAACGTGATATGCGAAACCAGTATGACACTGTTTGAAATCAAAATAAGAAACTGGTCTAAGACCGTAATCAAACGCCACTAAGTATTTTTCTTTAAAAAATATATGTCTTTGCTTGCGTAGTTAATTATAACTTAAATACTTTTGTTTGTCGCTATGATCTTTAAGAAAAAAACCACACCAAATAGTGATAAAAATTTAGCATATGGATAATACGACATGAACTGAGAAACGACATTAAATAAAAATGAGAGTTTTTTTTTTTTTTTTTGACGAAATAAATAAAAATGAGAGTTGAGTAAACTGATGTTAACAAGAAGAGAACGACAACTTAAGAGAGACAAGATGAGCCTACAAAATAGAGAAACGACACAAAAATAATAAAGACAGTAACCAAGAAGCAAACTTTATAATAAACTTCATACGTAGGTTGTAATCTTTCATCATTCAAATATAGTATAACTAAATAAATAAATAAATATATTTATATATGTAAGAGTTTGGAAATAGTACAACATTACAAATAAAACGGAATTTAGGTATATTCATTAGACTACTGACCTTTTGAATTAAACGGCGGCGTGCTGAGCAACTATGCGAGTACTTATCCGGCGAACAATGAAGAATATCAATAAATACGAATACTTTTAGTCACATGTAATCACATTATTTGATCGGCGAGTAATTGTATCAACGAAATGGTATTTACGTAAAAATAAAAAATAAAATTGTGGTATTTTGCAGTCATCTATTTAAAAAAATCATAAACAATAAATAGATTTATTATAACCAAATTCTTGGTATGCTAAAGATTTTATATGTGGTTAATTTGATGCGGAGATTCTTTTTCTTTTTCTTTTTCACTACTTTTCTTTATTTTGTTTTTGTGATGAATTATTTTAGATAGTCTCTGTTTTCTAATGAACAAATGGGCCCACAAGGAAGAAGCAATAGGCCCACATCCAAGTAATTATGTGCCGACATTGCCACGTGGAGACACGAGCGAGCTCTGATCATTGATGGGACCCAAGTTGCATGTTACTTGAGCTGAAATTTGGGCCGACAAGATGGGCCCAACTGGCCCATTAAGAGTCTCTGCTCGTCTTCACGTCACACAAATGAATTTTGTGATCACTTAATTTTAGGACAAGGAACATAACATGAATAAAATAAAATAAAATTAAAAAATATAATAAGTCAAGGCTAGTCTTGTCATGTGCATTAATTCCTTCAATTAGTTCATTGTTTTGACTAAATTGTTGCTCTCAAATTCCATGTGCTAAGGACCCCACTATCCACTTTCCCATACTAAACATTTCTTTCTTTCCTTTGGTTTTCATTTTTGCTTTTTGAGTGGCATAAATCATAGGACAAGTATTGTTGAGTAGTCTTTGTTTTTATTTATTTATTTATTTATGAAGGAGTTGCTCGTTTTGCAAAATGATTATATCACATTCTTAATTTCGTATTTTCTTTCATATTTGACGTTACAAAATTATTATAATATACTCTAGATTTTGTCTTCGTGTCTTTAGTAATTAATTCCGCAAATTATTGTTAGCATCCTTCCAAAATTATATTTTTGAGACAATATCATGTAAAGGGTCAAATAAGAATAAAATATAGAGTCAATGCCTTTATAAGCACAAGAATGTAAAGCTGGGGACTTCATAGGACAGAAGTATAAGATAATTTTTTACTAATCTTTTCTCACATTAGACACAAAATTGCTTATTTTTTAATATTAAAACATAAAAATGATATAATTGTTAAGTTTTTTAGATAAAGTAGAAAAATCATTATAATATGGGATAATAGCGGGTAAAGTGAACAATCTTTCACGATTTGTGCCGATAAAGATTCAAACTGAATTTATAGCGATAATAATAGTCAAACTCTATCAATGTGTAGCAAGTACCGTAACGGCGTAACGTCTATTTAGCTTTTGATTTAATATTTGTTTTACCTCGTTCCTAAAAGTTATAATATGATGAAATATTGGAGTGATAAAAATGAAAAGTGAAAGGGTCTAATAATATATAGGGTTAATAACGGCAAAAATATTCAAAGTTTGGTCAAAGAACCCTTCGTGTATCAAAAGTTTAAAAGTAATGGTAAAAATACACAAAGTTATATTTGAGGCTTTGACCACTACATTCTCGTAACTCAGTTAACTTCTACTTAACTATGGCCACGTGGACAAACGATGGTTGCTGACACGACAATTTTTTGCCACATGGATAAGCCCAATTAAGGGTTTAATTTGTTGTTTTGTCGTTAACGAGGTTGAGGTGGGCTCGTCCACGTGGCAAAAAAAAAAATAGTCTGCAAGCCATATTTGTCACGTGGACAAAGTTAACGGGTAAGTTAATTGCATTATGAGAATGGAGTTATCAACGCCCTAAATGTGATTTTAAATATTTTTGCCACTATTTTTAGACTTTAAATATACGAGAAGGTCTTAACTAAAATTTAAGAAATTTCGCAAAGTCACTGACACTAATATATATGTCTAGATCATAGAAGTTTATTCTTCAAGTTCATGTTGATGTGTTTGCATCAAGAAATATATCATGCTCCAAAGTCCAAATATTCTTCAAGGTCATAAATTACTTTGCTGTCACAAATATCTCTTGCTACAAATATCGTGTCTTAGAGAGTCTACATAGAAAAGTATATCATTTTTAATATTTAGCATTCTCTTTATCTAAAATACGAAAGTTACATATATATTAATAAAAAAGAGTATTATCTGATATATATATATATATATATATACACGCCGTATTTATTCGTTATAATATTTATTGCTAGCTATAATCACAATTTTTTTTTTTAAGAGAACACCTTCAACATCGATAAATTATATAGATCATATATACATATATATAACACTGTTCTCAAACCATTATGATTTTAATATTTTACCTCTCTGAGTAAAGTTACTAACAAACAAAAAGGAAGAAAAAAGCTAATTTCTTTTGACTTACCTGCTACATGGAGGATTTTATTATTTTTTACTCTTTTTTTTCCTTTTTCTTTCAAAAGACAATCATATTAAAAAAAAATTACTGCCTGTATAAATAAATCAAAAGTAACTCATACTCATTAACGAGATATTTATTAAATCACACATTTGCTTAACCTAGTTGCATATTAGCTTTTCAGAAAGTCTCGTGCGTGTATGCTTTTGGCACATACATTTTTTTAAAATACATAACAGCGGCAGAAGTACCCAATACTTACATAATAGTGATGAAAGTTTGGAATTTTTTTCCGTAATTTTTTTCTAATGCCATTGTATAATAATGGGGAAATTTTCCAAACTTTTTTTTTCTTTTCGCGGTAATAATTCTCACTATCATATCAAAATAGTGACAAAACTACTATTCTTCTATTTTCAAGGTGAAAGTTGTTAATATCATCATTTTCCTTTCTCGTTAAATTAAATTCCATACATAGTTAAAAGAAAATGTTCGAACTATGAATTAATTAAATTCGTAATAAAAAAAATAAAAGGTTCAAAATAATATGTGAAATTTAAATGGACCCGACACAAAGCCAAAAGCCCAAAACAAGGCAACTGGCAATCATAAAAGTCCACGAACAGAAGCTAAAGGACAAAAACTATCTGGAAGCAGCGAAACAAATAAAGGGCAAAATCGTCTTAAATTATGTCCGGATCAATTGAACCAAGGCGAGCAGAAGATAAGGATCACGGAGTCAAACTCATAACAACTATATTCAGTCAAAACTCCACATCGACGAAAAGAGTGCAAACGTGGAGCACATGTCATCTGGATAGCTAGTTAATCCGGTCAACTCAGAGATACGACTCCAAAACGTACCCTTTAATTATGTTCAGTTTAACATCTTTTTTTTATTATTCTTTTCACTTTTAAACGTTGAAATACGAGTTAGTGTATGGTTTTAAATTATTTTTTTCACTTCACATATTTGTCGGCAAAAGATAGCTATGTTATGTGGCGAATTAAAATAAACATTAAATGTGTAAGGATACGTACTTTTTATTATACATTAATAACTTCCTGCTACGTGGAAGTCGTCACATCACCGTCATAATTATCTGCATTTATCATTTTCCATAAAAAAAAATATGCATGCATTTAACAAAATCTAGTCTAATAATTTACATTTAAAGATCTTAATCTTAAAGGTTAATCATTTTATAGATCATACAATATGTATATTAATATATGCATAAGTACTGTATATATATATAGTTTATATATAGTCATATAGTATATATTTATAGTTTATATATAGTCATATAACTATTATTGCTTCGTGACGGCTTTTGGTCACTCACTCACTCCACTCTATTGACACGTAGAGATACGAGCATAACAACTGAACTGAAATATTACAATCGAACTTTGAAATCGAAAGTTAATTAATTTTTATGAATTTATTGATGAATAAAAGTTTGTCAACGAGTTTTTTTTATAAACAATATATATATATATATATATATATATATATACCGACATAGTAACGAATAAATGTATCCCCATAAAAATATAAGCCAAATATTTGTCTCGTTATAAATTTCCATATATACACAATAAATATATTCTTTTAGAATCAAGCGGTTTGAATACTATACTTTCTTTGTTAAAAAAAAAAAAGCACCATACTTTCTTTGATTTCAAAAAAAAAAAAAATACTATACTTTCTTTTGACAATTAATCGTAATATGATGATACTTTTTGTTTAACAAGTTATTAATTGATATGAATAATTGAATATGATGATACTTTTTGTTTAACAAGTTATTACTTGCTAATAGAAGATTATTATATTATATATAGTAGTATACTGTATATATATATATAAATAAGAAGATATCAACATCAATCTACAGTTTATTTCCAGTTATGAAAACTTTCTAAAATCTCTAAAGTCAAACTAACTAAAGTAAATTCCAACGCGTTCATTCCAATATGAATTTGAAAAATGATCAAAGATATTGACATATCAATCAAACAGTTATTTTGCTATTATATCACTCAAATTTGCATGTTCAATTCGTGAAATCATATAGTATATATGGGTGGCGAAAAATCGCAAACGGATAAGATTATAACAAAATATCTTAGCTCAGACTTTTAAGCTCACTTAAATCCAATATAGAATAATCAACATAAATATTCATTATTTAAATTTTTTTGGTGGCAAATTTTTTTCCCAATCAATGTCTATTTTTTTCGTTAAAGTTACAAACATTTAAAATAAATATACGGTAAAATAAAATAAAATTACGCTACCGTATATAATCAAGACTGCCGCTAATATTAACCCTAATATTCATTCTTGTTTCAAACTATAGATTATGCTTTTCATTAATATATAGTTATATATATGTGTATTATGTATATATATTTGTAATTATAGTTTGCACATTGCATAACCATATATACATGTTAATTAGCCTTAAATAACAGTGTGGTCACGCAATCAGAACTCATTATTTGTGGCCCAATAATCAATGAACCATTTATGTGATCATAAATCAATAAAAATCACAAGTACATTAGCTATGAGTTCACATTCAAAAGTCAGAACAATTATAGAGATCAAATCGATGGGAAAATAGCAAGAAACGAATAATTATTAGTGCAAGGTCATATATGATGATAAGCTAGAATAATGTTTGTTTAATCGGATCATGGATTTGCATAATTTATATAAAAAAATGTTTTATTTGAAGAAATACAATTAATAAAATCAAATTGCTCTATCAACTAACTAGTTGACAACACAGATGTCGCTTTTAATTAGGTAGGCATACACTAATTTACGCATTATCATAATGTACGTACTTAACAATCAACTTATTTAATATATAAGAACCCAAATGTACGTGTTATTGGGTGCGTTAGGCACATGTTATTTAGCCTTGTTATTGTTTATAAAATAAACGTAACCGCTTTTAAGGTGTTTGGCGAAATTATTTTAAAAAAACACACAAAATCGATTTTGGATTTTTGTACATGAATTGTAAAAGCTAGGATTCGTAGCTTTTATTTTTTTCTTTCTTCTAAAAACAGAAATACGGTTTTAGTCTATTTTAGTCTTTTTAGCTTAATTTTTTTTTTTTACCAAAGCCTAAATTAGTTTTTGTTACCATCAACAACTGTTTATAAAGAATTTACCAAACACCTGCCTGGTTTTTTTCAAAAGCAATTTGTTTTTTAAACCAAAACTAAAAATAATTTTTTATATAAATTAAGTAGTGCCAAACGTAGGGCTGTCTCGAAAACCCGGAATCCGGTTAAAAATCCGTATCCGAAAACCGGTTTTGATTTTATCCGAATCCGAATCTGAATCCGTATCTGAAAACCGGTTTTGATTTTATAAAATCCGGATATCCGTATCCGGTTTTAAACCCGGTTTCTATTAATATTTTAATTTTAATAATATGTTTTAAACCCGGTTTCTATTCATTTTATATGTATTGTGTGACAATATGTATTAGATTTGTTCGGTTTTTTGGACAACGGGAAAATATGTAGACTTGTACGGGTTTTTTAGTCGTTAAAATTAACTTTTTTTAAAAATAAATAAAAACCGGATCCGGATATTTGGATAATATCCGGATCCGGTTTTAAAATCGGATGCGGATTCGGATCCGGGTTTTGAAAACAGATATCCGGATTTCCGGATATCCGGATTTTCGGATTCGGATCCGGATATCTATTTTTGGATATCCGGTTTTTCGGATCCGGATTCGGATAGTTTCGAAAAACCAGATATCCGCTCCGGTTACACCCCTAGCCAAACGAGCCTATTGTTAGTATTTTTTAGGCATACTTTTTGGATTATTAAAAACGTAGGCCTCTAGGACAAAAGTCAAAGCTCACTAATGACAGTCAAGGTCTTTCGACCCGAGTCAAGCCCCATTAGCTCATTGAGGGAGGCCCGAGAGACTGGGTATACAAAGACGAAGTCCAAAGACCAAAGGTCACACCTTAAGGCCCTTGGAGCCTGCCAAGGCGACCCGGCAAGGTAGCGAAAACCTAGAAAAGTCCCCGATGACTGCCTAGGCGGCATCGACCTTAGGAAAAAACGACCTATTAAGGTTCTCGACTACCTGACGAGGTAACATCGACATTAGGAGGTCCCCGGCGACTTCGAATGACAACCTTGGAAGATCTCGACAACTAAAAAAGCAACGACGACCTTAAGATACCCTGACAATGTCCCACTTGAGAAAATAATCAAGCTACAACGTCTTCGATGAGGTAAGCTCCTCCAGAGAAACACCCCATTTACAGATTTGACGAGGCAAAATATCTCAATATAATGTCAAGTGACAAGGTAAACCGAGTGTAACGAGGCACTATAGGGACAACGAAAAATTGTCCCTAAAACTCCAATATTTGCTTCTAATAACTACAGGGGCAAATAACTCTCTAAAAAGTTGCATCTTTTTGTTTTGTTGTTGCAATGTGTTAGCAAGTAGTGACATAGCTACATTAGTTTGAATAAACCCCGAAGGTGGCTGTGATGAAAAAGATAAAGGTATCATTGCCAATTTGCATCCACGACCACAACTGTAGCCTCAACGATCACCAAGCACTCTCATCATCACTTTCATTTCATCAATTGACGAACACTCATACAATGCAGAAGAGTTGATTGTTTTTCTCTATCTCTAGCTAACTTTTTCTTCAATTTGAAAACGATGTGTTAATATTTAACTTTGAAATTCGTAACTTATTATATCAATATAAATTTCTTGCATAGTCATATATAAGTGCATTGTTGACAAATCCAATGTCGGGCCAATAAATGCAAAGCATGCCAAGTATCAATCATACTTAGTAGTTCGTCGGTTTCAGAGTTTCTCTGCATAAATATATTAAAAATGTAATAACCATAAATGTGTCAAATAATAATTAAAATAAAATTATATACTTACATTTGCATGTCTAGTATCAGCAATTGTATTCGTTCCTTGAAGACTTGGATATTTTTATTTATATCGATTTTGCATATACTAGTCTGCTATCGTTTTGTTTTCAGAGCTGTCCAAAAATTCACACTCTTGCTACAAATTTTGGTGTCCATATCATTTGGTGGGCGTCTCCTCGCATTCTCCGATTTCCATATCCACTTTTACTTTTGAAGAATGTTTTCCTCCTCTACAGAGATCCGAACATATTTTATCAACACCTTCTGCAATATCATTCAACTCTAGAAGTCCTTGATCTAGAATAAATATATCACGTTAAAAAGATTAGTATTTTTTTATATTTAAAAACAGATATAGGAAAATTTAGAATAAAAAAATTTATCCCAATTTAGGCATTATTCCCATATAATACTCATCAGATCTCGTTTTCAACTTGGATAACATGCAGGAGGGATGTATAGCCAATAATATTTTTATAAACCTAGTAAATAATATTTTTATAAACCAAGTATCAATCATACTTAGTAGTTCGTCGGTTTCAGGGTTTCTCTGCATAAATATATTAAAAATGTAATAACCATAAATGTGTCAAATAATAATTAAAATAAAATTATATACTTACATTTGCATGTCTAGTATCAGCAATTGTATTCGTTCCTTGAAGACTTGGATATTTTTATTTATATCGATTTTGCATATACTAGTCTGCTATCGTTTTGTTTTCAGAGCTGTCCAAAAATTCACACTCTTGCTACAAATTTTGGCGTCTATATCATTTGGTGGGCGTCTCCTCGCATTCTCCGATTTCCATATCCACTTTTACTTTTGAAGAATGTTTTCCTCCTCTACAGAGATCCGAACATATTTTATCAACACCTTCTGCAATATCATTCAACTCTAGAAGTCCTTGATCTAGAATAAATATATCACGTTAAAAAGATAAGAATTTTTTTATATTTAAAAACAGATATAGGAAAATTTAGAATAAAAAAATTTATCCCAATTTAGGCAATATTCCCATATAATACTCATCAGGATCTCGTTTTCAACTTGGATAACATGCAGGAGGGATGTATAGCCAATAATATTTTTATAAACCTAGTAAATAATATTTTTATAAACCAAGTATCAATCATACTTAGTAGTTCGTCGGTTTCAGGGTTTCTCTGCATAAATATATTAAAAATGTAATAACCATAAATGTGTCAAATAATAATTAAAATAAAATTATATACTTACATTTGCATGTCTAGTATCAGCAATTGTATTCGTTCCTTGAAGACTTGGATATTTTTATTTATATCGATTTTGCATATACTAGTCTGCTATCGTTTTGTTTTCAGAGCTGTCCAAAAATTCACACTCTTGCTACAAATTTTGGCGTCTATATCATTTGGTGGGCGTCTCCTCGCATTCTCCGATTTCCATATCCACTTTTACTTTTGAAGAATGTTTTCCTCCTCTACAGAGATCCGAACATATTTTATCAACACCTTCTGCAATATCATTCAACTCTAGAAGTCCTTGATCTAGAATAAATATATCACGTTAAAAAGATAAGAATTTTTTTATATTTAAAAACAGATATAGGAAAATTTAGAATAAAAAAATTTATCCCAATTTAGGCAATATTCCCATATAATACTCATCAGGATCTCGTTTTCAACTTGGATAACATGCAGGAGGGATGTATAGCCAATAATATTTTTATAAACCTAGTAATAATTGCGGAAGCGGAAATTCCGCTAATCTTAGAAACTTAGAAATAGATAAAGTGAAATAATCAAAACTTGTAAGAATATTTCCTTCTCCTTTGATTGGATCTTGAGGATTCTCCATCGCCTAGAACCTCCACACGGTTTTGACCACGAGCCGCTCAACTGTACGGCCTCTACGTACACCACGTCGCCAACGGAACACTTTTCTTTAGGCAGAGAATCACCTCGTAGGATTAACCATATCTTCCTCGGTGATTAGAACACGAACGAAGACTCGTTGGCTAGGGAAGAGTTCGACCTCTCTCTTTGGTTAAGGGAGGGGCAAATTTCTCTCTCTCTAAATGATAATACCTAATTAGAATGCTTAGGATTTTACATGACCACTCATGTTTATAAAATGAATTTTCTCTTTGTTAATATAAGAATATGATATATATATAGGTTCTAATAAACATATTCCAAGTATTAATTTATAAATCAAGTATAATGTTTTTGTACACACGAGAGAGCACGTGATTTTACAAAACAATTTAGTAGCAACTAGGCGGTTATAGAGTCACAACATAATAAGAAATATGATTTAGACCTTTAAAATATCTGATATCTGATAAGATAAACAAGTCTGGCTTTCTTGTCGTAGATATATAAATTGCAAGAAATATTTTAGAAAAAATTGACGTGAATGGTGCTTTTCGTTCTACTATATATATATAACTATAAGTATAGTCATTGGTCACAATTTAATATCTATCATAAATATTAACAGTAAAAATAAACAACGTACGATCTAGGGTACGTTCATACATAAAGAACCCTAAACAAATGAATAAAACTGCAAACGTTATTTTCACTATGATGCATGCATGCAGGTACGTAATTATATATACACACATTATAATTTTATGGATCTAACATATCCAGTTGCGGAACCAGGATTCGAAGATAAGTGGCGCTCAAATTTTTTGTCGTCATCGGTGATTGGGCTTTAATTTTTAAGGATTTTTCTTTGAATAAATTTTCAAAAATACGTTCATATATATGCGTGTACACATATATATAATTATAAGTCCGGTCATTATCTATATGAAACGCTCAATTATTTAAAACAAAATATAGAAAATTCTTCTTCTTATTCTTCTTCATTCATGCAACGTATTAATTAAATATCAAAATAAAAGAAAGGAAATTCTTAGAACTTTTATTTTCAACAATAAAAAAGGAAACAACAAAAATGTGCTTTCTACTATCCTGAAATAAGATAAATCTAGAACCTGAATTACTGATTTCGATTTTTTTTTTTTCCATCTTTCAATTTTTAAATGACTAATCAATCTTTATCACAAAAGTTTGTGCATGATTTTAAAAATCCAGCACCGAAATTTTTAATTTGGTAAAAAGAACGAAATAATATAATCAGCTTTTCGAATAATCCGAATTTGTATGGAAATTTAAATGGAAATAATATATTTAAATTTTTCGTTTAAATATTTCCATCACCAATTGTAAGGCTGCAGAAAATATTAATTTCAAATTGTATAATAATCACAGGAATTGATAAAAAAATACGTCTCTGTAAATGGAAATTGGTGAGCTCAATTTTTACACGCACTCATGAATAAATAAATTTGTATGTATGAAAGCGAATTTAGTGATTTTGACAAATCCAACCATAATGTAACACAAAAATAAGTGGGATATTTATTGTGTATTTGTTTGCAATAAAGAAAAGGACCCACCTAATGGCCTTCTTGGAGGACTTCTCCACCTAATTTTATGGCACTTTGCCCACATTTAATTAATTCTCTTAACTTAAGCACCCATTTTAGAAAACAACAAGAGACTCCAAAATTATTATGCAAAAAAAAAAAAGTTGATTCAAATGAAACAAGTAACCTTCCAATCTATTTCTCTTTACCTAATTGGGATTATTCAACAATTTAAGGATTATTTCGTCAATTTCTTTGGAGTCACTACAACGATATATGTGATAACTGATAACATTATTTGACGGTCATTATTTTGAAAAATCTACATAAACTGGAAAAAAAAAAACCTAAAAAAATTATTATTTTAAGCTATACATTTTACCTACGTATCATAGAACAGAGACTTGTTTAACTTTAATTAATATTTCGAGTAGAAAAAAAATGGATTTGAAGAAATATGTGAGACTCGAATCAGAAATTAAAGAAATTGTACATTTATAACTAAATTTAGATTGACGGTAAAAATAAATATTTTACTATGGCATATAACACTTTAAGGTTAAATTATCATATAACACTTTGGGTTAATTAAAAAAAAAAACTTGATTTAGATTATCGGTGGAAAAACATTGTGACTTCGGGCAAAAATATATTTATCATGTATTTTTTAGTGTAAATTAATTTGAAACTTAGCTATCAAATTACATTTTATACACTATTATCCTAAAAATAAAAAAATGTTCATTTAATAAAAACAATCGCTCCATCATAATACGGTTGTAATTTTATGATTTAAAATTGTGTTGTGTCGCATTGTAAATGTGAATGAGTTTATTTATTTTGCTTTAATTGAGGGTTATTTTGGGCAATTAATTATGCGACATTAACTCCTCATCCCGGAGAAACGCGAGGTAAGCAAAATCAACACGTGTTCGACTCAGCAATTTGTCGGTGACATTATACTCATAGTTAGGGGCAAAACCGTAACACCTTCCTCCTTAGGATTACCTCTTAAACACATAGCTACCTCTTAATCACTCAACACTCTTTTTGGTAAACTATTTGTACTTATTCCAAATAATGGATTTCGATTTTATTTATAACTAAAACCACTAGCTTACTTTAACTTTATTTTTAAATTAAACGATAAAAATTAATTTAGACTGTCGATATCAATGTGATAGTCTAGAATGGATTGACGAGTTTATAATATAGTAATGATAATGATTAATTTTATAAATAAATATTAACGGCATAAATACCAAAAGAGTTTAAAAAATTAATACTTTTGACACAAGATGCTAGCTAGAGAGCCTAGAGGCAAAAAACAAATCTATAATATCTAATAATTATTTAACAATCCTAAATATTCATATTCTATTAATAGAATTATTTGTACACACACCACAAGTGATACAACTTCCAATTATGGCCATGTCAATTATTTTTATGAAAGATATTTAAGATAATAAACTATAACTTTAAAATATAATCACCACTTAATTTTCTTTAATTTATTCGTGCATGTTGAAAATTTTACACCAGATCAATTGAATGTCTAGTTATGAGCTAGAATTATAATATACACCGGAAATAATTAACGGTGTTACATATTTTTTCGTATCAATATTTTTCTCAGGTTATACATTAGTACAAAAACAACTTCGAAAAAGAAAAGTACATATCGATAATGTAATAAAAAAGTATTTGTATTTTATTAGACTAAAGTAAAAAAGAAATATTTAGCGTTGATTTTTTTACACATTTTTCAGTATTTATTACTGAGAATAACTCCTTTTATTATTTATCGATGGGGATGATTCTAAAAAGTGTGGAGTTGAATATTCTCTATCAAAAACATACTTAATTATTAAATTACACAAATAACACAAATAAAATTAAAATCTATATTAATTAAACATAAAAAATAAGGGTAAAAATAGAAATCACATATATATAATAAGTTAGTGGTAAAAATTAAATTGATCAATTATTATAGATGGCAATCTCTTTCCCTCGGACGCGCCTTTGGTTTTGGCTTTTTCCTCTCTCTCTCTCTATTCTCTAAATATTCACAAAATAAAAATTAATTAAAAACTATATCTTAATTTAATATGACGTATTAAATCGTATATCATCAGTTTTGGTAGCGAGAGCGAGAGAGAGAGAGAGCAAGTATAAGAGTGAGCGTGATCTTCGTCGAGCTTTTCGAAGATTCGATCATGGCTTCCAAGCAATCCACACTCTCTCTCTCTCTGTAGCTTGCTCGATCGGCGGATCAACTTCCATGGACTCGCGCCGTCGACGGAGAAGACCGACATGAAGTTCTACATATCGGCGTCGGGGATAAAGCGCTTCACCATTTCCAGCTCCGCCGCCGGGAAAGGCTTTCCGGCCACCGCCTCGCCGTCGGCCTCCGCTCGCCGGATCACCAGCCGGACGCTTCTGCCGGTGGTGCTCGTGCTCGGGGTCGTCTTGCCGTTCCTCTTCGTCAGATTCGCGCTCGCCGTGCTCGAATCCGCCGCCAATTGCTCCTCCAATCCAGGTGAATTCCGATTCCATATATATATATATACATACATATATAGTGTGCTTGATTCCTGAACATTGACGATGAACTATGAAGGATCGAATTTAGTAACTGTGAAACGTGCTTTCGTTTCTATGAATAAATTAAGCAAATATACGGCATAAGTACTTGATTTTACACTCTATATAAATCAGCATCTGACGTTTGTACGTCTACGATTAAACTTCAAAATTAAGACGTACAATCGTCTCTCGTTTAACACTTTTGTATAAAATAAAAACTTATGCCGTCAATATTTTGAAATATTATTTATTTATTATTTTAAAATCCATTATTGGACGAAATTGCAGATTGCGTGAGAATAGGATGGGGACTCTTCAGCGGGAGGGATTCTTCACTGGTAAAATGACCACAATACCCCTCTTCTAAATATGAAAGTGTGTTCTTTGAGGACCTAATCCTGACTCCGTTGAATTCTGGTCAAACTATGAATTTTTGGTCAACGTTTTGGTCTATATCTCCTTAAATTCTGGAAATCTCTGAGAGAACTATGATCGGGTTATATACAGTATAGGATTGAAATAATGCTGCCGTCTGATACAGGGCATTTTCGTCATAATGAAATAATAAATAACCACTCGGTGGATAAGCGCACTCTGAGAGGGCTTGTCGGTATTTCGCTTGAATCAGTAGCTTTCCTTGACACGTGGCCAATTGGGTTTCTGATGATATAGTTCATTGCCCACTTGTTCTGTTTTTGCTCTGCTTTATGATGAATTACTGACGGTATAAGTACCGAAATTTGATTTTTTAAGGCGGTTTAAAAATTTAATTTATAGCGAGAAATGGCAACTTTCAAAATCGACATAGTTAAAGTGATGCATATGTTCGTTTTTGTTTTAATGGATGTTGGTCAAATACTACGTGGTTGGACATAGTCAAGCCAACACATATTTCAGTCAACGTAACACGACGTGATATTTGATCAACGTTCGTAAAAAAATGTAGATGAAAATATGCGTCGTCTGAATTTTATCGACGTAATTTATGCACTTATGCCACCGATATTCCTTTCCTAATTCATTGCCACTCACACTACCTCTATTTGAGTAGTGTAGTATCATGAAAAAGCAAAGAAGATTGAGAATTCAATAAT
The DNA here is from genome assembly GCA_954871525.1 of Parietaria judaica. Classification (NCBI taxonomy): domain Eukaryota; kingdom Viridiplantae; phylum Streptophyta; class Magnoliopsida; order Rosales; family Urticaceae; genus Parietaria; species Parietaria judaica. The sequence continues at coordinate 40,188,818 of OX940865.1, forward strand.
TGGGTTGAATGACCAAAATGTCCTCATTGTAGACGCCAAAAGGGGTAGAGTTTTGTGCATTAAAGTTACTGTTGAAATACTCGGAGACCCAACTGGCAATTTTTTTGAATATTGATGATGGTGATGCTATGATACGTCAACACGGTAATGGTATGGCACAGAATGAGCTTTGTTTTACTGATGTTATACTTGTCATGATTGCATGTGCATGATGATGACGATGATATAAAGAAGATGAGGGATGAACTTACGAGGGCACTACTTGAGGCAAGAGAAGAAGGCAATGGCGTCCACGATGAGCAAGGCATCGAATCATTCGACGAGCTCGTGAGAGACATGACATCCAAGCATCAGGACATTAAGACATTCGCTTTCAGGACCAAGGCCATGGTACTATTATTAAAAAAGTTTCTTATATAAATATATACACACTCATATATATATATATATAGTAATATATATAATTGGCATGGTTGACCCCTCTTAAAATAAGTACACTCGAATTGTGTTAAATTAATACTCGATAAATTATGCGGTCCCGCTTCTAACTAACATAGTTAAATTATCCCTTGATAAATTGATAGCCTGGATGATATTATTAAATTCTCTGGTCTAAACAAACTACTGAGGTTTTACTATATGTTGAGATATAGCCTCTCCGTTTTACCTTTCCGCTTCGAAAACAGAAAAGATATTGTAAAAATATTGTTTCAAGTGAATTATATTTTTTTTATCTCACTAAATAATAACTTTAAATATTTTATATATTTTTATAGTAAAAAAAATTCTATAATTGCCAACTAAAAGCCGAATTCACACACGAATCACAAAAAAAAAAAAAAAAAACTATGTATGCTATTTTTTGAACTACACAAATGCATAAAAGAAAGATAATATATGTTCTTTGTAAATTGAAAAAGGCTAATCCGCCAACGACCACCAACTATGCAATACGCCCAAGAAAGCTGTTTTCTTGATTTGTCTGATACGCACGCTTGAAGCTTCTTTCCCGCTTGCGGTTTTGTAGCTTTCTTAGCTTTCGTTCACGTCATTAATATCGTTCCATCGGTGTCTCTATGGCTTTATTGGAAGATGATGAGATTCTTAGGCTCCGAGTTGGCAAAGTATGGCTCTGAAAACACACAATCCCATTTGGCTCTCGAGGACCAACCTATATTATATAGTATTGTCATAATCATATGAAATTATGTCGATGATATATAGTTGAATGTCTACCATATATTAAGAAGTCCCATGTGTAGACTGTAGTGTCCATGCCTATCTCTAGTGTTTCCTTTGTGGTTAAAATAAACAGACCGAAATTAACAGAATGTGTAAATTTAAGCATTAATAAGTTCAGCAACATGCAGAAACAAATTGTCTTCTTTTTCCCTGGAATTGAGGTAATAGTAGTCAACTTTGCCAGCTCTACACACACACACACACACACACACACACACACATATATATATATATATATATCAACATCGAGAGAGTAATGAATGTTCTGTTGAACTGAATCATCTGTATGTTATGTAGTTATGGAAGTGCAACTGGACTTGAATGGTAAAACTTGGAATTTAGCGAACCTTTTATTGTCGTTTAAAAGCTTAAGTGTCGTAGCGATTTTATCAACTCGATGTTGTTAAGCATAGTTTAGAAGATTAATCGAGTCAATATTGTAAGTGTCATTTAGAGGGTTCATCTAGTCCATTCGGTTGTAATCTCGTGCTCTTTAGAAAGGAACTTTAGTGAATGGAAAAGGGAGCCAATAAACCAATCACAAACTTGAGTCTCTTCCAAGAGAAGAGGCTAGGGTTAGTGAAGGTTTGCGATTCATTCGATTAATTGTCCCAAATTCCCAGTATCAATCTTGGTTCATATCACCTTTCTGATCAAGTAGTTATAGACTTTGCTAAAATAGCTCATATACTATAAATTCATAAGAGATAATAATTTATATCATGGAAAGTTTCGTAAATTACAAAGCTGAAATGTGAATTTTAATTCATAAACTAGTAAGTTGAAAAACCTAGAACAATTATCAGATTCTTTTGGCCCGAGGGAAAGTCTAAACCTCTAATTTTTCCTTTAATCCGAGCTGTTGAATACAAAAATAATTGATAAATTTCCAGTTTTTAAATTAAAATTTTCAGTCAACAATTACTCACTCTCTTCAGTCTTAGCTGAATAATGAGTTCTCTTTTGCAGCTATCGAGAATGGAGCGGAAGGTTCAATCCGCCAAACAGCGTGAATCTGTATACTGGCATTTAGCTTCACACGGTGTCCCAACGAGCCTGCATTGTCTATGCCTCAAACTGGCCGAAGAATACGCAGTAAACGCCATGGCGCGATCGCAATTACCTCCACCGGAATACGTTTCTCGCCTTTCCGACCCATCTTTCCATCACATCGCTCTGCTTACTGATAATGTCATTGCAGCCTCGGTTGTGGTCTCATCGACGGTCCAGAACTCTGCCAATCCCGAAAAGTTGGTGTTTCATATAATCACAGACAAGAAAACTTACACCCCAATGCACGCTTGGTTCGCGATCAATCCTGTCTTATCTGCAGCTGTGGAAGTCAAGGGGTTGCACCATTATGATTGGCCTCGGGAAGTCAACGATAAAGTCAAAGAGATGTTGGAGATCAACCACTTGATTAGGAACAGTTACTACGATAATTTGAAAGAAGACGAGTTTGAAGATGAGAGGCGGAATAAAAGATTCTTGGAGGCTCAAAGTCCCGGCTGCCACTCGCTTATGAATCATCTCCGGATTTATCTCCCCGATGTAAGATTTCTATGAAGCTATTTGATTTTGTGTTTTCTGTTCCCGGTTCTTAGTTTTGCGGAATTGTTTTGTATTCGTTGAAAATGCTGCGTGATATTGTATTCCGGGTGAAACAGACTATTCAAGCCAATAAATCTATGTTTTAAACTACCATAAACCTAAAAAGAATTATAGATTGGTTTTTGGTTAGTTGATAAATTGTTAATAACAGAATATTGGTTTTCAAAATTAGTTCCCGTAAATCCAAAAATAAGGTTTCAAGTTTGAGTTTCGGACTATCCGAAATACACCATGAAATTTGGTTTTTAAATATGAACCAAACATGCTCTTCTATGCATATTGAATGTGAACTTTTTATCATCATATCTAGTCTTATTTCTATTACAATCTCGCAGCTGTTTCCGAATCTGAAGAAGATAGTGTTATTGGACGACGATGTTGTGGTACAGCGTGACATGTCGCAATTGTGGGAATTGGATCTCGACGGGAAAGTTATTGGCGCAGTCGTTAATTCACGGTGTGGAGATGACTGCTGCCCCGAGAGAAAGTACAAGGACTTCTTAAACTTCTCGCACCCTGTCGTTTCGTCCAAGTTCGATCCCGACCGTTGTGCGTGGCTGCTTGGCGTGAACGTCTTCGATCTCGAAGCTTGGAGGAAATCAAACATTACTGAAAACTATCATCAGTGGCTGAAACTTGTAAGTTCTGTTATGCACCAGGAACTAATGATTTATAACGTTTTGTTGCTTGTGGAAGTCCTAATAGAGCATAGAATGTCAGTAAGGGGTGAAACCAAGAGGTGGAACCGGGCTTTTGGATTTTTTCTTTTCCGGGTAGTCCTGTTTATTCAGTCTTTCCAGAATTGGGCCCGGCCCCGGTTTCAAGAAAAGCTGATAAGTTTTTACTAGGACTGGACGAGAAGAAAACCAGGTCGACCCAGTAAAAAATACTAAAAAATAAAATAATAAAATAGTCTGAAATTCACTGTTACATATTTTACGCCTAAAACAGAATCCTAAAAGCTAATTAAAATATATATATAAAAAAAGAAAATATATATAAAAAAAAGAGCTGGAAACTGACGGTCCGGCTTTAGCCTCGATTTCCAGACCAACCCGGGCTCAAGGATTATAGAATGCAAAATACAGCATATACTGGTAGTTTGTTCAAAAGCTGAGTGTTCTATTTTTCGAGCTGCGAAAAACTAAATTCAAAATTATGTTTATGCAAAATTCGATCTATCAATACCATAATCATGTAATGATAGTAAAATTAATCGAAATTTAATAATTTATTCCTTGATTCTCAATCCAGATTTCTCTGATTTTGTGACCTTGTTCCACAGAGTCTTCAAAACGGATTCACGTTATTGTACCCGGGTGTATTTCCTCCCACATTGATCGCCTCCGAGGGCCACGTGCACCCCATCGACCCATCCTTCCTAGCGGACGGGTTAGGCTACCGCGCACCTGCCTTCCACGAGGGTAAACTGGAAGCTTCCACAGTCCTGCATTTCAGCGGGCCCGCGAAGCCGTGGCTCGAGATCGGGCGGCCTGAGGTCCGTGGCTTGTGGACCAAGCATGTAAATTCTTCAAACCGGTTTATCAGAAAATGTAGAGTCCTGGGGTGAAAGCGAAGAGAGCGAAGCTCTCGCAGCCTCGGATAAATATATTCATTTCGGAAGCGAAGAAAAACGAGAAGGGCATAGATCGGAGCAGAGGGAAGAAGGTTGGCCTTCAGTCTCTGCTTTTCCCATGTCCAAAAAATAGATACATAAAAAATAGGTGGTTTACGGAATGAACTAGTTTATAACATCATCATCCCCATATATAAACCAGGAGTTTAGCTCTCTAACAGTGTTGTAAATCTATCCAATATATATATATATATAGTTAGAATATATTATTATATTACTTGCGAAATGTGGAACAATTCTATAACTAGTTATCAGACTTTTTGTACAAAGTAATTCAAGTCTAGATACTTGGTATAAAAAGTTTGAAATATACATCTTATCATATTTCTCTTTCTCTGTAAAATATGTTCTGACGGGCAATCGCGGGATCCCCGAGCCGGCCACCTGCTGCATCCCGTGACAGGCTTGTCCGCCCATGTCTCGTTCGTTCCGTATGAGTATCATTAACTTGTACTCAGCAGAAAGCTTTTGAGATTTCATGGCAGAGGTTATTAGCACATTTTATAGAAAAAATGGATGTACATGTCAGATGAAGATATTCCGGGGCGATTTTCAACGGATAATTTCGTTAGTCTACATTTTTAAAGTGCCGGCCCTAAGGATTGGCGAAACAGGTCCCAAATTAGTTTTAAAATCTTGTAAAGTATATATTTTAGGGTGCTCAATGACAAATTTTATCTTTTTTTTTTCTTAATGTAAAAATTGATCCACCGTGTGACCGTTCTTCTAGTTGACATTTCACCTCACCGCCGTTTGAAATTTATTTTTCCAAATAAGAGTAAAGTTTACTACTTCCCGCCAAAATTGAGCTCGATAGGCATCGCTTTAATATTTATCGGTGTCGCCTGAACTATAAAGGTGTTACTCCGATTGTTATACTTATATTTTGCTAGGTGCCCAAGGTGAAAAGCCTATGGCCCTGGCATACCCTGGACCGACCTGCAGCGAATAACATAAACATTCGTACAATATACCGGGAAAAGAAACAATGAACGGAATTTCATGAGCTTGATTTCGAACTCGGATTTCATACAATAAAATCAATGTCTTATGTATGTAACCAAGAACTGAGCTTAAAAGAAATAGTATTATATAAGTCGAAGTTATTGAGAAGAAATTAGCCTTCTCTCATGGTTTATGGAAAATGCACAAACGACAAGTAACGCAAGTATGGCAATATATATATGTAGCTTGGAAATACAAAATACTAACTCGCCTTTTAAGGTTCTTGTTCTTCAGCTGTACAACAAAACAAAAACAAAATAATATCAGAAATTTAGCTTCTAAAAAAAAGATAAAGAAAGGGAAAAAGAGTGATTTGAAAGCTAAGTGTACCGCTTAACATGTTTTCATTTATCTTTTTAACGAAAAAAGTAGAATCATCATATATTATTAAGAACGCGCCGCACCAGTTGGCCTGAATTTAGGCAAGAGACAAAAAATATTTATCTCCGCTTCTATATTGTTTGAAATTGTTTATTCTTTATTTTATCAATTTTTATTTTTTAAAATAATGAAATAATACGCAACAACAAAGTCGTCGTTGTAGACCTTCGACACGTGTACATTTGGAATGTTGTATAGGCCACTAGTGACGATATTGTCTTCACCAACGGGATATGAAATTTACGACCTACAACAATAACATTGTCGTAACCCTAGTTCGCATTTAGTAACCCTAAATCGAACATTGCGATAATTCGTAACCCTAATTTGCATTTAGCACTAATCAGTAATCAATTATACGACAAAATATTTATTTTTCGCGAGGGATCAAATACAAAATAGAGCTTACACAAGCTGGAAAGCTGTGTGGACGTGGTCATGATTAGGAGAGTAGTGGTGGTTGTCAGATTCCATGAGAGTCGCCGGAAGAAAGTTCCGATCGAAACCTCCCATCGTCGTTTCTCCAGGCATGAGCCTCATCTCCTCTTCTTGTTGGGGCTGCCCCTCGTGTTCGGCTATCTGTGCACCATTTTGTAATTCAATAAGACTAGCTCAGTTGGTACGAGTGACGCATTAATACAAAGTTTAAGTCACGCAATTTATAATTAATCAAAAACCGTTGGCTTCGTAAAAGCTATAAAAAGGCGAGAGAGAGAACCTTTGCTCGGAGGTAGCTGTTATGGCTTTGCAGTTCCATCTCCTGCATAGTGGTTATAAAGAGAAATTTCGCAAGTTCTTAAAAAAATAGAAATATATTAAGAATCCCGTAATGGGTCGTGAAGTTCTACCCTCGTTGCTAATTGGTTTTAAGATAAAACCCCGTTGAATATATATATATATATATTTGCTAAATAAATAAATGTAACCGATCACGTATCAAAGTAAGATTTCTCAATTTTAATTTGAGTAGTTATCATGAAAACGTAACAATAAAGGATAAATTGAGGAGTTTGCTACGTACACAAAATATTAATTTGGAACCAGATCATTATAATAATGAAATAATATGTTTCATCAGATATTATCACAAATGTATGATCATATATATACAGTAAATTTATGTAGTGAAAGTAATCAAGCAGTGCATATATATTTTTCAAAAGTAAATTATTACCCTCTTTTGCATAAACTCGATTTCCTCAAACAGCCTTTCGTTCTGCCAAATTCAAAATCAAATCATCATATTACATATTTGAATTATACACACACACGTATATATATATATATATATATATATATATATATATATATTGTATATGTATAGACAGACACATACCTTCTTGGATCTAATTCTACTGATTCCTTTCTCCAACCTTCCTTCAAGGCTCTTAAGGTCTTTGAGGTTCATACTGCTAAGAGCCTCTCCCAAAATATTCCTACGTATTTATGGTCATTATTATTATTATTATTATTATTATTATTATTATTATTAAGGGAAGAACTATGACTTTTTATAAGTGGTGGCGAAAAGAAAAATTAAACTTCAATTTTTAAAATAAGTGTGGTATTATAATTATTTTCTTAATCGTTGGTTTTAATAATTTAAATGAAGTACAAAGACAAAATATTCGCATAGTATTTTATTTGAAAGAAACATTAAAATATATATAAAACAATATTTTTTTCAACTATATAGAAATAGAATAGTTAATGTAGTGACTGTGCATCATATAAAATATATGAAAATTATACGAAATGCAAATTTTTGTGTCAAACCTTTTATGAAATATGAAATGACCATTTGTGAGAGTAAAAAAATACACATAATGGATAGTCTTAAAAAAGTTTGACTCAAAATGGGCATTTCGTTCATTAACCCAAAAATATATATGATTAAACGAGACTACTCCCACAATATCATTTTATGTTCAAATAATATATATTATTTACAATTTATATATGTTAATATAATTAATTTTTGTATATTAAAATAATAGGATTAGGTTAAGCAAGGGCGGCCGATCCCGCTTCCGCTTGGGCTTAAGTCGCTTCACCTCTAATGATATATATATATATATGCTAATAATATATACCTGTTTGAATTCTGAAGCTCCTTGATTTGTCTTTTCAGTTTGGAGGATTCCTGCTGGTAGAACTGACCATGGTAACACATATTATTTATTGTTAGAATTGAACTTCGTAATTTGTATAGTAGAATGTTGATAAATTAATAACTTCGATGAAATAATAGTTTTGCACGATCTCAACTTGAACTAACTCTAACATTAATATTATATTTGATACTCGATATATTAAAAGTCTTGATAATATAATAAAATCTCATACTCCTCCACTATTAATTTATACATGATCTTCATGTTTGTACAATGTCATCCTAATAGCTTTTACATAAAGCAAAGGCAAGTTAGTTATATGGTTAATTATTTCTAATTAGTTTAAAGAAGAAGAAAAAAAAAACTTGCTCATAGTTTACATATATATACTATTCATGCTGAATTTAATTAGTATACTTTTTTTCATTAATCTCGACATATGAGTGTTACATAATTAGCACATAACATTATTTATACAGCCAATAATGTTATGATCAATATTCTTACACATTTAATTTTTTAATGAATATGAGTGTTACATAATTAGCACATAACATTATTTATACAGCCAATAATGTTATGATCAATATTCTTACACATTTAATTTTTTAATGAAATATTTAGATTCTATTATAATTAATTATACCTGAACATTAGCTTCAGCAACAGATCCTGTGTTTGAAGAATCTGAACATGCTTTCTTGTACCTATCAATAGTTGCTCTAACACTGCATGTAATGGAAAGAAAAAAAAAATTGTTGAAGAATATACAAAATTAAATCAACAAAATTGAACGTAATTAAGCTTATTTAGAATAGCGGCCTATTTATTTAATATTTTTCTTTTATGGCGTACATCTTTTTTTCAACGGCTGAAGTTCTTAACTTTTATTATTTTTCACATTACAGAAGCTTTCAGTATTTATTATTGGATTAATTGCGACATAAGTCCCCAACTTATATATATTCAACTAGGGTGGCTTGGGTCCAATTCTGTTTACAATAGTGCGTAAGTACCAAAACATAATTTCCGTCCGTCTTTAACTAACGGTTTGTTAGTCAACACGTGTACATGGCAGCAAGAAGTCAATGCCACGTCAGCAGGTTTTGCATTAGAGACAAAACTAATGTGTTGCACTCTATTGCGAGCTTATAGTTAATAATGTCCTGTATTTATTTTTAGGGTTTCACTTAGTTAACTATTTATGAATTATCCTTATCTTAACATACTTAAAATTTATCCTAACAATGACATCATTTATTAGCTTTAATGTTATATATATGGAGTATATCACGCTACAAATTAAAGAGGTGTATTGTCTCAGATGTATATGACATATTTCTGATTTTTTAAATATTTATACACATGCAATATATCCCCACCTACTAATTTATTATTTATGTATAAACATCACTCATCATGGTACATAATATATATATATATATATATATATATATGAATAATTAATCCAATTACCTGTATGTTTAAAAAAAAAAACGATTGATAAGCCAGATCATCTAGATCTGGGCCACAAAATGACTAGAAATTTTAGGCTAAAGTACAATAACCTAGAATCTCATACATTTATATACATACTTATATATATATATATATATATATATATGCATGCATACATAGTATTAAACCTAAACCTAAAAACAAAAGAGGATAAAAAATAATAAAGTAGAAAAATATCCCTGTCGTAACCTTAATTTCATCGACTCAGTGATTGGTTGATCTCTGCTTAACCTGCCAGAAGATCCTTCACTATGATTGGCTTGACCAACAAACCCTATAACCTTAGGCCACGTGTCGCTAACCCATTACACGAGGTGCAATAACTATTATAATTTATAACATCCAGTACACTGTCTTTAATTAATATGTAGGTTTTTAATTCAACAACAGTTTTTATTTTTTGATATTTAATATATTATATTAAAGAGATGTCGAGAAGAAGTCGATATCGTTTTTGGAGGCCTGTGAAGGTGAGAAGAGAGAAGTCTGTTTTTTCTTTTTCTTCTTCTCTTGCATGCTTTTGTGTCTCCATGCAGCCCTAGGCAGCTCTTATCGCCTTCTGTATTTCGTGATAACAAAGATTCCTTTTTGCTCGTACACTTTTTTGCTTTTCTATATCACCCCACAAACTTCATTCTGTCACTCTAATACTCATCTCTCATAGATCTATCCATAATCTAGAGAGAGAGAGAGAGATCTATATATAAACACATAAAAATGATATGCACACACGTATGGAAGGAAATACAAAGAGGCTTATAAAATAAGAGAAAAAAAAAGAAGAAGAAGAAAGAGAGCAAAGTATAAGTAAGAGTATATATAGGCAATGTCTTCTTTATTTCTTATATTTATATATATATATATATATATATATATATATATATATATGGGAAATATAACTGTTTTATGTTTCTCGTTTGACTCGAACTCTTAAACATTAAGCTAGTCTAATGAGCTCGTGTTGTGACCAACGTTTAATATGTTGGTGCCGATATAAATCCGATAAGTCTAATTTTACTGATATCTCGACAAGTAATTTATAAAATTTTAGTAACTACCGCTTTATGCCTATCATATTTAACCTAGCACATCATGCAATTCAAAAACTCATGATAACGTCATGAAGATCAATATACCTAGCTAGCTCATTAACACAAGAAAAGAAAGAAAAAAAACCCTAATTTGCTTTGTGACAATTAATATGGCTTCTTATGCTCAATATCAAGGGGCAATAACGTCCATGGAAATTTAATCAGATCAGAGATCATCATAGACATCTTTAACTCATATCTCTCTGACTTACTGAGGTAAGACTTTAGAGAGTGACGTGGTCTAATGAGAGCGTGACAGCTCTTACACACAATAGAGTGTATAGTAGACTTGAAAATTCTTTGGATTTTTGATTGATGACACGAGAAGAGAGTAAGAGAAAGAAGGAGAAAGAGGCTAATACAACAACGTTTGGATACAAAGTAAAGAGACCTGCGAAATCTTTGAAAGCCGAACCAAGTGTTGCCCTATAACAAGAAGAACTACTATTTCACTTCACTACGTATAGTACTTGTGTATAGTTGTATTACTATATTCTATTACATTTATGCCCCTAGATCCAAGCTTCTATTGCAAAAACGACTAGGTTTGAAACTCGGAAAGGAAATACCAACATCAATGTGTACATCATAAACATGGAATTTTCCCTTTTCACAAGCCGATCTATCTATTTGATCGATCTATTCTTTGAAGCTGAAAAATCAGGAGACATAAGAAGAAAAAAGGATCTCACACCAAAAGGCCAAGCCTTTCATAAAGAAAATAAACATGATTTCTTAATTAGCTGATTTAAACTGTATTTTATTCTATTTTTTTAGGTTTATTTGATGATTTGTTTATGTATCTAATGTCTAAATCTCGGATATATTTTCATAACTAACAGAACTTTTCTTTACTAAATCTGACTCTCAGATCTTGAAAAGAAATATCGCACACGCATAGATCAACACATCTATGTCATGAAAAAAGAGTAAAGCTTTCTAACTAAAGCAAAACTTGTCAATTACAATGTGTTGATCAACAAATGATCAAGTAGTTGAAGAGATTAACTGACCTATTGTTAGCGTACTCGTAAAGGCGTCCACGCGTGGAGAACACGACGAGAGCAACCTCCGCGTCGCAGAGCACAGAGAGCTCGTACGCTTTCTTGAGCAAGCCGTTGCGGCGCTTACAGAAGGTGACTTGCCGGTTCGTGGTGTTCTCTATCCGCTTTATCTCTATCTTCCCTCTCCCCATCTTCCTCAGCTGAGAGCTCATCTCCGGAGCTTGGTTCGAAAACTCCATGGTCGGCTTCGCAAGCTTTCTGAAAGAAAAAAACGGAAACCCTAATATTCATTTAACCAAACATGTCTATACGAACACCCAATTGATTATAATTTATGTCTTGAACCGTGCAATCATGTTACATGTTGATTATTAATTAGTTTCAATGAAAAAGACCTAAAATGTTGAGGGAGAAAATACCTAATGATCTCGGCTTCTCGGAGCTTGAGTTTCTTTGAGTCTCTAGAGGGTTTTGGTTTAGTGTGATGAGAGGAAGTGTTGTGGTGTAATAAGCAGGTGGGTATTTTTGGTTAGAAAATTGACCTTTCAACCATCACCAACCTCACTATTTTATTTTGCTCACGGTGGGGTCTAGCAAGAGAATACGAGTCTTTCTTTCATGCTTTCTATTTTATTTTTATTACTTAATTATACATACATATACAAGAAGAAGATACACATATTTATGTATGTGTAAAACAATTATCCCGGTTAAAAATCGGTATTATCTTCAAAGAGACTAGTATTTCCTGTGACACTTCAACATTTTAGAGTGACACTTCAATCGGTAATTAGAAACATATTTCCTGTGTTATTTGGTCACCGCTCACCGGTTCATAATTAGTACGTGCTAGCTTTGAAGCGGTACTGCTACACTCATATTGCCAGCTAGCTACCGGTTAAAAAACAAAAAATACCGGGTTTCTTTTTTGTTGTCTACATGTTTTAAAATAATCAATTTTTAGTAAAATACATACAAAACCCTTGCAGAATTTCAAAATATAAGAAAACTTGAACTGCAATAGGTAGAACATAAATAAACTTGTTTTGGTCCCTTTTAATCCCTAAATCATATATTGTGTTCACCTTTCACGGGCCTGAACTTTTTAGCACGATTTAAAAAAGTTATGTGTTACTCCCCTCATTGCCAACTGAGATTTTAAAGTGGAGCTCGATGATATTTCACAGTTAACCGCGACATAAGTAATTAACGTTGTTAATTATGGTGGTGGAAACACAATATGTCTTTCACGGAGAAATCACAAACGTTAATTACTTTGTTTCTCTCTTGAAAAATTAGCCCACCTTGTACAAGCTTAATTATTTCATCATAATATTAAATCGGCGCGAAATATTCCGGTAACTATTTTTGTTATTTTTGTTGTCATAATCGGTTATTATTATTATAAATTGATGTTGATAATATTTTTTATGACCAAGACACTAATTAAAAAGTTATGATAGAAGAAATATAAGAAAACATAATTTTGTGATAATTGTTCTTGGAATTTACGATGGCTTTTCTTCTTGATTTGGTTGCTGAGCTCACTACTGCGTCCTAAAGGTTTTCACCCAGGCCCTTCTGTACATTCTTACAATCCTTACATATATACACACACAAATATATATATATATATATATCATGAGTACATATAGTGAGCCATGTGATACCAAAAATGCCATATATATGTAATCAGCTTTTGATTTTCTGAAATTTATATATGGAAAGACTGGAAAGGGCCTTCAAAGATAGGGTTTTGGCAGCACTCACATTCATTTGTGGAGAGACACTCATAGATATTCCTGAAATCCAAACCCTAAGACTATTGCAGTAGCAAGATCTTTGTTGTGATTCCCCTTCCTTCCCATTTCTAATATCACATTCACCTTTTTCATATATATATATATATATATATATATATATATAATTTATCCGTGCTACAATTTACAATTTGAAATTTGTATTTGAAATTATTGCAAAGTACGAAGAAAGTTTCCAATGTCGATTTTTGCGCCTATAAAATGCCAGTGATTCGATTTTACAGGTACGCTGACGGATGAATATCATATAGGTCGAATTACTTGGGTGGCGCTATTGGCTAAGGTTACAAGAAGTACTCATATTACAAATAAATTCGCGGTGAGGCGACAATTGTCAGTTGACACTATTTGTAAAGATTGTACACGAATTGTTGACGTCTCACTAGGATTGAACCTAAGACCTTTTCGTCATGTAGTAAAGTTACCATTAGCTCAAGCAAACTTGATAAGTGATTGAATCATAGATTTTTAAATGTGGAGGTTGATTTATGTCAACTAGATTTTAGGAGCATCCAATAAACTAAGATTTTATCAAATTCATGAAAATATGACATTATTTCAATATTACCCATCAATGATGAAAGAATAAACTTTAAAAAAAAATCTTTGCTTTTTTTTTAATATACTAAAAAATTAAAGTCTTACGTTTTCAAAATAAAATAGTTTGTCAGCATTACTTCCGTTTCTGCACGTGCCGCGGCTTTTACCGGCACCTAGTGCATATGGGTATGCAATATAGAAACGGCGATTCCTTTATCATTGTTTTTTGTCGCGCTTGCTAATTTATGTAAAAGCTATTTTTTATAACTAATATCTATGATTTAATCATATATAAAATAATTCGTATATATATATATATGCAATTTTGTGTATATTATACATATTTAGTTTATTTTATTTTTTGCATGGTTAGGACCACCTTAAATTCGTAATAATCAAGCCCCCAAATGTGAATGACATTTCCCATGAGTCGTCTTGTTTTTAGAAAAAAGTTTCTCCTCGCAAACGTGAAATCTTGAGCTTAATTGTGCAGTCAAATTAAGGACCACAATACAGTTTTACATTAAAGTATATATACATATAGTACAACTACACAATCGTAATATGTGTACTTGATATATATAATAATATGATATCACAACATATATATATATACACGTCTTAAATCTCGTCAGCATGAAAGAAAAGAAAAGAAAAAAAAAACTATATGTGACCCTATTCTACACCATATTGACACGAATTTATATCTATTTAGTTCATTAGTTGTCTACTCATTCAAGAGTCAGATTTTGGGGGTATTCTGAGAAAATTTGAGGGCTATTTCGTTACGGTAAAAACCAGTTTTCACCGTGACTATTTCTCCATTAGTTCTCAAGTTTTTAGAATTACATCTTGCATAACTCAAGAAGGCATACCCACAAATTACTACGGTCTTCTCGTTCATACGCGGTTTTGAAGGCTTTAACATTCACTAACGAAATTGAGGGAGATCGTGAGGCGAAAGGAGCATATGCGTTGGACGGATTCTGATGGAGCATAATCCTTTGTGAGAGTTTCGCACAGCTTCAGTAGTTCTTCTGTTTCCGGGACAAATTATCCCGTCATAAAAAAAGTAGAAGTTGATGGATCATACTCTAATGAAATACCATGATAAATTATTATTCTATCTCGCACGATCAAAGGCTCCCGGAAAATTAAGAAGATTATAAATCATGCACATAATTCATGCATAAATGGTGCACGATCAAGGCAAATCAAGAAATACAATCATGCATATTTATTTTCTTATTCATCCATTAAGATGATTATGTAATATTTCTATTTACTTTCTTTTTAAATTTAATTTTAGTTCTTTTCAGCTATTTTAGGAAGATTAGTTTTGTCTAATTGCCTTTATAATGGTGATCTATAATTGTATGAGGGAGTTGAATGTATGAAAAATTGAGCTTTTGCTTGAGAAAGTCGAATGTATCTCGTAAAGACGTGTTCTTCGTGTTCAACTTAATCCAGTCTACCTCAGATTCTAATGTTGATGTTCAGTATTATACTAGGGTCATATGCACCAATATTAAAAGTTAAGGGAGTTTTGATGTCAATTACCCTTCGTTAAGATATATACGATACCTTCATATTTATTCTATTTTGATAATTCTTCATTGTGAAAATTGACAAACCCAATGTAAAATTTTAATATTATAATTATATAAGAAATAAGACCAAAAATCAAGCCACAGATTAACCCGGCTTTGTGTATACATATACTCTACAAAGTAGGATGAAATGACACATATTGATCACAAATTTACCACACACACATACATATATATATATATATATAGTACTAATAATCAGAAGAATAAAAAGAGATCTAATCCATGATAAATTAAATAAATTAAATAAATTAAATACAAAATGAAGTATATTGATCGTTAAACAGGAGTAATAAGCAAAGAATAAAGATTAGAACTTAGAAGTGACCCATGTAAAATAGTGGTGTAAATATTTGACTCTAGAATCGGATGTCCCGTAATTTCTTTTAATTTGAAATCCGGGTTCTAATATTTTTATATCACCAGAATCTGGAATAAGAATTTCTATCACTAAAACTGATCTTTCTGAAATCGGAATTGCTTGAAACTAATAAATTAGAATCGAAATATCAACGCCTCATAGAAATACACTAAAGTGACCCCGAGTTTACAAATTACAATACGTTCATTCTACAACGGAATAGTTTGCAATCGTTAAATTAAAAACAAAAACACCCCATAACCCCCGAAAAGTGGGTTACCCTCGGGTTTTTTTTTCTTCCGGGTTTTGCATAAGCTTTCAAATTATAAGACAAATTAATGATATCAAATCATACACTAGGATATATGAACATGTATATACAATATATATATATGATTAATTTTTGTATATATAGAAAAGAAGAGATAAATAATGGAGATCAGTATTGGTGCAAGTTCTGCGCACAAGAGGGCAAAAGTTGCATTATTACAAGCACGTCCCAGCTTCTTAGAAGTATTACTAATTCGGGTATGCCTTAACTTTTACTTTCTTTCTTTTTGCCCCTTAAATAATTAGACATGGGAAATTGCACCCCAAAAGTACAAAAAAAGCAATGATGCGTTCCCAAAAATTATATAAATATTGCGTGGATTGTGCATTGTGCTTCCGATGGGACCACATCCAAAAGAAAAGAAAAGAAAAGAAAAGAAAAGACCACAATTTTTCACTTTGTAATATTTTGTTGGTATTTTTTCTATGAATATTAAAGAAAATGGTGAAGAAATGCCACAAAGTCTTCAATGCTACACCTAATTTCATAAATGCTAAATAGCTTGTCATTATCATCCATGTATTTGTATAATTTGAAGCAAATATTTGAAATATCGATATTAATAGTTTAAATGTGTATGTGGATTTTTAAAAATCGATACCGTTACCTAGCAATAAGATTTTATAAGTGTACCGATAATTGACGGATAGCCCAATGTGTTTTGTGTAAAATCATAATTTTGTAAATATTAATGATCAATAAATAAAAGAATATGTTTTGAATTAAAAGGTTCAAATTTTGTATTATAATATCATCGGCCAACTTGACATAACCGTATCCGACCTTATTTTTTAGGTGTTCCGGCGGCAACTCAAACCTTGATCAAAAGAATTACATGTCGAAATTGGCGAACAGTTGGCGAGGTTAGAGCATCAATAAAAGAGTAGAGGTGTCATTTGCATAACAAATAGAAGATCAGGGGATTTGTTTGCAAATTATGCAAAATATATTCATGATGTCCTTGTCAAGATTTATGTGCTCTTTTGTGATGGTAGTCACTATGACCCAAGGTTTCAAATACCGCTTGCTAATGTCGTTTTGCACTTTTTGATTTACGGATATATCGTTTGTCGATTGGTATCTTATAGGTAAATCGATGGGTATACCGATGGATATATCGTTTCGCATATCTTCAAAAAAAAAAAATTCGATGGGCATGCTGATAGATATTCGGGAAATTTAATACCTTGAATTATGACCATTATGCAATTCATAGCCTTATTGAATTTGAAAGTGGAACACCAAAATTGGTTAACAACCAACCTGCTATTCATATAAAAAGAGTAATTTTCAATGATGATCCCGAATTTCGAATGTTGGTGCACTGCGCCCTTTGAAATTATTTTTTTACAGCAATACTTCTCTCTGTTTTCAAATATATAAGGCGTTGCATTTTACTGCATAAAAATACACGAAAAACGAACGAATAAAGTATTCTTGTCGAATAATTACCGAAGTTTCCTTATGAGATAATGAATGAAGAGGTTTAGTTCTTCACGAATTGTTAATTTTTTTATTACTTTTATAATACTAACGGAAATATTATCGAACAAATTTAGCGTCCGGGCACAAATTGACATTCTTCGTCATTTTCACGCAGGCTTACCAAATTTTTTTCTAGTCTTTGAATGTAGGGGATGATGCTGTCAAAAAAATAGAATTTAGAAGAGAAATTACACTAACATGCAAAGTTTAAGGGGCTAGTGTCAATTACTAAAAAAGCTATCAATATCATGAAAGATTTAATATCATTCGGCAATTTAGCACCATCAGAGATAACTAGTCGCTCAACATTTGTACAAATCAACCTGACTTAACTGAAAAATGATTCAAATTATAATATATATTAAATTGGAATTACAAATTTTGGATCGAAAGTTAACAAAGTATTAGGCTAAACACGAAGATTAATTATCCGTCAACTCTCGAGTTCACTCCGAATCCAATCCTGAGAACACACAAGAGCTTGCAGCGTCCCGGCGCTGAGAGAGCCCCAGCTCCGGTTGAGTGCCAGGCCTCCAGTGCCGAAAGCCGCCTCCGGTGACGCCTTCACCACTGGAATCCCGAGAACATTCCGGGCCATCATCGATAATATCGGGTACCTCGGAGTGTGCACTTTCCACCAATTCAAAACGCTAAACTCGGCGTTCCGAGGGAAAAGAGGCTCCTCCATGTACTTGTTCAGGTCTGACTTGGCTCCTTCGGTCTGAGAAGTTTCGTGGAGGAATTTATCGAAGCCAACGAGCCGGTCCCTACCAGGTCCGCCGGGGCCACCACCCTCCTGCCACGTCATGCCCTGATCGAGCGAGGCCAAGCACACGGAGTGCTCGTTGTAGAGTGCCCGAATGGCCTCAAAAACATCGTCGATCCGGCTCGGGGCACCTGAACCGAAGATCTGTGCGTAGTAATACTCAACGAGCTTCATCTTGAAGCGGGGATCGAGCATGGCCGCGACCGCCAAGCTTAAGCTGCACCGCTCCCAATACTCTTCGAATCTGCCTCTCATCTTTGAGGCCAAGGCGCTGATGAACTCGTCCGGGTTTTTGGACCACTCGTTCAGCTGAAGATACGTGTCACAGAGATCGGGAAAGTAGAGATTCGCGGTCTGGACTTTCGTCCTTGTGAAGCTGCTCGTGATTTCAACGAAGAACTTTAAGTAACTCGTGATGACGCTCAGTCTTTCCCACTCTAGATCAGACGGGTGAAATGTGTAGCACGGGTCTTTTTCTTGCAGGAGAGCGAACAATTCTCGGTGCTCGAGTGCAGCTTCGAGCATGGTCCACGAGGAGTCCCATCGCAGAGGATTGTCGAGACACAAGCCCTTCTGGGATTGGAACTCGGCTTCTTGTATGATCTCGTTAAACTTCTCATGAACTGTTTGTGAGCTCTTCGCGTACCGTATACTTTCTCGGATGTTGAACGCTACCTCGTTGACCGAGATCAATGCGTCCTGAACCATCGTGAAGATTAGACTCACCACGCATCGAACATCAAATAACCGACCGTTGGAGTAGAGAAATCTGTTCTGAGACAGCCGATTGCTGATTCTAGCGGCGATACCGTCATTTGTCGGACAGTTATCAAACGTCATCGACAACAGCTTTCGGTCGATATCCCAATCCATTAAACACGTCATGATGACTTCGGAATGAAGATCTTCGGTGTGACAAGGATTGACCGCAATGAAATTCAAAATCTTTTTGTGCAACTGCCACGATTCGTCGATGTAGTGCGCCGTCAAGCACAAGAACTCGGTGTTATTGAGAGAAGTCCATTTATCAGCGCTCAAACTGATTTTACCGGGGAGTTTATCCAAAACTTCGCTGACTTTCTGCTTCTCTTTCATGTAAATCTCCATACAATCCGCCTCGACTACATTGCAATTGACTAAATCGAACAACGGCTGAAGATTCTTGACAAAGACTTTGAACCCGACATGGTCAACCATGCCTAACGAATAACCGTGGAGGATGATCATGCGAGCGAGGTCGAATCGGCTTCGCCGCTGGTCAAAGCTGTTGTGCGCGTAAGCAACACTGTCCTCCTTCATCTGCTCCTGCTCGAACCTGAAATTCACAAGGTTGAGGACCTCGTCTTTCCTCTGCTCGTGGTCCGGATTATAGCTTGCGATCGCCACCGGCATTTCCTTCTTCTTCTCTCTCGGGTTGAACAGCTGAGGCAAGCCATTGGCGTTCCTCCGCTGGCACCTGATCAAGTGATTCCGCAAGTGCGACGTCCCGCTCGTGCTCGATCCGCTCAGCTTCTTCTTGCAGTGCCTGCACACCGCGAGGCAAACGTCGTCCTTCTTGATCCGATCGAAGTCGTTCCACACGACCGACTTCAGCCGGCTCGACTTCACTATCACGGCGTCGGACATGTCCATCGTAGCAACCTAGTGACGCATAATATCTGTAGAATCACAACGTCAAACACAAAACAGAGATATACATTTACACAAATAGATATAATATATATGTATATATCAGATTATACTACGTTTTACCAAATACCCAGTTTCAAGTTCATCGAAACTTGAATTGGGTCTCGGAAATTCAACCCGACTGCACTGTGACCCGGAAAAATCGATCGGGTCGACCCAAGGCTATCTCGCCGGAGCACGCCGACTCAGAACGCGCACGACCCGGCCGACCCACCCGTGTCGACCCGGGTCGGATCCGATCGGGTCGCGACTTAACCCCACGGGTCTCGGATCGGAATAAAGGAAGCGTCTTTTAAAAATACCTCGAATTTTAAATTTATTCCAATTGAGAGATTCAGAGAGAGCTAGGGTTTAAGAGATCCCATTTGGGTTCCGATATCGTCCTCTCTCGTCAAATTAGGGTTTCCACAGGGGCAGAAAGACTGGGAATCGGATAATCTGAAGCTCGTACCGAAAGCTATATATACAGTCCGAAACTTCAGATTCGACATAGAAAAACATGAAGTATTTTTCTAGAGAAGAAAGGATTATTCTACCTTAATGGCGCGAAGATTGAGGTCTAGAAGTGTGAGCTCGATCTCGAGCTGAGGAGAGAAGAAGATGAAGAGAAACCATGGAAGCTTCAGAGAGAGAGAGTCTCGGCGATAATGGCTTCGGGGAAGAGAGCGTTCGAATTGAATAGCCGGCCGTAAGCTGGAAAAACGACAAGTCGTTTTGTAGAGATAACGTTTGGAAACGACAAGTCGTTTTACTATCAGATGATAACAAAAATTCATAAATTTATTTAACATTATTAAATATAATAGAAAAGATCAAGGACCTGTATTTCTTATTTTCGAACTGCCAAAAAAAAATATATATAAATATGAATTTGCAGAACTGTTACAAAACTTTCGCTATGGATATTAATAGGCGTAGTATTTTTTATACGTGAATAACTTACTATATAAAATAAATAGTTTTATGTAACTTTTAATGCACGTTTATTTCTTATAGAAAATAAGCCTTGTATCTTGTTGAACGTGATCTTCTTGAAACTTTGGTTAACAACATTATATATTATATGGTGTAAAAACTTCGATAAATTAAAAACATCAACTAAATAATATATATTTTCTGGTCTTAACTCGGACGTGACTAGTTAAATTTACAATTTGCTAAATTTATAAGATAATAATTTATAAACAAGTATATAGGTCCAAACTGATATATAAATTAATAATTTAATATAAAAATAATAGTGTTCCGTATAAATTATAAAATTACTATATATAAAATATAAGATTACATAGAAATCATTTTAAGTAGAAGAAAAAAATTACGCTAGTTAACTAATCATGTAGTGTTTTTAAAATATGATTATAAAGTTATTTACCTATGTTTGAAATTTATGTGTCTTTTAACTTTAACTCTAAGATTCAGTATCACATTAGGAACGTTCGGTCTTTTATGTTGGTGATGTAACTCTCTGTAACATCCCGACTCTCTATCTCTCTATCATCATGGCAGCGATTGCGGAAATCGTACGCAGTGTCGTACAAGCTCCGCAAATGACCGCCGGTGAAGATGGCTAATTAATTGCAGATAATAAAAGTTTTGTTTTAAAAGTTTTCTGGGCATTTTCACTCGTACAACAATGAAATGGTGACTGGGCCTCCATATATAGATTAGGCCCAAGTTTAAAATAATCAGCAAAACATGCGGTGAGCGTGGATCGAACACGCGACCTTCAGATCTTCAGTCTGACGCTCTCCCAACTGAGCTATCCCCGCCTGTTACTTAAATTTAATTTAATAAATTAATAGTCTAATTTGTATATATATATATTTTGAATGGATTTGTATTTATATTTAAAAGCATACACTTGCTAGTAATAAAAATAAAAATTTAAGCTAAATATGATGTGGCTGCACAATGCAACGAATTAACGAGATCTTGATCAAATTAATCGAATGACCGAGATCATATTTGAGATCTCGCTGATGACCAGGATAAAATTCCTATAATTTTAATCATTTTGACTAATATAATTGAATCCAATAATATTAATATTCTAGGTTCTTAGAGTTTAATACGACTAAGATGTTATTACTTATTACCAATAGATGTATCTTATACATGTATATATATATATATGCCTGGCAAAATTACCCTAAATTTAATGTATGTGGACCGGTCCTTGTCTCAGAAGGGGTTGCATGCTCATCATGATACGACTTATCAGTCTTAAAGATTGTCATTTTCTTCTCTTCATGTGTCAATCTCAACATGACTATATACTATAGTAGACAAATACAATACGTGAATTAGTGTAATTAGGATGATGTGGTGTCCACTTCAATTACTGTTTGGATTACCAAGTGATGGAAAAAAAAATAAAAGCGACACGGAGAATTATTATAGTTGTTCGTTCTCTATATATAAATCTGCTATTATAGTTTGTAAATCGTTTTAATTATTGATCGATCGAAGTTTCAATGTGTATGCAACTTTTTTTCTCATACTATCTAGTCCTTTGTGCTTCAATAATACAAAAGTCAGTCGGCTTTATCTACAAAAATTAGACTACACCAAAAAAACTATTAATTAAGTCTTCAATAATCGTAATTACTTGCATTTTGCTAATCCTTATGAGTCTTCAATAAGTCTTAAGTATTTTTTTTTTTTTTTGCTATACCAAAAGAAAAAAAGAGTCCAAGCTTTTCTAATAGCTTCTTAGAGTTCACGATCAAACATTTTGCATACAAAGACTCAAATTAAGCACAATGAAATATTTTTTGATATGAATGTGAATCTTCTATATATAAGATGGTAAAGTAAAAACCTAATTAAACCAAAATATATACGGTTATATATATATATATATACATTATTCTTTGAAAAGTCATACCTAGGCTTATAATATTGTACCTTGGCCTTGCATGGGACAAATATTCCTTGCTTTTAAGTAAATATTCCTTATCGTGTTGCACAGGAAAAGAAGAATCTCTCTATACAAATTCTTTACTTGCTTTCATGTCAAACCCTACCAAAAAGCACTACACACATATTTATAGCTCTTGAGTCCGTCGAATTCTCTATTCCACTAGCTTTTATATCATCCCAAAATCGAAAATTGGAGATTTGTGAAAGAATCAAAGGCAAAAATTACGTGCGATTTCTTAGTTCTTATATAGATATACATAGATATATATACATATAAAGCTTGATATTTAACCATGGGTGTCCTTGGGGCAATTGCTAAGCATTTGGATGCCATAATCGGGTAATTAATTATCTATGATTACATTTTATGCATGACAAAATTAAGCTAATTCAACTACTATAAATATTATCTAATCTTAATTCTCTTTTGGTTTTTTGAAATTTCGACATGCAGGCCCGGAGCAATGCTTGTCTATCCCTTGTAAGTAGTTTTAACCGAACCGGAAACCAATTTTGGTTGTTCTGGTCTCACTTCCGATTTTTGGGTATCTTCAAATTCGCTATAGTACCGAAACCGTATTCAGAAGAAAACTAATATTTCAATAACTGTTAACCCTGTAAAGAAGGGACCGGGATGTGGGCCGGACCAATATTTACCATTTGCAGTTTGTCAAAACCGGTCATGCAAACTGGTTCCCAATTTTCTATCTTAAATGCTAATGTTTTAACCGGTACCTATATTAAAAATTTGAACCGGTATAAATTTCAAACTTAAACCGGAATCTCGGAATTCGTATTCACACTGGTATTTACCGCGCGCTAGAAAAGCTTCACCCCTAAACACACACACATATAAATATATATACATATATATATATATATATATATGTGTATATGATATATCTAACAATCATTTATTGAATTTGTACAAAACAGATATGCATCGATGAGAGCAATCGAGACCCCTTCATCCCTTGATGATCAGCAGTGGCTTACTTACTGGGTGCTTTACTCTTTCATTACCGTCTTTGAACTTTCCTGTTGGAAAGTCCTCGCTTGGTAATACTCACTATTTCCCATGCAATACAATATATATATATATATGTATATATAATGTTGATATGAACGTAATATATTACGTGTGTGCTGTGCAGGATTCCAATATGGCCCTACATGAAGCTCTTGTTTTGCATGTGGCTAGTTTTGCCCATATTCAATGGAGCGTCCTATATTTATAGCAATATTGTGAGGAAATACGTCAAGATTGGGGGTTACGCAGTGAGCTCTCACTATCCAGAGAGCCAACGGAAAGTGCTCGAGATGATGAGCCTCGACGCTAGGAAGTCCGTCGAGCGGTACATCGACTCCTACGGACCCGACGCATTCGATAGAGTTATCAGAGCGGTAAATATATATTTACATCTTGTAGCCACGTTAAAAAGGTCCAAGACTTAACAACCATTTATAAGGCATATTGCCGGGCCATTCCTCTAATTGAATACTGATCCGATACCGAAGTATCCTAGTTAAGCTTAAACCATCACCGGTCTAACATAATAAGATTTGATAAGTAAAACATATATGTATATATAAATAACTTAATGTTGTTGGGACTTTAAAATTATATTAGATTAGCTAGGTTATTAATTTACCGAAGAAAATTTTTATTATGTTAATTAGACCATACATAAATATTATCTTATTAAGTTTTTATTAATGTATCAAGTAGTAATTTAAGAGGGTTAGCATTGGGTACTCATGCTAATTGATTTTGAGATATATAGAATCTCATTATATTTTAAGAATATATGTATATGTTTTGCATGGCATAATAAATCCAGATGTTTGAAATGTTTTGCAGGCAGAGAAAGAGGCGAGGAAGCATTGAGGATTATTAGAAGACACGTTTCTGCTTGGTGGAAACCGTAGGACTATATATAATGTACACATGATATATATTCGAAAATCTCCAATAGGGTATATGAACTTGTTTGTGAAAACACATTAATGGTTATATAAATTTGCTTGCAATTAGCACTCTTGCTTGTGATTGCGGTTTCTAATTTCTTCGAGAACATCCCAAGCAAAGAACATACATTCTGATTTTCCATCAATATATATACTAAAAAAACAAACTACATATTATAATCGCATGCCGACTATTCTCTTATAAATCCAGTAGCTTAAATCGGTAGCGGAATCATAAATTACATCTGGGAATAGTTTAGATTTTTTTTCTTCCAGAAATTATACTTCGAGGGATAATTTTATTTAACTTTGCGGAATCAGAAATTACATCTGGTAGTTAGATTTGATTTTTTTTTTCTTCTTCCGGAATCTATTATTCGTGTTAGGGTTTTATCATAATATATCATTCGTGTTAGGGTTTTAGAATCGTTACTGCCTAGGATACTACAATATTTAATATGTCTTTGTTTCTTTTGTATGCACTGATTGATCATGACATAAATCGATTTTTTTCTCAACTAAGTAGTTTTCAAAATCAATTAAAAGTTATGATGACTTATCTAATTAAATTGTTTTGGCAAGCTTTCACCACTATCAATGATCTCATTCATTCATATCAAAGCATGACCTAAAAGTTATGCGCCAAGCGGCACTGCATTTAATATAATTATATTTTATTATTTTCTCGAGGAACTTTTATTTGATTTTTACTGTTGTACTCAGCTCTATGCCCTTTTTTATGTATACCTGGAAGACATCTTCTGACATGTGAACTGAAAATACTGTTCTTCTTTTTGAAAAAATAAACATATATATATATAAATATAACTCATCGTATTAATCATTAGATTCAGAACGCTAAACTCTCTGCTATATATACTTGTTTAGGTTTATTTTATCATTAGATATATTCATATATATATGCTTTATATAATTTATCTTAATTAATCATTGACGTAATAAAACATCACAACTAATCATTATTTGAGCTCTTGTAATGCTAATAAGAGGTTTATTTTGCTATATAACCTTGACAATTTGTACAATCAAACTAAAAAATATTTTTTTTGTTAGTGAGCTCCAAAAATTTGTATCATGTTTCTATATACTATTTCTTTTCACCAATTTTTTAAGTTCCAAATATGTCACATATAGTACTTGATTATCAAAATATATCTGCCTTAGCTAACATTATTTGTTTAATTAATGTGAATGGAGCATATAATAGCGTCTAAAACCATTATATATATATATATATATATATATATATATATATTCCACTGAAATGTGGAACAACACATGAAAAAAGAACCAATATACAACATGAGTTAAATCTTGTTTGGCGCGTCCTTTCGCTCTCCTTATTATTCTATGAGTATTTCGCATTTCGATGGACATATCGACAGGAAAATCCGAAAAAAGGGCATGCTATAGTCGCAAATACCGTTTGATTTTTATGAGTCGCTAATACCGTTTAATTTTTATGAGCCGCATGTCAATGGGAATATCGAGAGAACTTGTGGTAAATAATTTTGAGTAGACAAAAAATATTTTTACATAAGTTCACATCACTAATTTAACAAATACAGAACACCCATAGACAAGAAAGTGTACTCATAATCAGTCAAACAAATTATACCCTAAATATAAATCCTAAACCCTAAACTATACCAAACCCTAACCCGAAATTAAATCCTAAAACCAATAATCATTAATCTACATAATATTCGAGATCAACTAAATCCACAGTAATTAAATCATTTAAATGAACAAAATAATTCAATTGAATTAAATGCAATCCTAAACCAAATCAACTATACTCTAAACCCTAAACTAACTAATGATATAACAATTCAGAATCACTAAAGAAAATGAATTAAAAATTAGTAGATCTAGAAGATAACAACAATATTAATACTAATATACAAGAAATAGATCCTAAAATTAATCATAAAACATGGATTTAACTAAAAATATGAACCGAACATTTCTCTAAATCCGTAAACTAGAAAATTTAGCCTAACACGATGAGATTCCCATCAACTTTTTTCGCGGTAAATGAGAAAAATTAGCTATAGAGGGCCGGGTTTCCATGCAAAAGTATGAAAAATAGGCATTCCAGCGACATGCCCGCAAAATTTAAGAAAACGGCAACGGCGTCTAGGGAATTTCGTTCCGCATATCTTTTTTAAAAAAAGGCATTCAGGCGGCAAGTCGCGGTATTTAACACATTCTGTCATAATCATATGTATAAATTTAGCAATTAATAATGCATCTCATTCTAAGTTCTCACCCACATTTTATATTGAGTGTGCGTATAATTATACATGATCCCACTAAAGAAATCATGAGCAACTACAAGAGCATTCATACAACCCAATAAATATTAGTAGGTCAAGTCAAATTTAACAAATACATTGTACATAAATCAGACTTCTCACTGTATGATCAACTTTATTATAAGGTCAACTTTATCTAGCCAGCCCTGCCAATATATATGAGAGCTCGGATTCTCATATATTTACTATCATAAACATTTTACTTTAGAAATTCTCGGTTCTGAAATTATTCAAAATTTGTTAAAAAAAAAAAACAGTAACAAATTTAGCATGTACTATACCAATTAAAGTCAAAGCAGAAACAAGTTGCTCATTTGTTTAAGTGTAACTTGATAAACAGCGATATGCTTTTATTTATTATTATATTATACTGAGCAAAGATTAAAATACCGTGGGAATGTCGATGGGTTGCCGCTAATTTGAGAATGTTGGCAAATCCGTTATAAATTGTCGAAATATTAATTTTATGATTTGCCGACGAGTAAGCTGAAAAAAAAACCATGACACAATATATATAAAAATAATCATAAACAAAAACAATGACAGAAAAAAAAAAAAAAAAACTCAGAATAAGTTGATTTTGATTGGAAACCCATGAATGGGCAAGACTCATTGCTTCAGTTATTGTTATATTTTTCGATTTAGCCCATCAGAAATCCAATTTTTTTTGTAATTGACTAAAGATTTAAAACATATATTTAAAATGAAGATTAGATTATTATGAATAATTGATATAATTTTTTTATATACAGAATTAGTCTTTGTGTTGTGTAAATGTGCATTAATTTAGGATTACAAGAACTAAGTTCAAAATCATTCTCTCAAGTTCAAGAGATTTGACTTTCCCATTTAATTAATTTACAAAAAAGTAATCACAAACTCAAATCCATGACATACAAACTTAGTGAAATGAATGATTAAAATCAATCAATGAACAAAGATAGGCAAACTTTTCCCACAATTTAGGTCAAAATTATTGTTCTCAAAATTACACAACACAACATTAATTATATATATAACATAATTATTTCCTCATATTACACAACATAACAAGTATAAAATTACAAAAAGGTCACGAGAAATGAATAGTCACATTACAAAATGTCAAAGTACATTAGTTGACTGAAGAGAGAGAGAAGATTCCAATCGTATCTTTGCTATGAAATCACTAAGATCTTCATTTCTTCATATTATTACATATGGAACAGCTTCTTGTAAGTTGTACCTATAACATAAATATTCCATGTAAAAATATACATTAATTGATTACACAATATATATATATAGATATAATTCAAGAAATTTCAAAGGACTAAATTCCAATGATGGCAAGAAGAACTCACTTGCGTTAGACCCTGTAGATCTTCGTCGCTTTCTTCTGAGACTCGTCGGGTGGCTCGCCTGAAAACGGGATCGTGGAGTGGATCGGGACGAAAGTCTCGACGAAATCGAGATTCTGGTTCGGTTTCAGAATGTGCTTTGCCCCGGCACTCAGCTTCACGGGACCTGATCTTCCCATGACGTATTCCGCTCTCGAAGCTTCAGTTTCGGAGACGCTCGTCCTGTTGCCTCGGGTTTCTCCGGAATACCAGAATCCAGCGGTGCTGGGGTCGTCTCTCCCCATGTCAAAACGCACTTCGCCGGAACGATTGTCGCTGCACCTTTCCAAGTCCGGGGCTCTTACTGAATTATCAAGTGACAATTTTGGGAAATCTTTCTTGTTGGTACTTTTCTTGAAAGGGTAGAGGTCTTTGATGCCCAAACTACCCTTCGGTTTCGGTCTTTCTTTGACCTTCTTTCTATTTATGAACCCTGCAGTGGTGGCCGGATTTACTCCGGCGATGACTGGGACGAAGGGCGGGACAGCAATACTAGCTGAACCGGGCATATACGAGGCTTCTGCTGAATGGTAAACGGACGGGGAATTCATAATATTTGTTCGAGAGGAGATGTGCTGAGGCTGTTTGCTCGTACCCGTCACGATCGGTTGCGAAGAAGCAATCGGAATATTTCCCTGTTGCTTCGCAGACATCAGCCAATAGGGAAGGTTCTTCGAGTTCTGATGAAACCACGGTGACTGAGCATGGTTTGCTCTAGAATCTGAACTCATGAAAGGGAGATCAAACCCGGAATTCGAGTAATGCACCGGTAGATTCTGTCTGTGAGTGAGATCAGCCTGTCTCCAATCAGAATTCTGGCAGAAATCATGTACCGGAATACGAGAACTTACTGGCACGGCTTCGGTTTGCGGTAAGAAAAAATCCCGAAAATGAGGCTCCCGAGGAACAGGAAACAAATTTTGGTTCACATATCTACCTGAAGCAAAGCCACTACTCTCAAATGAGTCCTTTTCTTGCCAATAGCGATAGGTGCCAGAAACACCCGAAGCCGGAGCTCGAACAAGAAAATGGTTTTGCTGAGAGTTCTCGTGACGGAAGTCCAGACACTGCGTCATCGTTTCTTTACACTTTCCTTGCGGAATCCATTCCTGAACACCAGTCTGAGATTGCTCGACCACAATTTCCTTATCGGTCCAAAACTTTCCGTCTTCCGACCCTTGCATTTCTTTCCTACTCCTACCGATCGGAACATCTTTTCCCATCAAGCGCATCGTCGGTTGACAGGAACTATGTGACGCCTTTCCGTAATTTTCCTTAGGATGAAACTGATTATTTCCGTTCACGTTTCGGTTCGGAAAATGCCCGCTGTAAGGTCTAGTTTCTTCAGAAGGAACGCTCATCAGGTTGAGATCTGCTCCGAGGGGCTGCGGCCGGAAAGAAAGGTCGGTTGACTTCTCAAAGTCAACCCCATGAAAATCTGGTCTGCCTGTATTTTCCCAGTATGTAACACCTAACCTAGCTGGAACCTGTATCCCATGATTTTCTCTAGCGTAATTCTGCGAAACGAAGAGATTTACCTGATCGTTTGGAAGATCCCGTTCTTCGAAATGCTTGTTGCTGATCCCCAAATAGTCTGCCGTGCTCGGCTGTGAAGGATTATGAGTGGGAAATAAACTGCGTAACGGCCGGATCATGTCCATTTCACGAGTATCACGGTATATACCATTACCCCTTGAACTTGACTGAATCAACTCGCCTTGGGAATTGAGAGGCAACCCGAAAAACTCCCCATTTGAGCTTCGTTCTCTCACGACCACAGTGTTTTGCTCCCACAATCCGCCGATCAGGTCCATCGGACGCCGGCAACAGAATGGCTCGTGGTGGTGGAAACCGGGATCATGGGCTATCTCCGGATGTGACTGGAACCCAAGCCTATGGTTTTCAATTTCGCTAACCAGCTCGGGAAATCGATGCATGTGCTCCGCCGAAGAAATTTCATAAACTCTGGTGTAAGGATTATGAACATGATTGCTCATCCTTTCATTGCAATTAACGGAAGTTCTAGAAACGCTACCGCCTACTTGAGCCTGGCTTGGAATTCTAGCAAACGCAGGTGTAAGCGCTGTAGTTTGGTCGCTTTCTTCAAGTGCCTGCAAATTATTACTGTCGTAAAACGGACTTTGACTCGTACCTTTCTCGTGAAAGATCACTCTCGTCACCGTAGGCCTCAGAGAGCTTGCCAACTCGACATCAGGAGCGTCGGCTGATTGTTCCTTTCTGATCGGAGGTTGGACCTCGGTAATTCCATAATCAGTGCCTGGAGATGCGCCATCTTCACTCGAGTTGATCTCCACACATATCGTCTTTTCCTTCAAAGTCGGGGCTATTTCCAATGAGGAAACGATACCGTCTGTCGACAAATTTCCAACCATCTTCTCGGGAGAACGAGTGTCGCTTTTGTTCGATCCAAGTATGTCGTCTTTCTCCGAAAACCTGACATGTTTCTCAGACGTTTGGATTCCGCAAGGATTGGCTTCACAAATCGCTTGCTTCGGCTCGGAAGTAGTCACTTGATTCTTGAGAATGCTGCGAATGGGAGGGCTGGGTTCCCGCTCCCTCTCCACCATTCTTGACGGTGCTTCATGAACAGTTTGTTTGTCCGATGAAGTCGAGCACTTTCCCGCTATTAATCTCTTCCCACAAACCCGATCAGAACTCATGACTCCCGTGGTTGATTTCTTCTTCAGCCTTTTTCTGAAGCTCGCGAGGGTTTGCAGATCAGGTTTCTGAGCATTCTTTCGACACGGAAAATAAAATAAACAACGGAAATTAGAAAAATAAGAGTAGCACAAGTCAACACAGATGACATCGAAATAAACTAAAAATCAAACGAGAAAATCGAGATATACTCGTAAATTAAACTCAACTGTTATCTATGATAAAGTAAACTAAAAATTATCATTTTATGCAGTTGTTGCCAAATGTAATTGATCATTCTAGTATTAAGTCTTATTAATTAATTAATTAATTAATCCTATATATAATATAAGCACTATTATATGAGGACTAACCCTAGATAAAAACTTAATTATTTAAACTATTCTCCAACATGCATGTAATTTCACACATGTTTCACTATATATATATATGTATATAGTAAGAGCTTAAGGGAAAAATACAGTAAAAACTCTTGAGGCTCATTATAATTGTACGTTTTAACCTTTTTTACTTATCATTAATCCTAAAAAATAAAAATAAAAAGTTGAAGAGATTAAAAGCATGACGTGTACGTAACATTTACATAAAACTAAAGGATATATAATTAGCTTCCATATGTAATTATAATTCTCGAAGTCGTGAAGACCACGTAAAAAAATATAATCACATCATCAATTAGATATATACAACTTTAACCTTATATATTTATATATACATGGTCCATCCATTTTCGTTCATGCATAGTTTATCACCATATAATATATATATATATATATATATATATATATATATATTCTAACCTCCATGCTAAGCAATCTCAACGATCATATTATACCGACATATAATTAAATAAGCTATATATACGAGATTATTTATGTCCACTTACGTATATATTTAGAGAAAATATATTAGAGACGTGTATCTTTAAGAATGTATAAGCGAGCATCTATGACTATTACACAGCACTGAAATAATATATATTCCTATATATTAATATACATAGTGGTCCTATATATATATATATATATATATATATATATATATTATTTACACACAAGAAATACTATGAGCACAAGATATATTCAGATGGAAATCACAACAGTACGTACAAAGAGTTTAAGACTATATCAAAGACACTCGTTATTATATACATATATAGCTAGTTGATAATCGAGAATATATGCGATTCTAACAAGACCCACTTGCTAAATCATCACGATCATCATCATCAAGAGTCAACAGATCTTATCGATCGATGAATATGATCATGGGTCGCTTCAAAATCAGCACAAAAATCTTCATGCGATAATGACTTCACCAAATTGCATGCTTAATAAGTTGCTTACTATGATTCGCTATCATTGCATGAACATATCCACAACATTATATATAATATATATATACACACACAGCGAAGGTCCATAATCATATGTGACACGAACGAGTCCGTGATCGAATAGTGACCGTCCGATCAAGCGAAACCCAGATCTAGAGCGACCCAAGTGCCCCAAATGTTGTGTCTTTAGGAACAATGCCCACAAATGATTATCTTCCATGGAAAATGACACCATCATTAAGCCTAACTAAGATACATATATATATATATATATATATGCGTGTGTGTGAATATATTATATAAATAAATGTATAATAAAATAAATTCCATTTATCTCCCACGTTAGTGAAGCCCTTTCTGCCCAGGTCGTACGATACAGCTGGAGCCTGGAGCACCACCTCCACCACATCCACAATATCCATGGAAATTCATTATATATATACACATATAATATATGTGTGTATATATACACATATATATATATGAATTTGACCACTAATTTGACTCCTAATGATACCAAGTAATGTGATTATTCCATGGTGAAGATCGCATGAAGTACATACCTTGATCGTCTTCTTCTTATTCTTCTTCATCATCTTCTTCTTCTTGATTGCGTTGTTCTCTTCCGAAACCCTCTTCACGATCCTCCGCTTCTTCCTCGTCCTCCTCGGCTCGGCGGCAGGGACGATCTCCTCCCGGTCCTCGAGCTGCGGCGCGACCGCGAAGATCTCCGCGATGGATCTCTTCTTCGTGGGCCTCGATTTCGGTTTCGCCCCAGCCCCCGGAACCGGAACCGGAACCGAAACCGAAGCGATTTCGCCTCGGCTCGGCGGCACGGCGCGTTTGGATTCGGCGCGGCGGAGGCGCGCGAGCTCGTCGCGCCACCAGCTGAACTCGGCGACCCCGATCGGCGGCAGCTTCGGCGCGGTTCCGGCGTCGTCGGATTCGAAGGGCCAGCATTTGGCGGCGTCGACGGCTCTCATCTTGGCCGTGAAGCCTCTGCGAAATCACAGGAGAGAGTGAATTAGTGCGAAAGGAGAGAGCTTTGAGTGTAGTGGACGAGGAGAGGAGCGGCGAGAACCGCAGGGAAGCTCACCGGATGGAGAAGCCGTCGAAGGCCATAGCCGCCATGGATGGTGAGGCTGTAGAGAGAGAAAGAGGAGAGAGAGAGAGCACTGTGGAGAGGGTTTCGCTTTCTTCTTCTTCTTCCTCGTTGCTCTCTTTTGTTTTCTCTTTCCTTTTGTCTGTCGAGTGTTTGTTGTCGATGCTATTATTGTACCTATAATAATAATAATAATAATAATAATAATAATAATTCATTGTTTATTTTATTTTATTTTTTCCCGCTCTGGAGAGGGAAAGATGTATAGATACATGGATAGATATAGGGGCAGTACTTTGGTGCTTTCGTTTCTCGTAATTTATGATGGAAAGCGACTAATGAGAGGCCAACCCCAAAACGCTAAAGTGACCTCACACTCCGTCTCCCACATTTTTATATCACCATCAAACCCTTTTTTTTTTATTATTATTATTATATGAGAAATGTATATATATATATAGTATAGGTATGTTTTAAAAAATATATATGTCAAATGTCTTTTTCAAACTAATTCTATAATTTAAATTATTGAAATTGATTTAAGGCTAACTTGAGTCTTTAATTTCGAGAAGAAAAAATTCCGGTTCCAAAACCGAATTCGGATAATAAATTTGGATTTTTAAATTAAATACCTTGATTTTCAGATCCGGTTGCCAATTCTTTAAAACCCTAATTCCGGGTTCGGGTATCCGACCGGCCGGTTTCACCAATAATTCTACAGGGACAAGTTTAACTAGTTGGAAAGAAAAAATGTATATGTGTTATAGTATATTCTTATGTTAATATTTTTATTATTATTATTTTTATAAAAAAAATGTAATGGAATCATAAAATTAACCAATATAGAAAAGTTACTCTGTATTTACTCGGTAATTAAGATGATTCCGAAAACCATATCGTGCTTAATTTATCCTCTACTGTGTCATGCATGCATCATAATAATTAAGTAATTAAAAAAATATATTGGTTGGAATCTTGGCAATCCTTAATTTAATGTTAGAGAGTTTAATCTGGTCAATTAACTATACAAAACCTATTTCTCAATCTTTTGCATGTTCCACAAAGAGTTTTATTTAATATTAATAGCTACACGGTTTTATCATTAGATTTGTTCTTATAATAATTATATATCTATCTATATAATATAAATATAAAATAGTGATACCATCAGCAATATTTGCCGACATATATTGT
Organism: Parietaria judaica; assembly: GCA_954871525.1. Lineage (NCBI taxonomy): Eukaryota > Viridiplantae > Streptophyta > Magnoliopsida > Rosales > Urticaceae > Parietaria > Parietaria judaica. The sequence continues at coordinate 40,223,944 of OX940865.1, forward strand.
TTAATATACATATATTTTAGAAATTGATATGATGATGATTATATCACGAGTCACAACAAACAAGTATATTGCGAGCAATTTTTAAGAAAGTTTGTGTCACAAATCTTTTTCTGATTTGTTTTGTGAAACACAAATTTGTCTGAATTGGAAATGGTACGGTGAACCTATTGTCACCTTGTTTACTATTTTACTAATTTTGTCTTTTCAAAATTATCTTTTATTTCATTCCAATAATATCGTGTAATTAATTATATATGTTGAATCAATGATTACGATTATTGAGTATTTATTATTTCATGATTCGATTTGTCTATTTATGGAAAGTATTGACATCCTTGATGTCGTGACGGCTGTTGACGTATTTCAGGAAAGAAATAAGTCGCGTCCTCAATCAAGGAGTGATTAAGTCGATATCTCTCTCGTGAAATGAATTAGTGTGCAACTCCTATATGTGCCGGCTAATGAGGTCCTATTTCGTTAGCACTTAGAGAGACAATCTCTAAAATCTTCGGGAAAAGTCGATTAACACTTTTACGAGTGAAGTGAATAAGGACAGGACATTCGTTGCTGATTGTTGCAAGGGGATCTTGCATGTTAATCAAGACTTTACTTTAGATGTCAAAGCTGTTGTCGTGACAACAAGGGAGAGTTTCTTGTTTACGCTTTGAATCTTGATTGTGTTACTGATTGTAATATTCATCTGTAATCTTTTAGTTGATTAATCTGGGTGAGTACCCCGCAAAAATAGTGACAAGAAGTCCGAACTGCGTTACCAAAAAGTATTGGTGTTCTTTTACTTTTCCGCACTCGCTTTATTCCTATCGTTCACTACCATAACGTTATATTATATGTGCAATACGAAAATACGTCTTGGCAATAATTTTTTTTTTTTTAATCTTGACACTAACATAATAAAGTATTACAATTGCATGCGATACTAGACGTGATTTCCTAAGGTTATTTATAATCATTCTCATACTTGTTCATTGTAGCTATCTTAGTTTTATATATATATATATATATATATACATACATATATACATATATATAAATATATTGCTTTTAAATTTTTTAATAACAACGTAAGTGGATGCAAACAAATGTCATGTTGCATTGCGAATAAATTGAAAGAAGAAAAAAATTGCTTTTTTTTTATGTTTTTAATGATGTTGAAGAATTAAATAGTAATCTTAGTTATTATCAAGATAATAATAATAATAATAATAATAATAATAATAATAATAATAATAATAATAATAATAATGTTTTGGCCACGCTATAGCGAACTCTGCACGTAAACACGAGTCTTTTATATCTTATTTTTATTTCATATTTCTAAAAAAATACATAGATGTCAAAACAAGCTTACTTTTTCTTGTTCTTTTTTCGAAAAAATTCCATGTAAATCAACACACTATAATCATCTTAGCTAAACAAGTCTAATTTTAAAGTACTACTTTCAAAAGAGTTTATTTTAATACATTTTTGTTGATATGATTAGTATCACTTAAATTATTTTTATCCTATTCGACCGTGACATTTTATAAATTTATAATTTTCGACAATCATACAATCCCATTTTCACCATTTCATCGACACATTTGACATTACCTTGTCAGAAGGAGGTTTGAAATTGTGTCAAAAGAAAAAGATGTAGATCTTTTCTTGATGAAGAAAGTGGTATAATTATAATTTTCCCAAAGGCAACTTGAGAAGAACAAATAATAATAGAGTGGAAAAAGATATTCATGTAAGATATCAAAGTTGTGAGCAATCATTTTCTGTCATTAATTTTGATGGCTTTTACATCCTTAGGAAAAGAAGGAAAAAAAATAGCTTCAAAGGAGGGTATTCAATATGTTGTTTTATTTATCACTAGCCATAGAATTATAAGTTCCTTAACTTATGAAATTAATTATAGAATTAATTTCATGGTGCTCCCCATAGAGAGTTTCCCTAGCTAAAAGGCAGTATTACTTTCTGTGAATTTTAATTTTTTAGAAGAATTTAAAATTAATTAATTAATACCATACTATAGATACAAGAATCATAAAATCCCTTTTAAATTATTAACTTCAATAAGGTAATTATAGGGTTAATTGTAGTAAAAATACTCAACTTTGTCATGCTCCGTCATGTACCTAAATTCTAAGATCGTCGTGTACCCAACTTCGTTATTATGTTGCAGACCAATAAAATTTACGATCTTTAATGGTTTTTTAGGGCTTTTTTAAGGGTTTTTGCTAGAATATTAAAGTTTTTAGGTGAAAGTACTCTAAAAATCATTTGAAAACCCTAAAAAAATCCTTAAAACGCTAACGGTGTTAGATAAAATTTGTTGGTCAGCAGTAAAACAATCACGTTGGGTACTTTCACTACTATTTTAGAATTTGGGTACACGACAAAGCCTATAGGCAAAAATTGGTATTTACCTTAATTAATCCTTAATTATATTATTCAAAATACATAATAGCTAAAAGATAAATAACTAAAACCATTTATATTTGTTAATTATTACATGATATAATAAATTTCAGTTATTATTTTAAGAATACAAAAAATATATTACTTTATGTGTAACTTAATTTGATAATAAAATCATAATCAATGAGGGATTTCTTAATGCCATAGTCACAACATTTTCAACATGACAATCTATAAAGTCTCAATCAGAAGCTCTCTTGTAACAAATAAATATTTGTTAATAATAATAATATTAATTTATGCATTTTTATATTTTTGTCTGCATTATTGAAAGTTATCTAAACATTTTTCCAATCGCATTTTGGTTGCATTTTAAATTTTGGTATACACGGGAGTTGGATTTCTTCTTATATTTTTTTGCTTTAAAATTTAAATTGAAAATGGTATCGTTTTAAATATTGAAAAAATAATATTTATATTTTTAATATCTAAACATTTTTCCTATCGCATTTTGGTTGCATTTTAGATTTTGGTATACACGGGAGTTGGATTTCTTCTTATATTTTTTTGCTTTAAAATTTAAATTGAAAATGGTATCGTTTTAAATATTGAAAAAATAATATTTATATTTTAATATTTTAAATCTTAATGACGGAGTCTTCATTTCAGATAAATTTAAACAATTAAATGCGAGAAAAGTGAAACATAAAATATAATATTATAATTCTAAACTTATACTCGGAGCCAAAATCTAACATATATAATGGTGATTTCTCTTTCAAGTTTTAACTATATAGCGATCAAGTGAGTTGTCAAATTCATGTGATGAAGCAACAAGTGGACCACAAAGAAACAACTATGAGTTAAACTCTTTGTTACTATGGCTAGGTTTTTGCTATTTATATTAACTCATAGATCACACCACTGATTTATTTCAGTTGGTTGAGGTAGATTTCAATTTTTCTACGTGGACCACAATATTATATATTGCTTTTATATATATATATATATATATATATATTTATAGTAAAAAAAGTATTAACAACTAAACTTATTTGGTCTAATAGTAAGCTTACTAAAATACTTTTCAAGAGGTCTAACCGGGATGCGGATCTATTTCAAGTATCTTTTTTTTTTCTTTCTATGTTCCAAAAACTAAGTTTTTTTTTGGTACCTATTCTGGTTCCGATTCCAGTTTTAAAAATTTTCGGTTCCGATTTAAAATGGCATATGTTAAAAGTGATTGACTTCAAAACGACATGTAGTTATGAAAGAAAGAAAAAAAAGAATTAAAAACTACACATTATATAAAAAAACTAAAAATATTAAATACACTAAAAAGAACATACTAAAAAAATCACAATAACATTTTAGTTTTAAATCAAAACTGATGCGAAAAACCTGGATTTTTTTTTCTCGACTTTAAGCTAAATTTCCTATAACTTTTTACGTTTATCGATCGGGGACCGGTACCCGAACCGTGAAAAAACTAAAAAATAACTAGAAAACTTTTAGCCTTGTGAGGCATGTAACTTTGACTGATATAGACCTAAAACATGTATGGACAATTTCTTTGGGTTATAAAAGAACTTTTGCACGCAAAGGAACGAACCATTCAAACAATAGGGTTACAATTGAATTTTGCAATGACCATATAACTAATACATTGTTTTACATGTCTATGTACAATTCATTGAGGTAGACATATGCATATGATATTTGATTTTAATATTTATCTCTCACTGCATTGGATACTGACATAATTAAATAGGAAAACCGGCTAATATTTACTCTCAAAATTCGCAAAGTTCCGAATTTCAAAAATCTATATATATATAAAAGGAGAATCTCAAGTAAATTACATGGCTTCATGAGATTCAAAAGATTGTTCAATCTTATTTTTTTAGGTTTTACAATTTTTTTTTATTTAAAAAGTTACATATTTGTTAGTGGGAGTTAAATGCAATTAATTAGTGAGAGGTATAATGTTGCATAAATGTATTGCATTTGTTCATGCCCGACGTGGCACAATATCAGAAAGAATAAACTCTTCATGGTGAGCTATTACTAGGCCTTTTTTACGTTTCATGATAATGATGATTTTATTTTTAATGTTTTAATAATGCAAAGATCACAAAAATTGAGTGCAGAGAGAGTCTAAAAAATGAATGCAAAGAAAACTGAAACCAAAGGAATAAGAAAAGTTTGTCTCATAAAAGCTACACTCTTAATATATATAGAACGATAGAGAACCACGTATGGAGCTGTACCTATTCATTTCAAAGCGATTCTCTCCTGCCATTATCGTCGGTGACCACGACCTTCACGACTGACGGCTGAACACCCAAGACCACATGGCAACGGCCTCAACCTTCTGCAGTTCTGGGACCGTGTGTGGATCTCTCTAATTTTCTTTGGTTTTCTTTTTTACTCTGTTTTACCGCGATAGCGTACTTTCTCCGTCTCTATTGCCGAGTAGCCTTTTGTGTTGCAGCCTCCTGGTTTGGATTGTATGAAGATTTTTCATTCACAATAGATATAATACTGCTTTGAAGACAAATTTGAAGAAATAGGAAACATGAGTTTTGCTTACACTTCCGATCTTAGTCTGTGGTACAACACTGCGACCACATTTTTTTTTTGTTTTTTTAGTCAATTTATCATTCTAAATTTTAGTATAAGTTGTATTTTATATTGCTGAACAGGAGCTGAATGTATTTTTTTTTTTCTAGCTTTCAATATTTACATACTTTGTACTTGTGGATTTCATTAAGGCGAGAAACAAATTTGTATATTTTTATTTTTATTTTTCTTATCTCATCTTTGTGACATCTTTCTATGTATTTTCGTGACAGAGTATGGTCAATTGGTGGTTGTTAGAGAGAAAAGCTAGAGAAGAAATATAATTATGATAAATATAAGGTAGGAGATGCTAAATGGGTTGAAGTAAAAGGAATTTCCATCACACCTAAAGTAGGAGGTGCATAATGTGTCTTAAATTGGACTTGCCCTTCTCATCTTCTATTTATTTCTCAGTTTATTATTTTGCATTATAAATTGGGACGCTACTATTACGGTGTTTATAATTCTAACTTCAAAGTTCTACAAAATTATGTACATATTGATGTGCGTCTTTCAGCTACATACCTACAACACGATTAAATTAATTAATTAATTTATATTTTATTTTTTGTCAAATTTATTAGTGATAGCATATTCTTAGTTCGTTTACAGTGTTAATTCCACCAACTCATCTCTCTCTAACTGTGACCCACTATTTTATTTATCTATATTTTTATTACTTCATCCTATTTACTTATTGAATGTTTTTTTTACATAGTTAAGCATAAAATATAATTTAACACCTTTACAAAACATAAGTGCAAATTTAGAGATGTTGATGTCTAATTTATCTTATATTTTTTATTGTTTTAATTTATTTTATTCAACTTATAAAAACAACATAGAATCAAAGAAATTCTCTATTCCTAATTTATGAGAGCTATATTTTTTTTAGTTCAAGCCTCAATAACGTATCATGTAACTTCTATTGATATAACTTCTCTTGATAACATTAATGTCAAGTATTCATTATGGCATTTATAGTAAAAAAAAAATTATGACTGTCAATGTATCAAAACGTAAGAAGTGGAGATTTCTTATTTTTCTACGTTTATATTTTTTTTAATCACAATATGACTCATTTGATATGTTCTTCAATATGTGGAAGAGGTATAAACATATTTACCGAGTGACTTTTCATGTGAGAGATGTAAATGTAGTAACGTCATTTATAATTTATCGTATTTACGCTTCATGATAATTAAAAGCCTTTTCATCATTCTCTCTCTTCCCTATAATTTTCTCTCCCAAAGGCTTGAGCAAGCTAAGTTGCACAAGTCCTCCATAGAGATCAGTTTCGTTGACACTCATTCATCGCACGCTCGCTCGCTCTTTACACGATGCAATCTCCTCTGCCAACTCCGGTCACGCCTCCGATCATTAACATGATTATATATTTTGAACACCGCATGAGAATTGCTAAATAATTTAAGATTTTTCTTTAGAAACCAACCACAGCGCTTAGTTTGTTAGAGTGAAAATATGATAAGATTTGAAAGGATAAAAAATAGATAATTTTTAATTATCTACTTACAATTACATTAATACCAATTTGTATCTGCAAATATATAAAAATACTGTAAATCATTATTTAAGCACATATATTTTATACATTTTTCTTCATTTGAAACTATAACATAAAACTCATGAATATTTATATAGGTAATAACATGCATACATATATTTTCCATTTTCTTGACAGACTTTGTCGATCAACTTTGGACGTTATCATGCTTATTTTATATATATATATATATATATATATATATATATATATATATATATATATATATAGGGCCGGCCCAAAATTTTGGGGGCCTTGGGCAAAAAGTTAAAACGAGGTCTTTTTCAATTTCTTAATAATAATATATTTGATAAAACATAATATGTTTAAATACAAATATTTATCGTTCTTTCATGAAACATGTTTTTTCTATCTACTAAGCATGTTCTTATTCTTGATTTTTCAAGTTGCATCACTTACAACATTAATCAGACATTAATCAGGAGGCCTCTTTTATCTTATATTCTAATTCATTTTTTTTAATGCTGAAGTTATATAATATATAGGGCCTTTAAATATTGAGGGCCTTAAGGAGTCGCCAACTCGCCAGGTAGACCCTGAATATATACACAGTATAACATCACTAATTGTATCATATTATAAGAGTAGAATTAATTTAAAAAATGGACGTTATGATTTTCTATACATATAATAATAAAAATCAATCCATAAAAAATATTGATCTTATATATGCACTAATATTAAAGAGAATGGAACTCTTAATAATTATTTCTAATGAAAAAAATATTAGAGCACAAAAAAAAAATTTGTTATCACCATATAGCACTCGAATAGTTATTGTCATTAATTCTTAAAGCACTCCCTTTTTACTCCAAGATGAAAAGTTAAAATCAAACATATTAATTCTTAAACTTATTTTATCAATTTTGAACAAACTCTTCAATTCTTACATCGCAAGTTACTTTGTAATTATTATTTTAGTTATGTAGTTATTTTTAGCAAGTATTCAATATATATATATATACTCATATTAAATTTGACAATAGAATTACTTGAATAAACTTACATATTAACTTATCTCATATTTTTATTTAAATTAAAACGATATATTTTCTCGCCACCGTGCGTAGCGCGGTGCCGTCCACTAATTATGTATTAACATACGAGTGACTCAATGAAAGGAGTTTTGAACTTTTGATCAATATAAACTCAATTGGGTCTTACAGCAACCATGTAAGGATTTAAGATTGTAAACACAAAATTCAACTCAAACTCAAGCACAGCACAAACAAGTTTAATTTGATCTCGTTTAATATGAATAAGAAAATATGAGAGAGAGAGAGAAATGCGCATCGATTCTTAATCGAGTTAGTTAACTAATTTGCACTTTTTGAGTAACTTAATAAATAAATATTAGGCATCTTCTTTTTATCATGCTTTACTAATTAATGGACTAAAAAAATAGTCATGAAATTAATAGGCTCATAAAAGTTATCGTATAAGTGTTTGGCAGACCCTAATGACTATGAGTCTATGATCGATAATCGTGACCTAATTACACCAACTTTGTGATACATTTATTTTATAGCAAATAATTCATACTACTCTAATACTTTTTGTTTGAGCCTCATACTAGATACTCATATTAACAAGGGAATGTCAAAAGATATTTTTAGAGGACTCAAAACACAGTATTTTTACTTGCAATAAAAGTATTAAAATTTTAATCAATTAAATAAATAAGGATTTAAATAAAAATAAGATAAAACTACTCAAATTCAATAAATGTAAGGCGATATATTTTTTTCGTTTAATTTTGCTCATCGAGTTTATTAGAGAAGATGCCACATAGCTGGATGAACATATAAATGTGTATCTTAAATATGATTCAGGAGCACTATGCCAAAAAAAATTGACGAAAATACATCACTTTTATATTTTACAATGTTATTTATTCACTTTGACCCCTATTATCTAATTGGTCAAAATTAAAGTATTTCTACTACAATTATCCATTTTCGATAACTAGTTTAGTTATTATTAACCGTTAATAAATAATGATAATAATAAATTACACTATTAAATATCCGTTCGTATAAATTTATAACTACTAAATGGATAAGATAAAATTTTCTATAACAACGAATTGGAACAAAGAAGAATATAAATATAATATATGAAAAAGGATTACAAAAGTTTATGAATAAGCTTTTGACTAAATTTATTAATCCAACACCTAAAAATTTGGATTTCGCGTAAAATCTGGATTTAGAACATTGGATTCAGAACTTCTGGTTCATGGTAAAATCCAGAATCACAATTTCTGATTCATGATTACCCAAAATCCGGATTTCCATGGCCCAAAAGCCATTAAATCAAAGGATACAATTGCCTGGATTTTTTTTTTTTTGGTTAAAAAACTTAATCAACAAACTTTTTCAACCGGTTTTTATTATTATTATTATAACAACAATAATTAAACATGCTTCCATAATTCGTAACATTTTTACACCTATAAATACCACTTCTCACCAGGAATTATTTCATTGAAATCCAATTTTCCACTCTCAATCTCTCAATATTATTCACCTATCTCTCATTTTATTTGTTTATTATACAATTTTATGATAGATTACAAACTTAAAATGACGGATCATTACACTTCAACCTCTACGACTTGGCTCCAGCTCGATTTGAGGGGCCACAACAACATTTTACCAACGCTCTGATCACCGGCAACTTTGCCGGCTACCAAGGACGAGGCTTTTCCTGAGCGGGTACTAGTCAACAGGTACGTCAACACTCATATTTCGATTCTGTTATCAATAACCACAACGTCCCGATGAATCTACCGCCTCATAATTATGGTGGCCATCCTTAACCACAACCACAACAAAATCCCAACCAAGTCCAAGTGAGAATCTTTGTTATTTAAATAAACAATAGATATGTTCATTTGATTTTCTGTGATACAGATTCGTTAAACTTTGACCCGCTTACAACACGACACGCTCTGGCAGGTCGGGTTAGCCCGAGTCAAGGAAGTGACCGCAGAAACAATGACTTAAACAACACTACTTGGGATTCTGCTAGTCTGTGCATCAATGATTTCAACAAATGGTGCGACATTTTGCCAATCCCTTTATCTCCATCAGGGAATATATACGCTCTAAGATGGTGGAAATCCAAGAAACGTGAATATCCAATTATATCATTGATGGTGTGTTAAGTCCTAACGTTTTTGGTGTCTACAGTTTTGTGAGACACAACTTTCTCTTGTACCAGACGCATTTTGAGCAGCTGAGGGAAATCACTAAACCTGATTATGGTGGAAATCACCTTGCTATGTAAAGACTAGCTCCAAGCCAAAGAACGAACTCAAGAAGAATCGGGCAACAACGATGATGTATATAATGATTTTTGTTAAGACATAATTTCTCGTTTTAGCAAGATAATTATGTGAGATGCGTAAAACAATAGGAAAATAAAGCGAGTGCAGAAAAGTAAAGAACACAGAGACTTTTCATTAACGCAGTTCTGACTATCCCTTGTGAATAACGTACTTCTGTGGGGCGCTCACCCAAATTGATCAACCAAGAGATTACAAAAGATGATTACAAACAGCAATACATATGGACCCAAAGCGTAAAAAAGACTCCCCTTTGATGTTACACCATCATTTTAGACGTCCAGCACTTGAAATCTCGATGGTCGCAAGATCCTCGTGCACTTACTAGCAGCAAACATCCCGTCCTTCTTCACTTCACTTGTGAATCGCTAGTTTCCTTCTCCCGAAGGTTTGTCTCAGATTATCTCTGTAAGTGCTATCAATTTAGGACCTCAATAGTCGGACATATAAGAGCTGCACAATTCATGTTTTCATGTCTTGATGACGAGATTCAGCTCTTTGATTTTCTTTAATGATAGCAATAACGAGCATGATCACTTCTTTTAATACGACTCATCATTCCTCATTCAACACATGCGAGGTCGAATCAATCGGATCTTGATTGAGGATCCGCACGAACCTGTACATATGCGGTACATATGCGGCGACTTAATGGACTTGCCTTAAATATCATACATTTTTTAAGGAATATCTTACATTTTTTATAACATTAGATATAGATGACAATGATTTTTATAAATAAGCCAACAAATAATCATGAATACTTAATAATGAAATCGTAGAAATCATGATCCAACAATTTCAATTCCGGGGAATATTCGTTTTTTTTATGTATTTGTTTATAAATTTCCATATTCAATGTATTTTATCATTTCATAAATCAAGAAACATGGTATTTTTATTATCGGCTAAATTTTTTAAGGTATTCATTTCAGGAATTGTAACGCTCTTGCAGGTCTATCGAATTAACGGCTAATATGAGTCTATTTTAGCGTGTTTTTTTCTCAGTCACACGCTTCTTGAGAAACTTCCCAGGAGGTTACCTATCTCAGGATTACTCCAAGTCAAGCACGCTTAATTTTGGAGTTCTTATGAACGAGCTACCGAAAAGAATATGTATCTTGATGACATAGGTAGTACCAATCAATTCTTTCAAGCTTCTTCGACTATACAGTCCCATACCTGTATGATCTCAGATAACCGTGCAGTCTCATAACTGCACAGTTTCGGGAACGTCGCATCAGCACATCTCCTCGCCCAAGCAATGCGGGACTGCACAACTTACCCGTTCCTGCCCTCTCGGCTCACGGTATTGATGATTGTCACATGAATTTCCTGTAATGATTAATACTTAGGGTTAAAACTAAATATTTATTATTTTTCGGGTAGAATTAATACATTCTTAAAATTAGAAACTTAAAAAAAGAATATAACTTCGAGCAAACCCAAGACCAAATCTTTAATTTTGGTTTCAGACCGGAACCAAAAGTTCCACCTCTGAAAATGTCTGAAACTAAAAAATATTTAGTTCTGCTTTTCCCCGAAATTGTGAAATACAGAAACTCGGGATTTCTTCATGTATTTACAATTTTAGTTTTGACTTAAAAAAGCGTGGGGGCAGTAATAGTCTTCCTCTCTTTTTTTTTTTTTTTTTTAAGAAAATAGTAATAGTCATTATAAACTTTATAATAGTACGTGAATTATTTTTATTTAAAACCCTAAATATATTGTCTCGCTCTCTGGGGCTTTGTGAACCCATGATGGCGACAATTGAATTTTATACCTATTTTAGAGAGGCCACTTTCCATGACAATTTAACTTCACATCCATTTCTCTTTTTCTTTTCTATCTTTTAAGAATTCATACTTATCCCACAACCATTCATATCTATTTACAAAAATTCAACACACTTTATAATAATCACACTATACCCCACGGCATAAAAGTTACGACTATATCATGCATACAATTATTTTCAAGGATAAGAACGATGGAGCCTCTTATTTTTCTAATAGTTTTTTCTGCATTAATCAAACATATTCTTATGTCTGTTTGCAAAAATATCTTAAATAAGATAAATTTTTACGTTTAAATTACCCAAAAAAGAGTGAAAGTGAAATCCAAATAGTCATAATTCTTTATTCTTTTAATACACCAATTATTTATTAAGAAATTTGGTAATGTAAATTTTGCAACACATTGATTTCAGACATCAATTATCGTTTCGAAAATCGGTATTCATTAGCAAAACAACAATTATCATCTAAACGACATTCGCGAGCAATGACGCTCGTTCAAAACTAAGTTGTAAGAAGTGTGGATTTGATAGTGTCTCAGAATGTGCTTACAAGAAGTTATTATTGTCTCCACACACACTCAAACTTGATTCGAATTCCTAATCTGAGAGACGAAGACGCGAGAGAACAATGTGAAATTTAGCGATAATTATGGCGTTCTATCAGCATCTCATCTTTCATTAAGTACTTAAGTTTTGACTAATTAAGTTGGCACATGCTTAAATTGAAAATATAATGATAATTTTTTTTAAAAGCAACACATATTTCTGTCCACTTTTTTTTTATGGATGCCGGTTAAACATTACATGTTATGATGGACGTTGGGTAATGCTGAATCGACGCATATTTAAGTCAACTTGACGTCGGCAATTGACCAACACTTGTATAACATTTTTTTTCTTCTCTTTCTCTCTAATTCACATCTAGTTTTCACTTTTATATTCTATTCAATCCCTCTCAAATATTTTCGGTTATTCTATTGGTTGAATCAATAGATCGGAAATGCATCTTATTATATCGATCTACCTTCTCGCCGATGCGCGATGATTTAACTTCGTAAATTATAGTTCATCGATACTTATATCATCGGATTATTTTGCCTCGCCGTTAAAGTTATTTCGTTATCAAAAAAATAATTCATACCCTTTCTAATTTGAAATGTTTGCCACTATATACTATAGTATACTACATGCAGGAAGATATACGTATTAATTATGTGTGTATGGTATATAGATATAGATATATACACATAATGGATTGGTGACAAGTACAATGTGAGGGAGAAACAGAAGGACTGACAAGTATCATCCCCACCTGTCAAATACACCTGTCCTTTTGATAACGACATGATTCTACCCCAACTTCCCACTACGTTATCTTCTTCAACATCCATATCATATCACACATATTTATACTTGACTAAACTATACTAATTTATATAATCCCTCTCTCTATATATATTATATACATATACGTGAAGCTTTGTTTAGGTTTAGTTATGCCTTACTATATAATATAATATTATAGATGACCAATAGATTAGTCTTTAGTGGGTGTTTGATCTCCTAACCTATTGGCTCCCATGAGCCTTTTAATTAATGAATCTCGCTTTGTAGAGATTATTCAAATGGCTAAGAGTATAAGACAAGTGGGAGAGATAGATCATTGATAAATATGATATATAATAATACATATTCATCCCTTTTTAACGTGAATTATTCATAAGTATTCTTTAGGATAACCTTGCCTGAGTTCTTTGAGCACTTTAATAAAGATTTGACATGATCATCACGATAGATCTTGGCGAACTCCCATGCATGCATGACTAAAATGATTTTGAGCTGAATAATTGTAATCGTATGGTTCGGTTTGTTTATATCATTATATATGATCAAAAGTGTTTTTTTTTTAATATGTATAACCAATTAAAAGTCTTCTGATACGAAAGGAAGCACGAGTGGAACTTAGGAAGGAAACACGATGACTCTATGAAGAGTTGAAAAGTGAGTATGACTATGCTATGCACGTGTATAAAGTCATATGGGAAATACTTCATAATTACCTTTTTTAATCTTATAATTAATCTAGATTTTTAAAGATCATATAAATGTCTTTACGAGGAAAGCTCATGGTATTCTCGTAAACACAAAGTCAAGCTGCAGAATTTGTCTTTGAGATTGAGTCTTTTGTGGAAAGTATGTCTCTTTTTTTTATCATTATTTGTTAGAATGAAAATTCAAATATAATTTTTCTTAAAATACTGTATTCCATTATATTACCAAGTTCACAAATATAAAATCAAGCAGTGTACCGGAATTTTTTCCGTCGTTCAAAGTATAACTAACAAGGAAAAGTACTAATTTGCAGTTTGCACGATGGTTAAAAATCAAATTTTGAATCTAAAAAATTTCCGAGCTTGAAAACATTTCATGATGAGAATAAAAAACTCGCATTTTTGTGCTTGGATGTCAAAGCTAAGCACCGAGTCATACATGTTGGGTAGTTTTTAGGGGTAGCAATTCGAGATTTGTACCGCGTCTTAGTCGTTTTTTACCTATTTTATGTAGACCCTGACCAGCGCCATTTATTAATCGTGTTAGAAGATGATCCCCAAACCCCTCCATTTTAAATACCGTATTTATCGTGTCTACTCGCTTAACTCATTTAACAGATTCACGTATTTAAAAAATGATAAATCAATCCAATGTATACTCATTTAACTTCATTTAATTATATTATCCAAGATTTTAAAATTTACTAACAATTGTTTATGTTAATCAATTGTACATACAATATAGAACATAAATGTCATAGTATTAATACATTTAATAGCGTATATAAAATGCGTAAAATGTAACTTTTATCCTTAATCGTGTCTAATTTGATCCCATCGTATTATCATGTTCGTGCCGTGTTTATCCGTTATTTAATTGTGTTCGACACGGTTAGACCTAATCCATTTTTGGTAGACTCAAACAAGTTTAAATCGTGTCGTAACTGTTTCGTGTTTCGTGTCCGGTCCCAAATTGCCACCCCTAGTTGTTTCGATTTATAATTCACTATGCATATATCATTTTTGAGCATGGGAACTCATACTCTTTATTGCACAAGAAGATAAACACGTTAAAAGCGAAAACACACTAGTCCGAACGCAACGGCTTACAAGTTGCCGAGCAAATAATTAAATTTGCTAGTTCCTTGTGGAGAATATAGTTTGTGTTTGCACTAGGGGTGAAAATTTTGTACTCGGTTCCCGGTTTTGTCCCGGTTCTGGTCCCGGTGCCGAACCGTTTTTAGCAAAAAATCAGTTTTTTCTTTTTAGTATAACCTAAAAAGGGACGTCCCGGTTCCGGTTTGAAAAACCAAAACTAAAACCAATTCAAAATATGAAATTCTCGGTTTTCTTGTCCCGGTTCCGGTTTTATGTCGTTTTGTTATAAGTTTGTCGTTTTTTAGCATGTCATTTCTTTTAAGTCGTTAACTATTATGTTCTCAATCTATTATTTCATATTTTTCAGCCCATTATTTTAACATGTCATTTATTTTTCAGTCATTACACGGTATTTTATTTAACACGTCATATCTTATATGTTGTTTTGTTATAAAAAATAATTTTTTTGTACTCGGTATTTACTATTTAGCATTTTAGACTCGGTTTTTTGCACTGAGATTTGAATTTGGTATTGTTAAGTTCACGACGTGAACTCGGATCTTGCATTTGTTTATTTTGTATTTTGCTTTTGTACTCGGATTTGGTATTTTACGTTTTGGATTTACTCGGATTTGGTATTTTACATTTTTTATTTACTCGGATTTGGTAATTTTCATGTTTCTATCTTGGATTTTGTCCCGGATTTGTCCCGAATTTTGGTCCTAAAAAAATCGGGATTTTAATTGGTGTCCTGGTCCCGGTCCCGGTTCTGATTTAAATAAAAAACAAGGATTTTTCTGAACCAAAACCGGGACAGAGAACTGTGTCCCGGCTTTTCCGGGACAGGGACAAAAAATAGTCAATTTCCCGGTTCCCGGTTCTGGTTTCAGCCCTAGTTTGCACGGTGCTATATATGTAAAAAATTGTTGTGCAAAGTAGCGCGTTTAGATGATCCTTAGTCTCTTTTTTCATCTGCGTGGGTTGCGTGGGTTGGCTATAGAGATCCTTTAAGGTTCAATGAGGAAGATGATCTCTTTCATATTAAATTTGAGCTTTCTTTCAATTTAATTGGTTAGTTGAACTAATCAATATTCAATTTGTTTGGTAAGTGAAACCATTCATATGTGTATTGTTTTTAAACGTTTTTCTAGGTTACTATTTAATCCAAATAAAACTCATCTTTCGACATCAAAATATTGTCCTTTGAATCTTTTATTGACTTCCCAAGTTAGTAAATAATTAACCTTGCCGAGGAAAAGGTGAAAATATATATATATATATATATATATATATATGATCAATTATACATATGATGTGTGTTTTGTTCACGTCACAATCTTTGTTTCCCTTTTCAAGGTTTAAGTCATAAGGTAAATAAATAATACATTTAAAGTTTTGAGTAAACATTAAGTCATTGACACTTCAATAAAATCAGTTTGTAACTAATCCAACAACTAGAAATCAAGACTGAAGCTTGTGTTTCTTGCCAATCAAACGACATATCGACTTATTATTACCGAGAATTAAATAGCGGGAATGAGAGACGTGTAAGAGTACATAAACTTAAAAGAAGTGAGGCTTGAAGCTAGGAGAATTCAGAAAAGATCTTGTAAACGTTGTAGCAAGCTAGAATCCTAAGGATCGAAACGCAAAGATTTCATCTATAATTAATTCATTAACAAGAATGAATGGTGATGCGTACACAGAAATGTTAGCTCATATTATCTGTGTTGTTTGAATCTGTTTTGCCACATTAATTCAATTTCAGAATTGTTAAGTTTTGATTGCAATTAATCACACATAAAGTGTTAATGCAGCAACAAAATGCAACTAAAAACATCCAGGTATACTAGTGAACAGAAATTAATTGAAATAATAAGATATAAAGATACTAATATATATTAGCATTTATTATTTATGATTTAAAAATATGTATTTTTTATGGCAAAAATATGTAGTTTTACTAGCATGATCATTAAACACATTTTGTCCAATTTTGTCCACTAAAAGTTAAAACATGACAGCCATGAAAAATCTTCACGTCAAATTAAACCTAAATTTATTAACAAAATAACAAAAAATGCTTGATTGAGATGTATATATATGATCTGTATTTCTCAATCGCGTAATAATTCCGATGGAGTTTCATCGAGAAGTACAAATTATACAGCATACTAATGGATTTTTTTTTTTAAATTTAAAAACCCGGAATTCATATATTTATGAGTATTATTTTCGTTGTTTTTTCAATTTTTATAAAATCTATGAATGTATCATGAGTTTTACAGCAATTTTATAATTATCGCAAGTTTTCGATTACTTTTGAATAATCTGTTTGGAAACCATACGCTTTGGTTCATTGCTTTGTTTTCCATTGACATTTTTCAACTATGGGCAACCCTTCGACATATCTACGGTTATCCATAAATAAATATATAATAAATTTTCTACCGACTTTCTCAGAATAATCATCAACCCGTCGATATATATATACCCGCGAGTTATTCACAAAATTTAATATATGAAACTATATATATATATATATGTGCATGCATGTGTATTTTATCATACTATATAGTATATTAGTAATTAGTATGTATATTATATATATATGTGCATGCATGTGTATTTTATCATACTATATAGTATATTAGTAATTAGTATGTATATTTCACTATAATATATATATATATATATAGTTCTGTTCTTCTTCTGAGTATATAATAGTGGTGAGAGTGAGAGTAAAGGTAACTTAGGTAAGGCGATTTTCCCGCCTTTGAAGGCACTGGATATCTGAATTATTAACTGAAACATTGCAGCTTTTCTTTTTCTTTTTTGGCAAAGCTTTTATCTTTCTTTCTTTCCATTTATGTCCTCGATAATATTTTTATGTATTTATTTGTACTATTATGATATATATATGAAGTCATCTTATTGTCACTTAATTATTCCTAGGTTATTTGAGCTAATTATAATTTGATTACTAAAACCTTTATTGTAGCTAAATTCATAAGATAAATGAACTATAACAATAGTAACAATTTCTTATTTTTAGACTGGTTATTGAGATTTAAATTTTTTATCAGATCGATACCTAGGTTTTAGAATTTTTCTTTTTATGCACTTGTAACATTAGTTTTATTTTTAAAATAACCGTAAGTGGGCCGTAGCAGCCGAAATGACAAATTTAATAACTTTAGCCGCATATAACAAATATTATGATTTAAATTATTCAGAAGTATAATTGAAAACTCAACCGAGGACATATATATAATAAGAACTAATGATGGCCAAAGTACTTAAAGTTTAATTAAAAAATCTTTCGTGTACTTAAAGTTTAAAAGTGATGGCAAAAATATCTAAAGTTGCACTTGGGACGTTAACTATTGATGTACGATTTTGTGTACGACAATTTACATCGTTACGGCAAAATCTATCTCGATTTGGGCAACAGTTAACAGGTAAGTTAACTGCGTTACGAGAATGGAGTTGTCAACGTTCCAAATGTTACTTTAGGTATTTTTGTCACTAATTTTAGACGTTGAGTACACGAGAGATTCTTTTGACGAAACTTAAAATATTTTTCCAATAATAATATTGTCGCTCGGAATATTCCACTATCTAGTGGAATCACGCGCGAGTATAGGCGCGTAACAAAGGTCGAGTGCTGGAATGTATAGCTGGCATTTTAAGTACTGTTCTTACGATGAGTTAGGGTTTCAGTCTTAGCTTGTAATTCATGGGAATAAACATTTGGATTTGATAGTTCCAAGCATTTTTATTTAACAAAAAAGCGTAAGAAACAACGAGATTTGTCCCTCCCTCACTTCCATCAAATTATAATAATGAGTCCTTGAATCAAAACCCATACATTTTATTTTATTTTATTTATACTTAAAATGACATTTCAATTAAAAAAAAGTGCCGTTTTTAAGGATTAAATGGAAGAAACTTGGTTGGAAGGTCATTTTCCTAGATTTCAATCCGAAATTTTTATTTATTTCAAAGAAGCAACAATAAGAAGAAATAAAGAGAAGAAATTAAGAGAAAAGGATTAGAGTGGCGGTCCTGAGATTATCGTGTTTAGTCGAGGCCTTAAATTAAAAAAAAAATATTAAGCCTTTAAGTATTTGAAAATTAAATAATTTTTTATATGTTATTAGGTATACAATAACATATCTATTAAATTGAGGCCCTTGATATTTGGGATCTGAGACGCGAGCCCTTAGAGATTTTGAGAAAGAGAGAATATAAAGATAAAAACATATTTAAATTAAGAAAAAAATGGATAATAAATTATAAAAGATAAAAACAAAGGCGTTTAGATGAAGGTTTTGCAAAAACATTCGAACAACATTCAGTTTGCAGGGCGACTCTTACAAAACCGTAATACAAAGCAAAGGATTTTAACTTAACACTATGATATTGAGGACGCTTTAGGCACATATAATTAATTTTTGGCAACGTTTTGAAACTATGTTGCTAAACATTAAAACTTCCGAAAGGCATAAAATTCGACCAAAAAACTTTGAAATTACTAAAATAATAAAGAGAGGAAGAATCCATGTACTATATATACGAGTTCCAAACTATAACATAAATATAAATATGTTGGTTTTTTTTTTTTCTTATCATCACTAAGTATTTATGCAATAAATTACGCTGTATTTCATATAGTCAAGACTTCATGACGATGTGCTTTAAAGTCTCATGAAATTGTGACTATATTGTCCTAGGTTTAACTATGTAATTGAGAGAGAGAGAGAGAGATAGAAGAGAGAGAGAGAGAGTAATTGTCGTTACATGATTAATTAGAAATAAAAAAAAATTAGGTTTATGAAATTGGAAAATCCAATTTGTCTCCTTAATTTCATGACGACACAAAGTCCCAAATGAGATATTATCGTATTTATTACTGTTAACCGACAGGAATATATATATATATATATATATATATACATATAATAGAAATACGTGCCGGGCATTTGTTTTAGTGATGTTTGCAAAACAATGGGCCTTCCAATAAATAATATTATTCAAAAGAGAATTATGGTAAAGTATCGAAATTATAATAAATTATGTCGGATGAATTCTAAGTTTCTTTTCATGTAAAAAAGTATTTATTTTTAGTGAAATGGTATTTCAATTAATACTTTAAAAAAATTATGAAAAAAGAGCTTCAATATTTTATAAAATATAATGATATACAAATAATATTTGTCTCTCGATGAATCTTTTTGAAAAGAAACTAGACAATCCATTAAGGTTTTTTTAACAAAATTTGAACAGAAAAACGAATTTTTATTAATATTAATATGATTATTTTCTAGATATATATGACTACTACTTTGGTATTTTTATCAATATTATTCAATAACATAATTATATATATATAATATTTATGTAATCAATGGCGTTTGGTTCGTTAAAATGTACGGCGGCTTTAAATGAATAATATTCATATTCTTCACAAGAAAGTTAAAGGCATCACTCTTTTTATAAAGTGCGATCTAGGGATAACCTTGTTTTGTTTCATAAATTTTAATTTAATTATTGCTTGCATTGATAAAATAATAGTGGTTTACAGTTTACACAAACTTATATTTATTATCAATAGAAATGTTAACCAAATCATCAATATTAAAGTACCGTAGAAAACGATGCTGTAAATAAATATGGTATTCATAAATTTAATTTAGTTATTGCTTGGATTGATAAAATAATAGTGGTTTACACTTTACAGTTTACAACTCTATACGTAAACTTATATTTATTATTTAATAGAAATGTTAACAAAATCATCAATATTAAAGTACCATAGAAACGATGCTGTAAATAAATATGGTATTCAGTTTTGTTTTTAAATATACGACGAAAATTAGAACTAGAATGTTTTGTTACAGTTGATTTTTTTGTTAATTTTTGAAATCGATTGTCGGATTAAAAATATCAACGGTTTAGATTGGACAAAAGTAAAACAATTTTTTTAAAAAAATTTAGAACTAAAAAATTATGGTTCCACATCTAATTACCGGAACCATAACTTCTTAATCTGAAAAAATTCAAAACCAGAACTTTAAAATTCCGGAATTTACTCAGATTTCCGAATTCTTATAGAGTATATACAGGTTTAGTACCTAAGTCATGGACTTTAATTAATAAATTTAGGATTTATATATATATTTTTTCAAATGACAAACTTCACAAAAATTGGTGACTGCTGATTCGACAATAATATCGATGTTAATTGACATAGAATATAATCGTTAGTATGAATTTATAATGCTTCAAATTAATAAAGAATTGATTGAGACAGAAATTTTGACTAATAATTTCAATCAGTTAAATTAATCAAATTCAAAATGGACAAAATTTTGAAAATAAAACCAAATGACTAATAATGATAAATATCAGTCGCACTCCGAAAATGCTATACATAAATGTATTTCTTCTCAGTTTCTTCTTAATTAACGCAACATTGCAATTATTAATAAAATAAAAGAACAAAATTTTGTGACACAAGTGTCTAATTTTGTAATAATTACGTCGATCTATTTTTAGTAACACTTATGCATAAAAACTATAAATAATTTAAAAGTTCAATTCTATTCATGTCTTGAAGTTTACTGAACGAGAAACACGTGTATGCTTCCGATTAAATTCTAAAAATATTTTGCTAAACACCTCATATAAAACTTATAAAAACGTACATGTAACCTAACTTCAGAGATATTAATTCAAAATAGACGAAATTAAACTTTGATATTATTTGATGAATGATCTTTTTGAATATATTAAGAATAGCAATTCATTTGGTACAAGATATGATACTAATATTACTGTAAATACATATTGTATATATATATAACTCGGGAAATAATATTTGACAGCGACGATACATTATTAATTTTTGCCAAATAAAACCAGAAAAGTAAATAATGAGATCAAATGATCAATCAAACAAACAAAACTGTATAGTCGCATTGCATGTGCCATGCACGTGTTAATCTGAATGAATAATTATGAGATTAAGACAATCACATCTTGAATCTGACAATCACAAGAGAATCTGACACACACAGTACTTGCTATATAAGCCTACAACACTACATGTTCTTCTCTATATCTATACATCACTTTCATTCTGTAACGACCGTTGGATCATAATGGACGGTCAGATTAGCACTTGCATGACGTGTAAAGTGATCTGACTACGTCGTTTGAGTGGCAAAACTTGAGCTAGCTGCCTAGCTAGCAAGCACTCAAAGATCACCAACAATGGAAGCATGCACAAACATCTTTTCTTTTTAGGTCTAGTATATATATTTAAAATTTAGAAATATAGTTTTTCTTTTCAAAATATAATTACATATCTATTTGTGACGAAAAATGTAAATTATAGTAATACAAACTTACGTGGGTTAATAGTCATGAGTTATCGTGAGTGTCTTTACTTTTTTTTTTTATGTATGTTATGAGTATAAGAAACTCATGGGCGTACCATTTGTTTTATAAGATACCGTTGAAATCTCAATTTTCTCCTACATAAATTTCGACAAGAAATTCAAAAATCTTTGTAGAGTTTTTTCGGCCTTTAAGATACTAAAATATATTAGTGAAATGTTGAAATTGAAATTATTGAATAGAAAATTAGGGTTGATTTGCAATAGGGTTGATTTGAAAATTCTTAACCATTTGTTTTATAAGATACCGTTGAAATCTCAATTTTCTCCTACATAAATTTCGACAAGAAATTCAAAAATCTTTGTAGAGTTTTTTCGGCCTTTAAGATACTAAAATATATTAGTGAAATGTTGAAATTGAAATTATTGAATAGAAAATTAGGGTTGATTTGCAATAGGGTTGATTTGAAAATTCTTAACCATTTGTTTTATAAGATACCGTTGAAATCTCAGTTTTCTCGTACATAAATTTCGAAAAGAAATTCAAAAATCTTTGTAGAGTTTTTTCGGCCTTTAAGATACTAAAATATATTAGTGAAATGTTGAAATTGAAATTATTGAATAGAAAATTAGGGTTGATTTGCAATAGGGTTGATTTGAAAATTCTTAAGAAATTAATTGAACATTAGAAAAATAGAGGTAAATAATTATCAGATTCAATTCTCGCAAATTGCAAACAATAAACTCTGAGCGCACAACGGGTACTGATAAAAAATTAGAAATCGCAATCAATGGGTAGAGCACAAAACTATTAGATGAATTGCAAGAATTTTGTAACAGTGATTATATATATATAAATAATTAGTATAAGTAAATATGATATCCAATACATATATGATATCAAGCGTTTAAGTAGGGTTAATATGAAAATAGATTTTTTAATATAGGATTTTGAGGGGGTTTAATATCAAATTTGAAGGAGAAAATTGAAGAAAACGTTGAAAATATGGGTTCTTTGCGGTTATTTGTGTGCAAATTGGATGAAATGGGTTTAAGTTCTGGCTCTCCGTCGTATGGTGTAAAACGTCGATTTTACTTTTTAGTGCAACCTCAAAATTGCGGCTTTTCTTACCGCGATTTTTAAACCTTTGGTAATAATAGTATTGTTAAGTTACACTCATATAGTATATTTTAATTATTTTAGACATAAAAAAGTATCCAGAAATAAAAGGTATAATAAAAACCATGACTAAAATAGCTGTAAATAAACAAATAATAAAGGCCAGAAAATCAATACAAATATTACATAATTAGTCAAATATAAGCAAGTAATTAATCAAATCAAATCAAATGACATGCATGAATCTGCGTGGTTTCGTGATGGCCTCGAAGATCTCTTTGGCTATTCCGGCATTCTCGGCCTCGCGAAGGGAAACCCAGAAAAGAGCATACGTGTCGCTGACCACCAGGTCTCCGGCGAGTGCGTTGACTCTGGATGTGAGAAAAGTCAACGCTCGCATGAGGCTAGCGAAGAGGAAGAACCGTAGTCTGAACACGGACAAGGGAGAAGATGATGACAGTGAAATGTATCGACTTTCTTTCTTTCTTTAAGATTGCTTTCTCATTACATACATGGTATATATATTTGTATGTGTGGAGTACTATAGTTAGGGTTAGCTAGTTGACTTTTGATAAGAGTGCGGGTAAGAGTTTGTGGTCGGAATCTGTTTGATGATTAGTGTTGGAAATTTCTTCGAGGTTGAAAACGTAGCACGGGGTGTCCTGAATTTAGACTAGGGCCGGATATTTATAATTTGAAATGGAAAATTGAAAAATAGGATGTCAGAAATTAAAAAAAGGGTATACTTTGTAATTGTTTACCGTTAGGGTTAATTGCAATTATTAAGCTTTACGGTAAGAGTTAATTAATGACCGAAATCTATATTTTCTGGCACGACTTCATCGAAGTTTTGTGGTGCTACGTAAAATTATGTATGTTTGTAAGTGTCTATAGTTAGGGTTAGTTGCATGTGTTTAGCTCTAAGGTAAGAATTTCTAACCGGAAATTTTATGGCACGGACCATTTCGAAGTTTCATGGTGCAACGTGAAATTCGATTTTTTTTAAGGGCTTTTCGATCGGAGGAAGTTACGATGGGCGGAGAAATCTTAGTGGGCGGAATAATTATAATATAAAGTAAAAAAAAAATTAACATGTAAAAATGTTCATTTTTAATGTATGTTGAATAATCATAATGAATTTACTTTATATGTGCATTTTTAAACCTCGTTAACCTAGCTGAATTGGTACTATATTTTCCGTCATTGTAACCAATTTCCCGTCATGATCAACTATTGCAGCCTACAAAATGCGGAGACTGAGGCTGAGGAACCCGTGTGGAACGACAAACAGAGAAGCATTATTTCTGCCGTCACAGCCGGCGAATCCGTATCTATCATGGGCTCCGCCGGAACCGGAAAGACTGTCTTGCTGAAGCACCTCATCATGTTGCTGAAGAAACGGCACAAGTGGCGGGGCGTTTTCGTCACGGCGCCCACTGGTGTCGCTGCCTGCGCTCTGAACGGCCAGACCCTCCACTCGTTCGCCGGCCTGCGCCCAATGACAGACGATCCCGTGAAGGAAGCAATAACTAACGATAAGGCCTGCGAGAGATGGAAAAGTGCCGGGGCGTTGGTCATCGACGAGATCAGCATGATCGGCTGCGAGTTGTTCGATACTCTTGAAAAAATGGCAAGGGAGATTCGCAGGAAAGATTCTGTCTGGGGAGGAATTCAGCTCGTTGTGAGTGGCGATTTCTTCCAGCTACCACCGATTCCAAAGGACAAAGACGACGGTGATCCACCCGCACCCCCGCCCGATAAGGAATTCGCCTTCGAAGCCGATTGTTGGGGTTCCAGTTTCAGTCTCCACGTCGAGCTCGAGAGGGTTTACCGGCAATCGGACTCTGATTTGATCGAGATGCTTCAGTCCGTAAGGAGAGGAAAGCAAGATCATGCCGCGTTGAAGATCTTGGAGCATTCCTGCTCCAAAACCGGGCCTCATCCGTCGGTGATCGAACTCAACCCGATGAAGAAAGAAGTGAAGAGAGTGAACGAAGCAAGGTTAAAGAGCCTGAACCGAGAACCTAGAATCTTTAGAGCCGTTGAAAAAGGGCCCAGTCAGCGATGGCTGAGACAGATCAGGCAAGGGACGCTACCGGACGAGGTAGCAATCTGTGAAGGCGCGAGAGTGATGCTGGTCAAGAATATCGACACGCAACACAGATTGGTCAACGGAGCCACCGGGACTGTCGTCGGGTTCGACGATGACGAGTTCCCGCATGTTTGTTTTGATTACCAGAAGGCTCACCCGAAGGTTGTGCAGTTCTACAATGACCTCACTGCCGGAAAAGTGCCACATCACCGGCAATGACAAATCAATCGACTGAGTTCCGTCAAAGCTTAGGCGAAAATATTCGAGATTTGGTTACACGACATTTTTAAGTACAAATTATTTTTGTGTACCAAGTTCATTATGAGATCATTATATGCTAATTATTAACCCTATTTTGATATAATCAAAGTTTTGTTGGAAGATTATGTGGAGAACTTGTTTGCAAAAGAAGATTATTATTTGAGGCCTTAAATATATTATTAATGAATATCTGTATCAGTCAGTGAGACACAATGTCAGACAAAAACTATTATACGTACAAGCCTTAAATGAGAAAATAAAAAATAAAAAAATTGTAAAGCATGTACATTTTTTTTCCGGCTATATATATGCACAAGTTTTGAAATGTTCGGGATCCACGGGAACATTCTCCGGTGATGAGGTTCGGTGTTGAGTTGTCGATGGTGATCGGTCCCGTAATTGTGAAATGAAATCCTAGCTAATTCTGTTACGGCTAGCTTTTATTGATACCCTTTTTAAGTATAATCATATCGTATGCTTATATATATATATATATATATATATATACATGTTCTTGATACAATAATAAAATGAGCTAGGTAGTCTCTAAAAAGATGAGGTAGGTTTAATCCTATTTTTAAAAAATATTATATCTAACTAATAAAAGAAAGAACTACACGAATGTGATCAAAGCATTGAGAAATAAGCAATTACAAAGTGATCTGAGAATTTAGTATCCTAAGATCGGAGCATTGAAAATTGTAATTTTTATAAGGTTTTCATTTATTTTTTATTTTTTCTTATTAGTATATATATATAAAAGGAAGATCTCAAGTGATGACATGACAAGCTAGATTCAAAGGAATAGAATAGCGAAAGAGAGGAAAAACTAACTATTATAATTTTAGTGTATAAAATACGTCGTTTATACGTTACATAGTAGCATGGTATACACAAGTCTTCCAGCTCAGAAGTTTCGTTGTCTTAATAGCTAACCATAACCGTCACCGTTAAAATAAGTAACCGGTCTATACTTAAAAATTTGTTATTTGTCATTGATTCGAGACTTCTTAGTAAGATAATAACCGGTCAACACTGTCGTTGAATCATGGTTTTGTATATAACAAGGTTCTAAAACAAACGAATTGATTTCATGTGAGATAAACTCTATAATGCCACGCACAAATGCTTAATACAATCATCGATCTTTATTTATAATTTTAAGTCTTTCAAATTACTTCATTTTTTGCTAATGTGGGACTTTTTTAATATTAAAAGAGGAATGAATCAAATGTTAGAAGAGGAATGAATCAATTGCATGCACTTAAAATAGGATTAATAATAACTACATGAACAAAGAATACATTTGAATATAAGTTAAAATTAAGTGTCATCAAATTAATCAATTGCATGGTGATTTTTATTTTTTTAGAATACAAATTCGTAAAAGAAAAATGAAAATCACAAATCATTTGATAATTTTCTGGTGTCCTTATTTTGTTGTTAATCGTTTTTTTATTTCATCAGAAAATATTTTTCTGTATTGAAAATTGAGTTTAGTGTATTTTATTTCCTTTGAACATACAAAACCACGGAAAAGCGTACGTGATATATGTTTCAACTCACATGTTCTTATATTGATTGTCATTGTCTATTATTTTTCATATATATATATACATATATTCACATAAGTAACTATCAGATTTCAGAAAGAAATAGACACATGACCAGACAAGAATATATGTTGCATCTTATATATACATAATACATAGACTATTTATATTCGATATATATATATAGGCTTATTATATCATTTGTAAACACTCGTGTCACTTCCACGTTTTAGTCATGTTACATTCTTTCAAGTAAATATGATTTAAGAAAATGTTAAAAACATGCTAATTAAATGTTGAGATTTGAGACTGCTCACATTATTAATTTTCAAGTTCAAGTATATAGAAGCCTTGATGCAAATCTTTGAAAGAGGAAATGTATTCATGACTTCTCAAAAAGGTTTAAAATTAAAATATTTTCGCCCGCGCGGTTCATCCCACTAGTTATTTTATAAATTAAAGATAAAATATATAAATTTTGAGCTATAGTAATCCGCAAGCCCGAAAATTCAGTTTGAAACCCGGAGCTGAAAAAACAGATAAAATAGCCCTTTTTCTAAATTGAATTTCGGATCCCGATACCTACATCGAGAACAAAAACGAATTTAATCAAAATACTTATTATGTTAATAACCAATTTAATACTTTCTATATGCATAAATTTTCAGGGTTTTGGTTTGATATTTCTAATACCCAACAATCTGAACTTATAGGTTGTATCTACCATCTTGTATACTATTTTTATTAATGCTTAATTATGTATTATTGCTTGACCAATTTCCCAAAATCGATTTTCAGATACCTATAATCCGGTTCCGGTTTCCGGGTATCGGAAAAACGGTGGCCACAATACCCGGTGCATCTTTATATTTTTTTTCTTTTTCAAAATGTTAAATAAAATTGAGTCCCAAAAATACACTTGATAGTTGGTGCATTACACGGTATGAGCTCCAAAATCTCTGTGGATATTCCGTAAATCTTGGTTGTGCGTTGACCCAGTTGGAAGAAAACATGTCGTTGACCTGGTCGTTGACGAATGCGTTGACTCTTTGTGCGAGAAAACTCAGCACCAACTCCAGCCCTCGCGCCAGACAAGCGAAGCTGAAGAAGTCTAGATGTTCGACACAATGTCTGTCTGAAAGAAAGGTAGCAACTAAAATTGTTACTTTTGGGACCGGGTCCGCGTTCTTGGCCCGGCCCGCCCCGTCCCGTTCCAAAGTTTAGTTTTGCAACATAAAATTTGATATATCGGTTTCGGCCAAATGGGCATGTTTATGTAGGTTTGATAAGGGATTAACGTGACTTGCGTTTTTAGTAAGGGTGAAATTGGGACGGGGAACCGAGATTTTCACTCTTCCATGCCCCGGTTCCGGAGTCTTCGCGGTTTTTTCAATCTTCCCCCATCCAAGTCTCGATTTGGAAATCTTTTTTTTTTTTTTTTACATTCGAGAAACTTGATGGAACAACAAAAACTTTTTTCGTAATTTTTTTTCTTGTGGGTAAATCTCTTTTGCGGTGTTTGATATCTAACAGTAAACTGACTCGGCTCTAGACGATTATCGCAGCCTTTACAAAAGAAGAAGCAAAATGCGGAGACGGAGGCGGTGAAACCCGTGTGGAACGAAAAACACAAAAGCATAATTTCTGCCGTCGAAGAGGGAAAATCCGTATTCATCACGGGCTCTGCCGGAACTGGAAAGACTCTCTTGTTGCAGCACCTCATCGAGTTGCTACAGAAACGGCACAAGCCGTCAGAGGTCTTCGTAACAGCGCTCACCGGCGTCGCGGCCTGCGCTTTGAAGGGTCAGACCCTCCACTCGTTTGCCGGCATTGTGCGCCCAATGGCAAGCAGGGAGGGTCTCGTGGGTCAAGTCACATCTAACAAGAAGGCCTGCGAGAGATGGACGAGCGTCAAGGCATTGGTTATCGACGAGATCAGCATGGTTGAGGGCGAGCTGTTCGACACGCTTGAAAACATCGCAAGGGAGATTCGCGGTGTTAATTCCGTCTGGGGAGGAATTCAGCTCGTGGTGACCGGCGATTTCTTCCAGCTACCGCCGATTCTGAAATATGACGGTTCTTCTCCAGTCGGTAAGGAATTCGCCTTCGAAGCAGATTGTTGGGGCTCCAGTTTTGGTCTCCACGTCGAGCTCGAGAGGGTTTACCGACAATCGGACCCGAAACTGATCGAGATGCTTCAATCCATAAGGAGAGGAGAGCGAGATCCTGCCGGGTTGAAGCTCTTGAAGCAATCTTGTTCCAAAACAGATCCCGATTCTTCGGTGGTCGAGCTCTATCCGAGGAACAGCGACGTGCTGAGAGTGAACTCGGAGAGGTTAAAGAGCCTGAACCAAAAACCTTTAATCTTTACAGCGGTTGAAAAAGGCAGTCAGCAATGTCAGCAGCTACGGCTAGGGACGGTCCCCGACGAGATCGTGCTCTGCGAAGGTGCGAGAGTGATGCTGGTCAAGAATCTGGACACGCAACGCAAGCTGGTCAACGGTGCCACCGGAACTATCGTCCGTTTCAGCGACGAGCTTTTTCCAGTGGTGAGATTCGATTTCGGGGCGACGATGGTGATTGAGCCGGAGACTTGGACCGCGGAGGAAGGGAAGAAGGTGGTAGCGAGAAGGACGCAGATACCGCTCGTCTTGGCGTGGTCGGTGAGCGTCCACAAGTGCCAGGGAATGACCCTCGATCGCCTGAGAACAGATCTGTCCAGAGCTTTTGGGTACGGAATGGTGTACGTCGCACTCTCTCGCGTCCGAAGCTTGGACGGGCTTCACTTGTCGGGATTCAGCCCTCGCACGATCAAGGCTCACCCGAAGGTTGTGCAGTTCTACAAGGACCTTGCTGCCGGAAAGTGCCACGTCACTGGCAATGGCAGATCGGTCGACTGAGTTTGCATCGGTAAAAGTGCAAAGCGCGATATACTAACTTTTTTCAGAACATTTAATTTTTTGTTGCAAGTTCATGTTGAGGTGCTAGTTGATATCGCAATTAGTGATAATAGAATTATTATTAATTAATATTTTAATTAGTGATCAGCATCTTCCAAGCAATTAACATCTCTATTAACAGAAGAAATTTTGGACAAAATGTGGCTAGCGATTCAAGTTTTGGGTCATTGTCTTGATAGAGAAATAAATAAATGAACAAAATTTGAAAAAATAGCGGTCATCTGGAAGAGCGAGAGCGGGAACGGCTGCTCGGATCAGCACGATCCCTCGTCAAGAAAGCCTCGATCCTCTGAAAGCATAGCAGTCGCCTCATACCCTGCATAAATATGTCAACAATGAGACTATGAGATAGCTTGCCATGCAAGGCAAATGTAAGAGGAAGAGAAAGATCCGACCTTCCATTTCCTTTTCCGGGAGAATTGACCGTACATGTCTTCTAATCTCCTTATTATTTGCCTAAACGTCGGTCTCTTCATCGGTTCGTTGTTCCAACAATCAATGATCAACCTGTAAATAAAACAAAATCATCCTTCTTTAAATGGGTACAGAAGATGAATCAATCCAATCGAAGCACTATAATAGAGCCCGGGATAAAAAAAAAATCACACAAACCAACAGGAAATCATGAGACGCTGAATTCCCGGATACTTTTATTGATAATCAACTCAAAATAACAAGTCCAAAAGAAAATCAACTCGGCCTAAAGCACCGAGGGAAAGGCGCCTCTATGGTAACCCAAGTCACCACTTATTGTTAAAATACCGAAAAAGACGTAGTAGACACATATTACACAAAATGACCGAATTGCCCCTCTTCCTCCGATTTTACAAACATATTTACAATCGGCCTAACACACTATTAAAATACCTATTTACAAACACCATCCCCACAATTTTATTTTTTTAAATAAGGCTCTGAAGTAAGAAAGATCAAACTTAATCGAAATATTAAAATGTCCGGAAGGAACTTACTGCTTCAAGCCGTGCGCATAATTCCTAGCTGGAGCGTTAAATGGCGGGCGTTCGTTTGCAACATATGCTTTTGGAACTTCTTGTTGCGACTTGAACGAAAATGGTAGACGCCCTTCGATCATCTAAGGTGGGATAAAATATGATTATGGGCTCTAATCGTTTCAAGTCAAAGTCCATAATCTCTAGTAGGCACAGTAATAGAGTTCTCGATAGATTTCATGTCTTTGGAATGGCTTAGACAATATAAACCGAAAGAAGACCAAATCAGAGTAACGACAACCCAATTTTTGATCTCCAAAAAGATATATTTCGGACCAAATGAATTATTGGGTTTTTTTAGGACCCGGAATAGAAATCCAAGACAAACAAGAGAACTTTATTGATAAAAGTAACCCCAGTCTTTAAGTCAAAACATGCAGCTAATCCTAATATTGAGCACTTGTGTAAGAAGCTAAGATATCTAAATCAACCTTAAAACAAAATTAATGACGTTATATAGCGGGTCACAGAGAGAGGAGGCAAATTACCTCCTGCAAAATCAGAGCAAACGAGAAGACGTCCACTTTGGTATCGTATTCTTCGTTTCTGTACACTTCAGGAGCAACATATCGCCCTGCTCAAGAACAACGATCAAGTCAAAAACGTATGTAATTAAATAAGACTGCACAACTAGTCAAGAGCATGGAAGAAATCGCCTGTATTGCAACATAAAATTGACCTATAAGTCGAAAAATATGGAAAATACAGTTATAAATGAGGTAACATACAAGACTCGTCTTCACAAGTAACAGGTCTTTCTTCTCTTATCGTCTTTGCAACTTTCAATAGCTTACTGACCCCAAAGTCGGCCACTTTCAGATGCCCAGAATCATCCCGCAGCAAATTCCTGTCATCTTACTTATGACAATCAACTCTCACATGCTTGAGACTTCTGCGTAAATACTGAAATATAGGAGTTGTATAACAAGCTATATATTTTCATGTGAACTCTCTTTTCACGTATTCCCGGAAACCTATAACCTAAATTGATTCTAATTGAGTATTTATCTTCCAATTTCATGAGGAAAAGTACCGACTCAATCTATTTTCATTGACCTAACAAAGAGCCACCGAACTGGCACACACAGAGATGGAGAGATTGAGATAACATACGAAGGCTCAAGATCTCGATGAATAATTGCCTCGGGTTTGTGTTCATGTAAATAGTTCATTCCCCTGCAATATACAGAAGGAAAATAAGAGAAAAGTATTCATCTAATAAAAGAAAAATATACATCTAGGTTCAGAAGCTAAAGACCAAGAACCAACAGTTAAATGACTAATTCATTTAATTACAATAAAAACTAAACAAGTAACCCTCAACCGATCTCTAAACAAAGAGAAAGCTCTTTAACGGTTATAATTAGTAGATATGAAGAACATTTTCCAACGGAGATTCAATTTTTTTAACCAGGATCATCTACCTAAAGAGCTGAAAGCACTATCAAAACATAAGTCGACGCTAACTAAAGGAGAGAATGAAATTATCGCAAACACATGCATCACAGAAGAAAATTTCAAATAAAAATAAATAAATTTTAAACAAAACTCAATTATGTAAGCCAGTTAACTGACCTAGCAATGTCTAGCGCAAATTTTAGTGCCACTATTGGCTTTAAGGAACCTTTTCTTCTCAGGTATGCACGGAAGTCTCCCTGCAGAAGCGGGAATACAGATGTTACAAATAAAAATATAGATTTTACTCACTGTAAACCAATAAAAAAATTGAGATTGTTGAATCCGAAAATGTGGCATTAACGGATGTTGATAATTTTTGAATATTTATGTCAAAAATCGACTTATATCTAATTTAGAAATGCAGTAATGTAGAGATGAATAAGTGAGATCTAATAACAGAGGTAGATAATTGATTTTCTGCTTATTTCTTGTATATATCGATTGACTTATATGGCGAATGTAGTATAATTATTATATTTTAGAATTTTCCATCCACTAAGGTTTTTAGTAATTTCATTCGGCGCATAAACCATTTTTTCACTTGATAAACAGCATGGTTTTTAGTAATTTCATTCGGCACATAAACCATTTTTTCACTTGATAAACAGCATGACAAAAAATGATGACCCGAGTCAATTCTAGTTATCTAAGATAGAAATTAAGCTACGGAAAATGATGAATGAAGCTACATAAAGAAATTAACATAAAGTTTGTTTTTACCTTAGGTAGGTACTCTGTTACAATCATCATTGGACTGCTTTGCGTTACAGCACCCAGGAATTGGACGATATTTGGATGGCGTAACTGTTGAAGTAAAGCAAGCTCGTCCCTGAACGCCTTTCTGATTTTCCATCAAGTCATCAACTTCAGTCAGAATACAGATTCGAGACCTGGGTTTAGACTTGTATGTTACAACAGAAAATATAGCAGGGGAGAAACTAATAGAGTTAGACCAACTAACACTTTATCCTCGTCGATAAATAATTCCTCGCCAAGTCTTTTAACGGCAACTTCAATCCCACGCCACGATGCTATGCGAAACGTTCCCTGCAATATATTATATTCAGATACATTTCTAGTAGTCTCCACTCTCCATAATTAAAAAGGAATATTGAATGTCCTAAGCATTGGTATAGGATTCTAGCCACAAATAGTACTAAAAGCATGGGAGACTGAGGTGATGAACCCCCGATTACTATATTTCGAATCATCAATGATCACAAGAATGAGAAGAAGGTCAAAGTTCTCCAAAAGATGTCCGAGGCAAACAAGCAAATCAAACATGCCAACTGAATAGTGCCTACTTAAGTGATCAGGGGGAAACCCGAAACCCGATCACTTTACTTTTACAAAAATACCCCTACTTGAACTATTAAAATATGATAGCACCTAGTTTTTCGGATTCGTAATTAACAAGCATAAACGATCGACAAGTCCTTCCTCCTCCGACCAGTGAGGACTAACACATAGTTGAACACATTGAACTACTGATAAGATTACACTTAACCCGAAACCTTACTCGAGGTTTAAAAATCGCAGAGCCAATTTTTGATACATTGCTAGTAGTCTCACTTAACAAAGAGAAAACTGAAAGCAAATTTAGAGTTTCTGAACTACCGATTAGCTCGCACTAGTGTGTCAGTAAATTACCTTGGTAATATCTACACTGTTGGAAAAATCAAGCTCCGAGGGACCGATTTCGTATTCCGGAACTTCGACTGCGTTTTCGACGTGCATAGGATTGTGCGCCACCTGTAATTCCCAACAATGCGAAACCAAAATCAGCACTATAAAGCAGACTCCATTGACACTACAAGAAGAACTGGATAACAGTTCATCTCAGTCGAGTCATCTCATCGATTTACCAGAACGTACCGGGAGTTTCGCCCCGCGCTCCTCCAAGAGTTTGATCACATCTTGATTCTTGTAAAACACGGCATCTGCAAGAGGCTGTATTAAACCAATCCTAGGCGACTTAGTAACAAACACTCTTGATAAAAATGATAATGGTTTCGTCATTGGCGAATCACCAAACTAGTTTAAGATCACCAAGTGAGATTCATAGATCAATTCTTCTGTATCATCGGCACAATGCAGGTCATATACACAATGTCGCGACGATTCTTGAGCTCGAAACTCCGAATCGAAATCGAAAAGAGTCGAGATTAGGGCTCGGAGGCTCACCGTGCTTCCCCAGCGGTCGCGGGGGTCGAGGTCGGCGCCGCGGTCGAGGAGGAGGCGGACGACGTCGGGGCGGCCCTGGCAGGCGGCGACGTGGAGAGCCGTGCGGTCGTCGACGTCGTGGAAGTTGACATTGACGCCGGAGTCAAGAAGCTCCAAGATCCCGTCGAAGTCGCCCTCGTTGGCCGAGTACATCAGCCGGACGCGCGCGTCGACGGACGCCTCCTCCGCCGAGGCGAACTCGCCGGAGTCGCCGCCGCGGTCGGGCTTCAGCGAGGACTGCTTGCCGAGAGCGAAGCGTGGTCGAGCTTCGAGGTCCATCAATGGCGGATTTCGCTTGAGCTCTGTGTTGCTGAAATCGCTCTTTTTGGAATTTAATATTTATTTAAATAAATGAGACAAAGCGAATTATTCCAAGAGTGAGCTTTTTGTTATTTATTTATTTAATTAATTTTAATTAATTAATGATTGGGATAAGAATAAAGCAAGGAATACGACTTTGAGTAGTTCGTTGAACTGTTAAAAACAGCTTATTCTCTCTGACGTCATCTCCTCTTTCAGACTATCCCAATAAATCTTTTTCTTTTTCTTTTTTCTTCTAGTCAATTTCTGCCTAAATAAATTATTATTTATAAAATGAATGTTTTGTTTTCTTTTTGTAGCCCTTTGTCACGAAAGTTGGTAATTTTGGTTTTTAAATTTAAATTTTTGGATAAAATGAGTTTTAAAAATGTGTTATTATCTCTAATTCAATTAAATTTAAAATAATCAGGGGCATCACTTTATTTTTATCAAAAAGTTGCGAGCACTTATTTGAAAAATATTTTTATAGTTAATTATTGAATATATAAATATATTAGATTATGATAATGTTGTAGTTGCACTATCTATAGTTTTTAGATAAAAGTCTCTGAAAAAAAAAGGTACATAAAAATTTGCATTTTCTCATACATAAGCATAAAGGACAATATACAAATAGTATATTACTATATATATATAACTTCAAATAGTATACTATATTGCATCAATATAAGCCCTTTGCTGTTTAAATAATTACTTATATTGACCCCTCTAAATATTTATATGATATCTTTGACAAATATAGAATATTTATATTGACCCCTCTAAATTTAACAAGTTGCACTTACTAAACTTGGATGCAATATTTTAACAAGTCAACTGGATAAGATTTGGTATTTGTTTTCTGATTTTTAAGATATATTTATGTAAAGTGGAATAGTGGACAATGATATTTTTATTTTGGATTACCAAAACCAGAAAACTAATTTTGAATGGACACTTGGGCTTCAAAAATATTGTGCAGATAATTACAATTGATGGATAATTATTGATAAGAAAATACTAATCTTGGGTTATCATAGTTGTTGCGGGTGTTTTCGAGATTTATAAAATTTAATTTAATTCAACTCAATTCCGGCAAAAAAAAAAGTCTTAGAAGGTCCGTTATCAAAGTTGAAAGGCCTAATAAATAGAAAATAATTATTTTTATCAAAACATATAATTATTTTAGTAACTGCACCTTCGGAGGCAAAAAAAAAAAAAAAAAACTCGCCCTCGAGGAGAAAACAGCGCCCTAAGGGCGCGCATGGACGTTTTTGAACTACATTATTATTTTATAATTGTCCAAGGGCTCAATAAAACTATTAATAATCGTCTTTAAGTCCCTGGACATTCTTACAAAAATAGGAGTTCATTTCAGTCAAATTATGAGAACTCATTCGAATGCTCTTTATAGCTTTTAAGAACTTTGTTTTTCCGTCTTTCTTTTTTCCGACTTAAATACTCGACTAATGTTGAACGTGGTAGCATTCCCGAAGTTATTCCTTTTTCCCCCAAAAGGAAAACACCTTAAAGTCGACCAGTTTACGGCAGGACAATTTTTGTATATTGTATACTTTCGCTACTAAAAAAAATAAACATAAATCAGAATTTTAATAACATGCGAGTACTTTTGCTACACACATAACCCTTTTTTGGGATTCTATATATTCATTCAATATGACTTGACTTGGACATTTGCAATTTTGCATAGTACAAACCGTGATAGGTTTTTGGACAAAAATGGTGTCGTTGCTATAATGTCCTTATGAGGGATCGAAATTTATAAACGACAGTCAATTATTCTAGGGATAAAACTGAAACTGCAAGGGGAAATTGGTAGTAGATTCTAAAATTACTATTTTTTATTGTTTTGTAGCAAATAAAAAAAGAGTTAGGGAAAAAATCGATAATCAAATTTGTTGACCGAAGGTATCGTTTTTATTTATATATATATATTATTAATCCATTCTTACTTTTCTAAAACCAAAAAGTACGAGTTTCGGCCAAATTCAAGAGTTTGAGACCGACATGAAACGATTTCGCCCCTAATAACATATATATAATTTATGGGCCTCAAAATTTATTCCTATAAACTTGATATCTCCAGAGATGAAATTCATGTCGTTTGGTACCAAAATTGGTATGGGGTGTGTACGGAAACCTATGTTTACTTTATTCTAAACGTGTTTCGAGCTCAGAAAGTTTCTTGCAAATTTAATGTATCATTAAATTGATAAATAAATACGTATAAATGTATTTATAGAGGTCTGACTAAATATATATTATTAAAAGTGATGCTAATAGTAAGTGAAGAAAAATAAAATAAGCACAGTACCGAACTTGTTTATTAACAAATGGTGAAAGCGAAAGGAACGACAATATAAAAGGGAAACGACATGACATGTGAAAATGATAGTAGTAACACTTGACAAACGACATAAGAAATTGAGTTCGTCATTTTAATTATTTAAGTAAACTACATAAACTTAACACAGCAGTGAGACAAAAACAACGGCAACACCACTACTACAAGGTCCGTACACGTGATCGTTCCGTTTCCTTAATCGATTTTTACTAATTTATAAAGACCCAAACCCGCTCATTTATTAATCTTGTTGAAAGACGAGACCCATACCTTAATATCCGTGTTAACATTGTCTACACGTTTTTACGAGAAAAAAAAATCGACTTGTAATGTTTGTACACTGTTTTTGCAATGAAAATACTCAATTCCTAACATTTGTCAAACTTTACAACGTGGGTCCAATTTTTATGATGGTAATAATATAAAAGTGTGTGATGTTAACAAAGGCTTAGAAAGTGTTTGAACGTGAACTAATTCGAGTATAATCTTTTTGACTTCGTGATTGTGATATTTACTCAAGATCAACGGCCCATAAAATTTATCACCGTTTTTGAATTCGGTCACGTTACTACACTTTCCAAAGTTAAAAAATTACCACCGCTAAAAATTAAACTCAAGTATTAAAGTAGAACGATCGTTACAAATCGAGTATTCTCGTAGTAAAAACGTCTATAATTGGAATATTTTTGGAGCAATTTTCTCCTAAAAGAATTATGATTTACTAATTTCTACATGATAACTGATATACCAATAAAGTCAGTAATATCTATATCGGTAATTAAATAAATAAATATATATATATATATATGAAAAATCATTTGAATTTTCAATATCCTAAATAATAATAATAAAAAATAAAAACAAAAAGCAAAGCTCCTGAAGCCCCAAAAGAAATCCCCCAAATTGATATAAATCAGCGCCTTTCTCAGTCAGTCTAGGGTTTCCAGTTTCCCTCCAACTCTCACTCTCCGACCAGATCACGACCTCTGATTCGCCAGGTATCTTCGACTCCCCACAATCTTGTTTCCATCGGAGTCGCTCAACGGAATCTTTCTCTCGACAGCCATTTGGCCACTGACAGTGTTCTGAGGACTGTTTTTACTGGATTTTTGGTAGCTCGAAAGATCATTTCTAAGTAAATCTTATCCAACTTTTGTATATATATATATATATGTATAGTCTTGAATTTGTATTAGCTATGGTGTGTTGACTTTTGCAAGGAGTCAATATATGGACTATTGCCTTTTCTCCATGTTTCTGCTCATATGGTTTTATACATCAAAACCCATGTGCTGAAATTCTGAATGGTGATTTCCTGTAGACGAAGTAGACGCGCCCAGTATGGAGACCGGGAATCCCGACGCTTCACGAGCAGAAGAATTCAAAGTTCAGGCTAATGAAGCATTTAAAGGTCATAAATCATTCTTCTGGAATCTGCTTCTAAGGTTATTATTTTATTGTTGCTTATCACTGGTATTTGGCAAAGTTTAGTCCACTGGTATAGAATGATGTTACTGATAGACCCGTGATCAATTTTA
This sequence comes from Parietaria judaica, assembly GCA_954871525.1. NCBI lineage: Eukaryota > Viridiplantae > Streptophyta > Magnoliopsida > Rosales > Urticaceae > Parietaria > Parietaria judaica. The sequence continues at coordinate 40,263,154 of OX940865.1, forward strand.
AGAGACAGAAGGGCAAACTTGTAATTTTGCATTGAATCTGTGCCCGTAGTTGTCTTTTTGATTTTTGTAAGGACTTAGGTTGTTTTTTTGGTGTTTCTCACTTAGCTAGTAGTTTTTGATGTTTTGTTGAGAGTGTTTTCCTTGCTCTTGAAGGAAATGCGTTATGTGACGTTTGTTAGTCGAAAATAGTGCTCGGGGATTCACCGCTGTGGTGGTTTCTGTTATCTTTACCCTTTTTAGCTGTTCTGATTCTGTAATATTTCTTTCAGCCCATAAATTTTCTCAAGCTATTGAGCTGTATACAAAAGCCATTGAAGCAAACAGTCAGAATGCTGTATATTGGGCGAATCGTTCATTTGCTCACATTAAATTGGAGGAGTATGGTAGCGCCATTAAGGATGCTTCTTCGGCCATTGAAGTTGATCCTAGATACTCAAAGGCATGATTTTCACTTTGAAATTCTAAAGCTGCTTTACATCTGTTAATCTTGATAGAGTTTTTGATATTATTTATATCTACGAAAAACAGGGTTATTATCGGAGGGGCGCTGCTTATCTTGCCATGGGAAAATTCAAAGACGCGCTTAAAGATTTTCAGCAGGTGGTTTTCTTTTCCACCTCCGTTTTTATTTAAAGAAAATCAATCATGATAAGTAAATCATTGACTGGAAGAACCTTTACGATCTGGTTGTTCATATTTTATCAGTGGATACATAATTCCAATATTTTGAAATACAGGTCAAGAAACTGTGTCCAAATGATCCTGATGCTACCAGAAAACTGAAAGAATGTGAGAAGGCAGTCATGAAAATCAAGTTCGAAGAAGCAATTTCTGTACCAGAGTCTCAAAGGCGTTCTGTTGCAGATACTATTGATTATCGCTCTATAGGTATTCCTTCGAAATTTTAATTGATCTCTGGTGTCTTTATCTATTGTTGATCACGATGATATTAAAAATGTTTCATGCGATATCTTAAACTGTTATGACTTACATGCTTATTATGCATTTTTTATTCCTTGGTCTATAAATTGTTAAATTGTATTGATGATTTGGACCTATATGTTAAACTTAGCTTATATGTATGGCATGACATGTGAATTTGAGCAGCAAATTTAGATATCCTCTAAATATTCGATACGTGTTTGAGCGATTTATGTTTTAATAGAGCTCTTGTCCGACAATATACCAATTCGCTCATTAAAAAATAGTTCAATGAATACAGCTTATGTCGCCTTGAAGAGGCCAACATGATGCTGAGTTGCTGACACCGTTGGTAACAAAAAAGACCTCTCTGTGCTTGCTTCTAGATAACTTTTTAGTTCTTACAGATGTACATGCATTTAGATTTAATATCCTCAAAGCTTCCTTGTTTTGGGTCAAGTGTCATGTAAGTGTAGGGGAAGTTGAAGAGCTTGCATTTTATCATCTATGATTGATCATGGTACTTTTTGTCGACATTATAGTTTACAAAGTTTAGAAAGTCCTATGCTACTTGCTTTTGGGTGAAAAATGTTTGGGTCGATGCTGTTTGTGGTCCTTAGAAGCATGCGACTAGGCGTAGCAAAGTGTAGTGGACCAGAGAGAGGTACGGGATATCAAGTGGAAGGAATTGAAATTGAATAATGTAGGAAATTTCAGCTGCATAAAGATAATACAAAGACTAGAGCTACATGGATTAGCTTTTGCATTCTGATTTTGATGATGAAGAGTTATACCTCTTCTTACCTATAGGACAAGGAAGGGAGAACTTGTAATTTTTAGTCTTGACACTTATGTCCGTATATGTCTTTAGGCTAAGTCAAGGGTATATTGGGTGTTATGCACTTATGATTGGACAATGGTTTCTCAACTCGAACCCCATATAAGTGGCAATTACATTCGTTATGTATAGTTAAGTTGAGTATTTCCTTTCAAGACATCTTGTTGAGAGTGTTCACCTTGCTCTCTAAGGAAAGGCGGGAAAGGTGTTTCTGTGATGTCTCTTTATTGTAAAGAGTGTGGGAAGTTAATTCCTGTTAACCTATTGCTTTTGTTTGGTTCCTATCAGAAGATTGATTAGTTAATTGCTCATTCCAATGATTTGAATTGCGTTTACCGTTTTAACCCGATGAATTAACTAGTTTAATTTGTAGTATTCTATCGTTATAGGAGCGGGCCCCTCTGCATCATCAATGCTCAATGAAGTGGCTGTAGGAGCAGTCGCTGTAGCAATCGTGGCGGCTGTGGCGGCGGTATTTGGAAGAATAGCAGCCACAGTGGCAGCCACGGTATTGGTGGTGCTTGGGCTCTGTTTTTGGTCGGGCTGCATCGGTTGGGTCTTTACCAAGAGTCAAGAAAATAACCTAGGTTTGACTTGCCATAAGTCAACTCTCTTACGGATATTAACGTAGAACTAGCTTTAAAATTCTAGATATGGGATAATTAATGAAAGATTTAGTGCTTAATCTAGGAGATAATTGGAAACACTTTGTTATCATTGGCTTTCACGAAGAATAATATTTTGAGTATAAAATCAGTTGTGTACTTTTAGGTTACTTTTCGATCTAAGTAACGGAGTGGGGCCATGTCTTTTGAGCTGACATTTACTTTTCAACGTGTCCTTGATTTATGCCTTTTTTTTCCATTAGTGTAAACTTGTGTTTTGATTTTCTGACGCGTCTGAATGTTAAAATTGCACTTATTATGCTTGGATTGCATATACCGACTTGTGTGTTTTTTATATTTCCAGTCTTGGTTCTGATTTCCATGTTCTAACTCTAAATTTATAGTTTTTATCTTATTGACGTTCATGTATGAAAACAGAAGATTTGTATCTTTCTTTAAAATTGTCAAGCTAATAGTACAAGTGGTTTATTACAAGTTACAACTTCCGAAACTTTGTATTTGCAGTTTGTTTGAATTTTCGTGCTCTCGTCTTTTTACTGATCATCATCTTACTCGTGGCTTTTGACTTGCAGATGTGGAGCCTCAGTATTCAGGTGCAAAGTTAGAAGGCGACGTTGTCACACTTGATTTTGTGAAGAAAATGCTGGAGGATTTCAAGAACCAGAAGTGCTTACATAAAAGGTAAGGAAACCCGGATCTCAATTTTATATCTTGTTAGAATTTTTTGCTTAATTTGATTTTTGCTTTGTAGATATGCATTCCAGATAGTCTTACAAATGAGGGATATTTTGCGAGCGCTGCCATCTCTTGTTGATATAACCGTTCCCGAGGGCAATCACTTTACTGTGTGTGGTGATGTTCATGGTCAGGTATTGTTCAACTTAATTAAATTTTGGTACTTTTTCATTATTTAATTTCCTGATCTGAGTTTCTTTATATAAGTTAATAATATGAGTATATGTTATGTGCTTTGACATCAAGTTTTCCTATTTATGTTGCGCATGTGCTTTTGGAAACTTTAGTTATCAAAATTTACTACTACTTGTTTTTCAATATTATCTACTTTTTGCAGTTTTACGACCTCCTAAATATCTTTGAGCTTAACGGGCTTCCTTCTGATGAGAATCCCTATTTGTTCAACGGCGACTTTGTTGATAGAGGATCATTTTCTTTGGAAGTCATCCTCACACTCTTTGCATTTAAGTGCATGTCTCCTTCTGGTAAATACTCTCGACTTCTTGTAAATTAATCAATTATTACTTTTTCCACTAATTGTATTAGTGTGTATATATATGTACATATATATATATATTTGCTTAATAATTCATTCCTGATTCTATAATACATTGGCTTGATTTCCAGCCATACACCTTGCTAGAGGAAATCACGAGAGCAAGAGTATGAACAAGATATATGGGTTCGAAGGCGAAGTGCGCTCCAAGCTGAATGATACGTTTGTGGAACTATTTGCCGAAGTGTTTTGTTGTTTGCCTTTGGCTCACGTGATTAATCAGAAAGTGTTCGTAGTTCATGGCGGTCTATTTAGTGTCGATGGGGTTAAGCTTTCTGACATAAGAGCAATCGACCGTTTCTGCGAGCCTCCAGAGGAAGGTAAGAAGCATTATATATATATATATATATATATATATATATATACTGTAAACTGGTCAGTACAGGTTCAGTTTTAGGTTACACTGCTGAACAATGAACATGTTATTTTTATTTGAAATCTTTTTATTATTTTTCTTTTCGTAGAAACAGTTTTTTATTTTTTTATTTTTACCTTCCTGTTTGGAAACCAATACTGCGAATCCGGTTTTCAAGAGATAAAAACATTTGGTCTGGATTTAGTTTAAAAAATCGTTTTGATTAACGTGATCAAATTATAGTCCAAAAATTGATTTACGTTCAATCTATATGTTGATCTTTATGTTTCGAAATGGCTTTGTTATCGTCAGGATTGATGTGCGAATTGCTATGGAGCGATCCACAACCCGGACTAGGAAGAGGTCCGAGCAAACGTGGCGTGGGCCTTTCTTTTGGTGGTGATGTAACGAAGAGATTTTTGCAGGAAAATAATTTAGGTACGTTTTCCGCGGGCTCTTAGCAAATAGTCTTAATATTATCTATTTCTATTATTGTTTTCGTCATGGGGTAATTAAGGGTATTTTACATTAAATATGGGATTATGGTTTCTAATCTTCCAAATAGGTGCCTCCATTAGGTTTTGTTCATGTTTGATTTTAGTTGAATTTCCTACTGAGCATCATTTGGAGAGTCTTATCACTAAAATGTCACTGTTTCTCTTTGATTTCTATTCCGGGTCCTATCATTGACTTGCTTTATTTCGAGCAACAGATTTAGTCGTGCGCTCTCACGAAGTAAAGGACGAGGGCTATGAGATTGAGCACGATGGCAAACTTATTACCGTGTTTTCTGCGCCAAATTACTGCGATCAGGTAAAAATATGCCAAGAGTCCTTTTAGAATCACACACTACATTAGTCTTCTAAAAATGAATAGATGATCTTCTATGTATAGGCAGATCCTTTTACCTGTGTATAGAGTAATTAGCAGAATTGCCCCCCTGAACTTTACTCATCGGTGCACTTTTTGCCCACTTAATTCATTTTGGTGCACTTTTGCCCACTTCCATTCCATTTTGGTACTTTTTACCCTTTAAACTTCCATTTTGGTGCATAATACCATTTCTCTATTAAATTGATATAAATCTATATGTATGGACATGGACTTCATTGGTGGTAAAAAATATATTTTCTGTTCTCACTTTATGTTAACTGTATTATAAATAATGATTTAGCTCTTAATAAAAGTCGTGTATGTTTTTGTATTTAACTTAATTTATAACCATGGAGTATTTGGCATTATATAAAAATTTATGGGGCGAAAAGCACAATTAAGTAAAGTTGAGCATATGCTTCTTTCACATTTAACTCTTTGTTCAAACCGTTCTGTGCAGATGGGTAACAAAGGCGCCTTCATTCGCTTCGAGGCACCCGAAATGAAGCCCAACATCGTCACTTTCTCCGCAGTGGTGAGTTAACCCTAATTAATTTTCTCACCCTTTTCACCCGATTTTCTTCTAGACCAACGTAGTTGAAGATAAACAGAATCATAAAGTTACCGCAAAAATAAGACATCTAATATTCGCAATTTTATCAAAATTTGCAGTCACACCCGGACGTGAAGCCGATGGCGTACGCAAACAACTTCCTCCGGATGTTCCAATAGCCGATGGTTGACTTTGTGAGTCGCTCGTTGACTCTGCGAACTGCGGTTTTGTGTTTTTGATGGCCCTTAGAGACGGGTACGAGTTTGTTCTTCTTTCTTGTAGTAATCGCCGGCTAGGGTTGTTTTGTTCGTCGTGTTCCGGTCGATACAAACACAGGACTATGCGCACTGCCAATGATGCTGTGCTCTAATCTGTATTTATTACTTCCATATTTGTCCTCATAGATTGTTTTCCTGTGTTACATTTGGACTTCGAAAAGTCGGCAATTCTACGTGTAATACGGAATAATACGATTCCTAGATTATTCTAAATTATCTTTTCCATATTTTGGAATCAAAATTGCTGCGCGCCAGACCTACACCCAAAAAAAAAGAAGCAAAGATTGTGATGGGAATGTCACTTTAGGTTGGGGTAAAACCCGGGCCAAGCACCGTGTTTTTTAGGGTCGGGAAATGGGTTGGCTCGGTTTCTGGTTATTTGATTTTGAAGGGAAAAAAATCCCGGTTTTTCGGCAACATGAATTGAATGTTACTTCATTATAATTATGCACTCACTCCTTGGTATAGTTTTAGTTTTTCCCTTGCACAAATTATTTCTGTTCGATCTCTGATTTCTTAAACCTTTGATATGCAATGTCGTTTTTACAAGTCCGGATAATTGTGTATTTCTTAAACCTTTGATATGCAATGTCAGTTTATTATACAAATTATTTCTGATCGATTTCTAAATATATATATATATTTTTTTTTGTTAAGAATTGTCTACTGTGTGTATTAAAATATACTAAAATGAGTTTTTATAAAAAAAAATTGTATATATAGATATTTCATTTTCACTATTTATTTATGTTATCAAACGTTAAATCAGCTTTGTTATCATCTACCAAATACCTGCCCCTTTTTTTTAACTACTTTTTTCAAAAACAAAGCCGCCAATTAAAAAAAATTCAGTAAAGCAAAAGATTCATGAGAAGCTTTTACTCCCTTCTCTGTATACATCGTCAATGCATTTTTTTGGGTGGCTTAAGATGGGAGTAAAGAGTTATACATAGCAAGCAACACCGGAAAAGATTAGTCAGTCACAAAACACATTATATATACACGAAAACGGTGCGAAAGAGAGTCGACCGATCCTTCCACGGCGGAATCCGGTTAATCCCACAGAACGATCTATGCATGATGATCATGCCATCTCTCTTGCATATCACTCCTTTAACTACGCATTTCCACTGTGGTTGCCAAGTACGAATAAGAAATCGAGAATGTACTTTTCATATATAGAAGTTTCGGTTTAACGCAAAATCTTTAGAAGACAATCTACATAGAGAAGGAAAAAAACGTGTAAATTACTACACAATCTAGATAGATAGAGAGAAATACGTGGCAACGTGGGACATCGTAGGAGAGAGAGACTGTGTACACATGGCAACGTGGGTGAGGGCGAGAAAATAAGTAGTCACTGTAAAAAAATTAAAAATAAAATAAAAAAGACATGGCAATTTTTAAAAAAAAAAACGACATGATGTGCTACGTAGAGAGAATCTGAGTATTTTGAGGGTGAATAGTGTGAATCTTGGTTGCAAGGCAATGGATCATCACTCATTGTTAATAAAGTCAAGAACTTTCGAGAAAAAAAATATACAAAACATAAAACATAAAACCCTCAATGAATAGTACGAAACGTACGTATATTTTAGCTTTTTTTCACTTTAAAACAAAAAATAATAAGGTTAAACATAATTTTTACCAATCACCAAATTTTCGGTTTAAATTCAGTTTTAACCGTATTTGGTACAATTATTTGTTTTAATCATGCCTTAGTTTCATATATGTTATATGTCTTCAAAACTCATATCATGCCTTTAATTCTTAATATTAAAATTCCCGTTATATTATATAAAATAGTGTATAGTTTCAAAATTTTAATATAATCTATTCAAAAATTCTAAATTATTCTTGTAAGAAAATATATTTTTTATAAAATTATTTGATTATATTTAACATATATGAAAAAATAAAAAATAAAAATATGTGCTACGGGAAAGATTTTATTTTTAAATAAATTAAGATTAATGATTTTACTAATATTTTTAGTAATTATTTGATTATTTAAAAAATAACATATTTTTTTATAAGTACATCTTTTATAAAATTATTTATCATGTTTGATATACGTAAAAAAAAATATATTGACTAACGGGAAAGAAAAAATTATAAAAATATTATTTTTTAATGCCACGTGGTGGCAAAAGAATCCAATTTTTTGCCACGTGGCGGCAAAAGTACCCAATCTTTGGCCACGTTGCATTCCACATGAGAAAGCCTAACGGCCACGTAGGCAGTGTCTTACGGCGTTAGTTGGTCGGCGACAAAAGTGTGACGTTGGGTATTTTTTCCCACGTTTATTGAGGCTGGGTGCCTATCAGAGAATATTGACAAAAGTTGAGTATTTTTACCGCAATTAACCTTATATTTTACAAACATAAAAAATGGTGTTTGAGAGTTTGCAACGCGAAAGATCAATATCCACGTAATTAAGCAAAATATCATACATCCATGTTCATTGCGACCCGTTGAGGTGGAAAATCACGTCAACAGTTACCGTAACCGCAATCGAATATTACGATAAATGCGGTTTACATCTTTTAAAATAAAATATTCAATTTTCATTAACTCACCGTGGTCGTTTTACTCTTTCTCTCTTTCATAGTACTTCTTCTACTTCAGGAGCAGGTCTCACTTCTCTCTCTATCATATTTTAGTTTTATTTTATGTTATATATTATATATATATATATATATTATATATGAGGTTAAACGGCGTCGGTTCTAGTTAAAAGCTCGAGACCTAAACGCAGTGGTTTAACATTGGGCTTTCGGATTCAGCCTCGAAACGGCGTCGTAGGGTTTCTCCAGATTCGAATCGGACTTTCCCTCTCTAATCGTCGCCGGCGGATTCCTCCATTTTTCCGGTGACCTTTTCCAAACCCTAATTCGTCTCATTCCTCAATTCCCATGATTCAATTCGGCGTTTAAGCTCGATTTCTCTTTGCAAGTCAACCTCTTTATATCTATATGTATATATATATATATATGATTATGAATCTTTTGTTGCGTTCTGTATTGGTTCTGTGATTGAGTAAAGCTAACTGAAGAAGATTCTGTGAGTAAAGTGTTTTCCTTTTTGATAATTAAGGCATTTTTATGCTCAGGTTCGATAGGTTTTGATCCCATGTCGCAAGAGGAAGTGACGTTAGCGGACCCGTATGGGGCGAATCCGGGACCGGTCGACGGTTCGTTGCTGTATGATCAAGAGAAACACGTTTCCTCGGCGGTTTGGGACGGGCAGGTAAGGGTGTATAATTTGAATTTTTCGGCTTTTAGTCTTTGTGTCTTCTTTCGGCTCTTTCGAGTAATGTGCGAATTTGCAGGAGCGAGGAGCGCTCAGATGCCATGAACACACTTCGAAGCTCGATCAGTGGGCTCTTAGTCACAAGCAAATCGAGTTGGTGGAGAGAGCGGGATTCGGGTTCTTGAGGTTGATTCCGGCGATAAGTCTTGATAATCCGCTCATTTCAGCGTTGGTCGAGCGGTGGAGGAGAGAAACCAACACGTTCCATTTCAATGTCGGAGAAATGACGGTGACCCTCAAAGACGTGGCCTTGTTGCTCGGACTATCCATTGACGGGGAACCAGTGATTGGGACAACTTACACCACTTGCCACTCGGTTTGCGAGCGGTATCTCGGGAGAGCGCCGGAGTCGGGATACACTAGCGGCGGAATGGTGAAGCTTAGTTGGCTTAAAGAGTTTTTTTCTCGATGCCCGGATAATGCCTCTTTAGATACTATCGAGTGTCACACCCGTGCTTACCTTTTGTACCTTGTGGGAAGCACGATTTTTTCCACCACCACCGGGAATAAAGTCCCGGTTATGTACCTTCCTTTGTTCGAGAATTTCGACCGATGTGGGGGGTATGCTTGGGGAGCGGCCGCGTTAGCCTTCTTGTACAGAGCCTTAGGCAATGCGTCACTAAGATCTCAGAGTACAATTAGTGGGTGTTTAACGCTGTTACAGGTAATATAGGTTACGTGTTTTCTTTCTTTTGATATGGCCCAAGATCTCGATCTCGCAAGACCCATCTATAAGTAGGCCAAACAAAATTTTCTCTGCGACATAAATAAAAGTAATTGTCGAAAGTTTAATCGCGTAAATCAAAGCATGATCTTTGAATTTGTTGAACTCTTCTTACAATATAGAATTCACCCTCCTAGCCCGTACGGTTCTTTCTTTGGTAT